>JBBCBC010000019.1:20161339-20684187 GCA_037126765.1 Stenogyne calaminthoides
CAATAACTGAAAAGGTGATTAAAATAAAATAATATTGTTGCTTAATATTTCTCTAAATTTTCGAAAATTATGGATAAAAGAGGGAGAAAGATTTTCTTTGAATTTTGTTATGGAATGAAGATATGTATTCTTGGAATACAAGATTGTCTCATTAAATTCAAGAAATCTCCCACTTGGTTATTCATAGTGATAAATTTCGAAATTTTGAAAATATAGTGGGCAAGAAAGATTTTCTTGATTTTCTTGAAAAGATATTATGGAAGATATGTATTTCTTGAAATACAAGAATATCTCATAAATTCAAGAAGATCCAAATCTTGGATTCTTGTGACACTTGATTTTCGAAAATCATCCATAAAATAGAGGAGGTGGATTTTTGTGGAATATTTTAATTATGGGAAAAAGAATATAAGGGATATATTCAAGATTTCTTGGTGACCAAGAAAAGTCTTTTCCCACATTGAAAAATCACATAAATTTTGTCCACCCTCCCTCCTATATATAGGGGATGATTAGTTCATTCCCAAGTACAATTCCATGTGCTGGAAATATTAGCAAATCCACATAAGTGGTGCAACAAAGTTTATTTTTTCCTTTTGTTAATTGTTCGCGAGTATCCTTCCACCGGATTGTCGAGCAATGGCTAAGGGAATACTTGGGAAGTCCTTTTGGTTAGTCCGTCCGACCGAAGTCACTGCCATCCCGAGAGGTACGTTCACGTAAACCCGTAGATTCCGCATGCGTAGGTTTTACGTGGCTTTTTATATGCATGATACGTTGTTGCAATTATTATTTGAATTAATATAGGATTAATTCATGCTAGTAATAATTAATGAATTAAATTTGTATTTAAATATTCACCCCGAATAGATCTGTGTAACTCATTCCCCAACAAGTTCTTCTGCATCATTTTCCTGTTTCTTCTGAACGCAAGTAGATTCATCAAAAACAACATGAGGTGTTTCCTCCACAATAAGAGTCCTACAGGTTGTAAACTCGAAAGCTTTATCGACTTCGAATATCCTAAGAATATTCCTTCATCGCCTTTTACTATCAAATGTTTTCAACTGATCTTTACCATTATTGTGTATGAAACACTTGCAACCAAACACACGAAAGAAAGATACAAGAGGCTTCCTTTCATTCCAAAGCTCATAGGGTGTTTTGCCTTGACTCTTGGTCAGCATGGATCTGTTCTGTGAATAGCATGCAGTGTTGACAAATTCAAATTTCAAAATCTTTTAGGAATATCAGCTTCAGCTATCATTGTCCTTGCAGCTTCTTTCAGAGTCCTGTTCCTTCTTTCAGCAACACCATTTTGTTGAGGGGTCCTTGCAGCTGATGTTTCATGAGTAATTCCATTTGCTGCACAATAATCAGATATAATATGGTTTATAAATTCAGTTCCTTTGTCAGATCTGATTTTGACCACACTCAGATTTTTCTCAATACTGAGCCTTTTCAATGAATTCGCAACTTTATCTTGAGTCTCTTTCTTCTTGAGAAAGAATATGACCCAAGTATATCTCGAGTAGTCATCAACTTCTACTAGTGTGTATTTCCTGCCATTAGTGCTTACTGGTGTTATTGGACCAAAAAGATCCATATGCAACAACTGAAGTATTCTCTCAATAAAAACATCTACTTTGCTTTTAAATGATGCTTTAACTTGTTTTCCTTTTGGGCACGCATCACAAACATGTCCCTTACTGAACACTTCATTAGGCAACCCTCTTACAAGAGCTAATCTTGCAAGTTTATTCAGGGTTTTGAAATTCAGGTGATTCATTCTTTTATGCCATAACCAACTGGTATCTGTGGAACTTTTTGCAACCAAACATGTATCTTTAGGAGTTGAACTCCAATCAGCAAGATACACATTTCCTTTTCTAGTACCAGTCAGTAATATTTTCTATGAGATATCATCTTTCACATAACATAAGTTCTTAGAGAACTCAACATTAAAACCCTTATCACAGAATTGGCTTATTGAAAGCAAGTTATGCTTCAATCCAGATACATATGAAACACCATGGATATGAACTGAGTCGATTTCCAAAGTTCCATATCCTTCAGTCTGTCCCTTGGAATTATCTCCAAAAGTGATCTGAGGCCCTCTTTGTTCAACATAGTCACTGAGTATCCACTGTCAAGATACCATACAGCAGGAGCCTTTTCATCTCTGCTCATCAGTGCTGTGTGATCTTTAATCAGCTCAGTGCCCTTGTTTTCCTCCTGAAAAACAGATCAATTCTTAGGTACCCAATTTGTGTAGGGTCCTACAAGGTTAGCTGTACCTTTCGGAATCCAAATCTGCCTGACAACTCTAATCACTTTAGAGTGGCTGATCTGTCTTCCATAAACATCTACATACACATTTACTACTCTGGGTGCCTTAGCAGTTTCCTGTGTATGAGTGCTAGCCTTAGCATGAACATGAGCTTTTAAATTTTTCTTTGGTTCAGGCTTTTTGTTCATTTGCTTTGGCTTCTGTGCAGCTGGTCTGAATCTTTGTTGACTCGGGTTCAGGTAACCTTTACCCTTAGGCAAGTGGGGTTCAGGTTACCTGTACTGAAATTTGGGTCTTTCAGTATACTGAGGACTTGGTCTCTTCAGTTGAGAATGTCTCTGCTGAGTGTTTCTCTTCTGAAGATTCCTCTGATGGTTCAGTGCAGATCCTTTCAGGTTTGCATTCTTAGCCTGAGGCTTTGAAGTACTTGCCTGAAATTTTCCAACTGAGTGCTCAGGTTTTCTAGCCTTTACCTGAGGTTTGGGCTTTCTTACCTGATCATTCAGTTTTACTGGAACCATAGGTCCTTTTCCCTTGTCTACAACCTTGGGCATTTCTTCAGTTTGAAGTGTTGGTGCCACTGGTTTTACAAAGATTGTCTTCTTGCTTCTTGATGCAGCATTCAGATGACCTTGTGAGGTTCCCTCTGGAATGTATCCCAATCCAGATTTTATAGTGGCAGATCTCTGGTAACTCTGAATTTCATCTATTACTTTAGATGCAGTATTCAATAGAGTTAGATTCTTCTGCGCACTATCCTCACATTTCTGTAGAGTTTCATGCTTCTCAGAGAGGTCATTGAACTTGGTTCTGATCAGCTGAATCTCTTCAGTGGATTTCTCTAGCTTTTCAGTTAGAGTCACTATCAACTTCTCTTTCTCTGAGAGTTGTACTTTCAGAACATCCAGTTCATCAGTAGCTCCCATTAATTGAGAAGTGATTTCAGTATTGCTAGAGTCTTTCCACTTAAGATTTTCAACCTTCAGTTCCTTATTCTGCTCTTGAGTTTCATTTAGCAGTTCTTGTAAAACAGCATAGTCCTTCATTAGACTCTCAAAAGAATCCATCAGGTCAAAATGACTGTTTATAGTGGAACTTGATAACTCTTGTGCTAGTGTAGGAGCAACAACAGAGAAAGAAGAGTTTGCCTCCTCAATAGCCATTAGACAGAGGTCATCACTTTCACTGTCTGAGAAGATTTCGTATGAAGAACTAGATCCTTCCTCAGAATGTTCTTCTTCTGCAACCATGGCCTTTTTGCTAGAGAACTTCTTGTCTCTTTTTGCCTGTCTTTCTCTTCTCTCCTTAGCACTCAGGTCAGGACAATCATACTGGAAGTGACCTTTCTTTTGGCAATTGTAGCATCTGTTGGCATCATCATCCTGATCACTTTCTTCTTTGGACTTGGAGTCCTTCATTTTGGATGAAGATCCCTCAGCTTTCAGGTCCTTCTTCTTCTCAGTTGATCTGTCCTCAGGTTTCTTCTGGTACCTGTGATTCCTGTAATAGTTTTTGTATTTTCCATATCGACTATTAAGTCTTTCAAACCTCCTTGCCATCAGTGCTAGCTTATCCTCAAGCTCATCCTGATTCTTAGCAAGGGAGTTCTCAGACTCTCTAGTTTTACAGGTTTTATACTTGGCTTTAAAAGCCACATTCTTACTAGATGATGAATCATCTTTGCTGTCAGCCTTTTTAGATTTCTTATCAATTACGAACTCATAGGCCTTCAGCTCAGAGAAGACTTGTTGATATGGCATTGAATTAACGTTTTTGGTGTTTTCAATCACCACTGCATGTATATCCCATTTCTTAGAAAGACCTCTAAGAATTTTCAATGCAACTTCTCTCTGTGGATATTTCTTACCAAGTGCATTTAGATCATTCATAATGCTAGTGAATCTGACTTCCAACTTGTCTATAGATTCACCTTCATCCATTTCAAAACTATCAAACTTTTCAATTGCAACTGAAAGTTTGTTTTCTTTGATATGATCTGTGCCTTGGCACATTACAGCTAGTGTATCCCAAATTTCTTTTGCAGTATTGCAGTGAGAGATCATTCCCATCACACCATCATCAATTGTACTATATAGTGTGTCTTTAGCAATATAGTCTAGATTGACTAACTTCCTCTCCTCAGGAGTCAGTTGGTCATCAGACTTAGGAAATTCTGTTCTGGGATCGTTTCTCTCAGTTTCTGTTCCTCTGGGATTCACCACAGTAAATTGGAATGACCCTTCAGAGACCACTCTCCACATACGTTCATGTTTAGAATACAGATGAGCCTGCATTCTCAGTCTCCATAAATCATAGTTCTCTACTGAGAACATGGGAAGTTTCTTAGAAGACATTTTATCTGAGTCTTTTAAGAGTTCAGCAAATAAGATCAGTTCAGATAGACCACAAGTATTTTAGCAAATCAAACTTTTGTCAACAAAGCAGGTGGTCAAGTTGAACCACTGCTCTGATACCACTTGTTGGTCCCGGTGCAAACGAGTCTTACATGTGTATGGGGGGGAATACACGTGTTAAGTGATTTTAAAACTTTTTTTTTTTTCGAGGTCGACTTGGGTCGTCATTGTCCGATGATTTGATCCTGAGAAGCACAAATCGCTCTGAGTCAAAGTCTCTTTCGAGACAAAGGATCCCGAAATTTTTCGGATACCTCAAATAATCCCAACCGAGTCCTCGAAGTTTTCAGAGATCCTGAGTTACTTGGATCAGATAACTAACTTACTGAACCCTCAGAAGAGTAAGTTCGGTTTGGTAACTATCTGTTCTAGCTACTCGGATGTATGTGAATGGTTGGCCCTTAGTTTATACTGTTTTAAGCTTTTCTTTGAAAACCTTCCTTTAATGGAATAGTGATTAGGTTGTGATTCAATTTATATGCTACTTTCGATTGGATTGATTCCAACCAAATATCGATGAAAATATGCTTTCAAAACACGAAGAATGCAAAGATAAATCAAGCAAAACAGAAAGCAAAGAACACAGAAAATTATAGTGGTTCAGAGACTCAAGCTCCTATGTCCACTCTCCATGATCTCTTCAGAGAAATTCACTAATCACTTCCTAAGGCTTTCTGACTACCTCTGTAGTTTACAAACCTTTCTAATTTTGAGCTTTCTGACTACCTCTGTAGTTCACTAACTCAAAACTCACACAAAACTTTCTCATCTATCCAAGATAGATTACTCACTTCTTCTCTAGAGCTTTCTGACTACCTCAATGTAGTTTACTTACTCTTTACAACTCCAATCTCACCAACAATCACACTCAAACTACCTTACAAAGGGTTTGGGGTTTCTTGGTTGGTTTCCAACTAGGATGAGATATCCTTTACAATAAAGAACAATGCAAAGGCTAGGATATCTCGACTAAGCTTTGGATATATCTTATCAAGCTAGGCTTAGTGGAATGAGCTCTCTTCGATATAAAGCACTTGGGAAATTCTTGGGTTTTCGAGTGCTTCAACTTGCAATAATAAGTTTGAGCTCTTGAGTTTCTTACAAATTTCCCGTAACCTTACAATGTAGAAGGTCACAAGTATTTATAGGCATACACAAAGGTCACTCTTGAAAAACTATCCGTTGGAGAGATAACCGTGAGTTTCCTCTTATGGTGTGTGAGAAATCGCTATATTTAGGGTTTTGACACTCCCTAACATGTTTTAGGCAATAGCCTTTCATGTAGCCGGTCTTCACTTTTTTTGCGATGCGAACTTAGTACTTGACATCTTTTTCGGTGACTGTCGTTGTCGATTGTCGGTATGATGGTACGATCTTTGTCTTCCTCTTTTTTGATTTTTTATCTCTAGTTAAAGGTAGACAACTTCACGGCTCTTTTTGGTTACAATCTACGAAAGTGATATAACCTTAACAACACTTTGTCTTAGTTCGTTTTTGTGCGCATTTGAATGTCTTGGCAAATATCTATTTTTCTAAGGAATCGCGATCTTCCCCAAGATGTTGCATCCTTCGGATAGATAATTTGATTGCCTTGGAACATTCGAGTTTTCTTGAGTCTTGATAATTCTTGTGCCTTGATATCTTTGATCTTACGTCTTTTAGTCTTACGTCTTACGTGTCTTGAGTCTTACGAGTCTTGAGTCTTACGAGTCTTGAGGGTCTTACGAGTCTTGGCGTCTTACGAGTCTTGAGTCTTTATAGATACTGTCGATATCTTTTGAGTCTTCATCTTTGAGTCTTGATTCCTCGATTTCATCTTGAGTCTTTAGTATCTCGATTTCATCTTGAGTCTTGATATCTCGATTTCATCTTGAGTCTTGATCCCTCGATTTCATCTTGAGTCTTGAAACTTCCGATTTCATCTTTGAAACCGGTTTCTTGAAACTTTCTGAGTTCTTGAAATCTTGAGATCTAACTTTGATCTATATCTGCTTTTATACATTTTGCGAGATATCATCCCGAATACTCTAAAAAATCCCCGACTCAACTATCAAGATTATCCTGAACATGTCATACTCAGGGGTTTTGGGATCTAATCAAAATCATATCTTTATTAAATTCATCTCCCAACAGATATAAATTCGTACTTTTCCGATGAGGTCGTTAAGTATGTGAAAATAATGGAGATAAAATATATCTACTAGGCGATATTTATTTTGATTACTGAACATTGATCATAAGAATTATGTGTTTTAATACCCGTTTTATTTTATTTCTCTAGTCTTGTTGAAATGAATAACTTATCACTGAGAAGCGTTTTGGAAACAAACAAATTGGTTGGGCCAAATTTTCTCGACTGACACCAAAACAAGTGTTTGGTGCTTAGGTAAGAAAAGATTGAGTACGTGTTGGACAAGCCAATCCCTACTACCCCTGAGGCTGGTACCGAAGAGGCTGAAGCGTTTGACTCTGAAGCTCAAAAGATGCATCAAGAGGATGCTTCCCAGGCTCAGTGTGTTATGTTGCTCGGCATGACTCCCGAGTTGCAAAGGCAGCACGAGAAGACGCTCCCATTCGAGATGCTCAAGCATCTGAAGGATCTCTTTGATTCTGAATCTCGTTCCGAGATTTATGAAGTGATGAGAGATCTGTTTAGATGCCGGCTAGTTGAAGGAGAGAAGGTCTCCCCTCATGTTTTGAAGATGATTGGGCTAATCGAGAAACTAGGTCGTTTGGGCATTGAGCTCAAGACCAACGTTGTTGTTTATACCATTTTTGAGGTTTTCTAATTTTTCCTAGACTGAAATTGTGTAGGGAATGAAAAATTCATCCCCTATTTATAAGAACTAGGGGGGATGAAAATTTGGTGATTTTCGCTAATGGGAAATTTCCTTGTATCTTCTCCAAGATACAATCTTAAATCTATCTCATATATTCCATTTTTCGTAAAAATTAAAAAATATCTTTTCCTCCCATATTTATAAGATTTTCGAAATCTATGAGTAAAGAGATAAGATTTGAGATTCCTTGAATTTATGGGATAATCTTGTATTCCAAGAATACTTATATTTTTCCATAAAATGTTTTCAAGAAAATCAAGAAAATCTTTTCTTTTTCTTTTCTCCATTATTTTCGAAAAAAATAGAAAAATAAGACAATATTATTTTCTTCTCCTTTTCATTAATTGAACTTATATTGGGCTACTTGAGGGAGAATTAAGATTGGACCTCTAATGGGCTCTGAATTTCTAATATTGAGCCACAATATCATTCAGCCATTAATATTAATTTACTCCACTATAAAATTAATATTGCACTATCCATCTTAATCCAAATTACGATAATATGGATCCTGTTTATTATTTCCCGTGTTTAAGATTATTTAGTCAATTAATTAATTAAGCCACTGAAAGACTTTATATTAAATAATATTTTTTTCCTTGGAGTAAAGACAGCTCAACATTATTATCCATACCGTAAACTAATTCCACTTGCAATATTTGGTATGATAAAACTTCTGAGTCCACCAAGGGGACAAATCAGATAAGACCTTCCTTGCACACGTTGCTCTATATTAAATCTTAGCAATTGTCATGTAATTAATAATATTGCCCAAAATACAAAGTATAGAATAACTCTCTGATTCTAAACCCAACGCATATCAAAGTAATAAATACTAATTACACACAGTCCTATTTAAGTGACAGGGGTTAAGAAATCAACAACTACTGAGGTCTAATTCTTCATCCCATAAGTCAGTATGGAAGAATTTATCCTCTATAGGTCCTCTTCAGCACATCACAATGTGCTAGTGCAATCTCTTGGTCAAGATAAGTCAATCTGAGCTTTGCACTTCAACCTCTACCAATGGAGTGTTCAATTCCATCTAGGTTGTGAAGATGTACTTTTATTTACAAGGAACTGTTAATGTGATCTTTTGTGATCGGGTATCACCACATTAACTACAATGTAATATGTACTAATATTGAACGGTTTGCAGTAAATAAATAACATTCATTCATATTTAAAGCAACATTGATAAAATATTTATATTCAGCAAATAAGAGTACATGAGTCTGTTATTACGTAAAAGCATACTTTCACGTATAACCCCAACAAGCACATGTCTAGGAAAGCAGCTATAGAGAGAGTTTATAGATATTTTGTGTGAAAGGAAAGTAATCTTTATTAACACGTTCTATGGTACTCATTGACTAGTTAATCGAACTGAGAACTTGATTATGAATACATAGATTTGATGAAAGATTGCGTATACTCTAATTTTCAGGGGATTAAAAGAGATGTATCAACTAGTGTTAAATTGAAAGAGTTCTAGGGTATATCGAGTTTTGAAATCTTCATATAAATTTGGTTGAGTTGCTATATATCATTAACAAGTGTATAGCAAGTAAATTCCTATTCTCGAGGGTCAAACAATTTATTTGCATATATGAAAAATTATAATGTGGTAGTATAAAGAAGTGGAGTAGATGAGTGTTACTCAAACTTCATATGTGAATGGGAGATACAATTAATATTAATTAATTAATTAATATTATGATAATTTTCCACCCTTATGTAGATAGAGATATGTGAGAAGTTACAGATAACTTTTAATATTCAAATTAAATCAAAAGATAATCTCTCAAGATGAGATTATTCAGTTACGGGAAATCTGTGAGAAGTTACAGATAACTTCTAACATTCAAATATAATCAAAATATAATCTCTCAAGATGATATTATTCAGTTACAGGTACGTTCTCGCTCTCTCTATTTTTTCTCTCTCCGAGAGACTTACAAAAACATTAAAACGTAAACACATATATACGAGTTTTGTATGTATCACATTCATACTTAAATTTTAAGGCTCTTAAATTTTGAATATTGGAAGCAATCCGTGAATCAATTCACATGATTGTGTTCGGACTTTGAGGATTCTGTGTGTACGAAGTATTCAACTGGGTTCTAGATTTTTTTTCCATTGGCATAAATTACTAGAAAGAGGTATGTACTCTTATTCGTCGATATAATCCAACAATAAGCGAAACACCTTAAGTGGATGGTGGAGTTTGTGATTGTGAGTGTAGTTGGCTTTAGATCCCTAATTAAATTAAGAGGCACACTTGTACGAGACGATCTCACGATGAGATGAACATAATTTGGGCATTAACGCTGTAACACTTTGAGAATGATAAGTGTTGATTTATACTATATTGTACACTATCTCATCTATGAGACATTCTCATATGAGTTAACTTTTTCCTCTTTTACATTCAAAGTTTTTTTTCATCAGTTAACCATTTAATAAAGTTGAGAATACTAATCATGAATAAGGGATGGGGATAAGAATGAAATTTGAAAAAGGGGGATGAGATGAGATTGGAAATGGAAAAAGTTCAATAGGATAAGAATTGAATAATGAGTAGTTTTCACGTGAACCCGAGTTCACATGAATTCTTTTTTTTGAATGTCAGTGTTATGTAATATACTATCACTCTTATGCATATGAAGTGTTACTGTTTAAAAAATATTTGATTTTTAACTTGTGTCACTTATACGCATAGTAGTGATAGTTCATATACATAACAGTGATACTTGAAGAAAAAAAGTTCATGTAAACTCGAGTTCACATAATTTTTTGTAGAAAAAAGTATGGATAAGTGAAATTCAATGAATAATAAATATGTATTAATGAATGAAGTAATAGGGGTGAATGATTTTTTCTATAAAAGCAAAGGTGATATTGTATTATTTTATTCTTAGTATATCTCTTGTACATCAGTTGTATGGTGGAACTATACATAACTGATATTTTTTAGTGAAATCAATTAATATTATTGATCTGTGAAACAATCAATATTTACCAACTAATATTTTTCAATAAAAACAATTATTTTTTATAATCAAATTATTGCATTTTTACTGAAAGATTTGTGAATATAACTTCTCAAAAGTTCATCAAAATGTTATAAATTGTTACCAAGGTTGATATTTCTAGTTTTTGTCCACTGAATTCTTTAAATCGTATCCCAGAGTGATGGTATTATTGCTACATATATATTGTATGTCGTTGATAGTAATTTCGTTGAACTATGGTTGACTATGGAATTAATGTAGCTTGATTAAATGCTCACCTAACCTAACAAAACAAAACAAATGAAGAACAATTATATAATAAATGCACAATAGGAAATTGTTTAATTGATTATAGCACCACTAGCTATAGGTGGATAAAAATGTACATAAGAACTCTTACTTTCTGTATTGATCTAAGGATTACAATTACAAAGCAATAATTACCCTAATACTATTAGTCTAGTATTGGTCAATGCTCATTTTCGTTTGTGATTAGACATGATCTCTTGTTTCCTACTATAGATCTGTGATACATTAAATGATACCATACTACCTTCATCAATTCGGTTGTACTTTGATATCCTTCTGATGTTGACCTCTGAAGCCGCAAAATCTCCATGGTTAGAAAAGGATTGAATGTTCTTATGTGAATAGACTCCCAATGAAAGCAATTTGCGAGCATACGAGCTTGATCCATAATGAGAGTTCATCACGAGCATGAGGATATACAACGCGTACAATTATTTTGTTAGAGGTCATGAGCTCATCCATTCGGCTGAGATCAGGTCATGACCATAGGCTACCAACAAACCCAAGCACGTTGGATTGTTCACCACATGAGCAACCAAGGTTAAATGAGCAAGCAGAAATGACCAATGGTGAGGTCAGCTCGGAGCGAACTATTCTGCTCTTGAACCTGATCTGCTCGCTTGATGGTCCGACCAGTTTAGTCAATGGGCCGGGCAGGTTTGGCCAATCTCAGGACCCGCCCCACCAACATTTTTTGTGAACCCGGACTCATCCTGTCCTGCCCCGTGGACCTACCAAGTCCAACTTGTCCTGTCCCATTTGATTTTATATTATTTTTAAATTAATTTTAAAATGTAAAATATTTAGATTTGACATTAAATAATTCAAACTTGTTGGTCCCAGTTCAGATTGTCACATTTGAAATCAGTGAACTTTTGAATTCCCGCTCTGATACCAATTGTTGGTCCCGATTTGAAAAACCCATTAGTGAAGAAAATACCATGTAATGCATATAAAACAGGGGTGATGACAGAGTGATTCCGATTTTTTCTTGCTTTTAAGAACGATGTGTGTTTTGCTTATAATCAAATGCATATGGCAAGTAAGAACATAAAGCAATAAAGAACACACGATTTTATAGTGGTTCGGAGTCCAACTCCTACATCCACTCTTCCCTATCACAAGGGGCACCAACCTAACCAACTGGACTTAGTTTAACGTGTTAGTCCAACACCCAACAGATGTTTACCGAGTTCTCACTCAATCGGAACTTATCACCCTCACGGGATTGCCTACCCTCCCTTTCGGGATTGCTAGATGTTTACCGAGTTCTCACTCACCTACAAACTTAACCTATCAAACTGATTTGGGTAAGGTTTGTTTGGTTTCCAACTAGGTTGAGATTTTCCCTTACATTTGTTTAGCCTCAATGCTGAGGATGGGAAAATCTCTCTAAGCTTAGGATATTATATTTGTGCTTAGATCTAGGATAGAACACTTTGAATATATGCGTGTATTTCTTGCTCAGTGTTCTATGGTGGGAATGCTTGAGTATATGGCTCTTGGCTCTGTAGCATCTTTTTCCACATTCTCCACACGAATAATGAAGGAAGAACTTGTATTTATAGTGTGGATTTGAATGTTACCGTTGGATGGAGTCTCATTCAAATCCATATTATTCTGTAGCTTTTTGCAGCTTTTTCAGGCTTGTTGTCTTCCTCTCATTGGTCCACGTCATCTGAATCTAACGGATATAATCTTCAGGATCTTCTAAGTCTTCAAGTTTCTCTGAGTCTTCAGGATTCTTGATTCAGCAGACTTCTCTTCAGCGGACCTTGTCTGATCAGGTATACTGACACTCAGGCTTACTGAGTTCAGCTCTTCTGACTTCAGACATCCTGACCCTCAGGTCACTTTTACTAACTGACCCTCAGGTCACTTGACTCAGGGTATCTGATTTCTTCTTGCCTGATCTGATCAGCTTGATTGATCAGGTCAGCACATCTTCAGGTCAACATATCAGGATAGCATCAGGTCAGTACATCAGGCTAGCATATCAGGTTATCTTATCTGATCTCGATCACGTCTGATATTGATCAGTCTCATCTGCTCCTCTTCTGATTTGCAACCTTCTCTTCTGATCTTCTGGTCAGTTTCTTCCTGATCAGCTTGTCTACTCTTCTGATCACCAGACCAGCTCGTCTGTTCTTCTGATCATCTGATCAGGTCTGTTCTGGTCATCTGATCTTCTGATTAGCTGGCTTATATTTTCTTCTCTTCTGATTTTGCACAACTCATCAGTTAACTACGGAACTCATCTTACTCATCTGATCTCGATCAGTCTCGTCTGCAGCCTCGTCTGATCTCGATCATCTTCTTCTGATTTCGTGAGTTCCCCCTCAACTTGTTCTCTCGTTCCCCCTCAACTTGTTATCTGTAAATTAGCTTCAAAAACACAAGTTGATAATGTTTTGGCATAATTCATCAAAACTAAAATATCCCAACAATTCCCCCCTTTTTGACAATGACCCCAAAACATTAAAATATATGCATCTTTAAAGAAACGAGTTTTTATTAAAAAAGATCAGTTCAGGTGATCACATTAAACAGTGATCTTTTGAACTCCCGCTCTGATACCACTTGTTGGTATCAGTTCAGATGGTCACATTGAAAACAGTGATCTTTTGAACTCCCGCTCTGATACCACTTGTTGGTCCCGGTTTGAAAACCCATTAGTGCGGAAAATATTATGTAATGCATATAAAACAGGGGTGAGGGCAGAGTGATTCCGATTTTTTCTTGCTTTTAAGAACGATGTGTGTTTTGCTTATAATCAAATGCATATGGCAAGTAAGAACATAAAGCAGTAAAGAACACACGATTTTATAGTGGTTCGGAGTCCAACTCGTACATCCACTCTTCCCTATCACAAGGGGCACCAACCTAACCAACTGGACTTAGTTTAACATGTTAGTCCAACACCCAACAGATGTTTACCGAGTTCTCACTCAATCGGGACTTATCACCCTCACAGAATTGCCTACCCTCCCTTTCGGGATTGCTAGATGTTTACCGAGTTCTCACTCACCTACAAACTTAACCTATCAAATTGATTTGGGTAAGGTTTGTTTGGTTTCCAACTAGGTTGAGATTTTCCCTTACATTTGTTTAGCCTCAATGCTGAGGATGGGAAAATCTCTCTAAGCTTAGGATATTATATTTGTGCTTAGATCTAGGATAGAACACTTTGAATATATGCGTGTATTTCTTGCTCAGTGTTCTATGGTGGGAATGCTTGAGTATATGGCTCTTGGCTCTGTAGCATCTTTTTCCACATTCTCCACACGAATAATGAAGGAAGAACTTGTATTTATAGTGTGGATTTGAATGTTACCGTTGGATGGAGTCTCATTCAAATCCATATTATTCTGTAGCTTTTTGCAGCTTTTTCAGGCTTGTTGTCTTCCTCTCATTGGTCCACGTCAGGTGAATCTAACATATATAATCTTCAGGATCTTCTGAGTCTTCAGGTTTCTCCGAGTCTTCAGGATTCTTGATTCAACAGACTTCTCTTCAGCGGACCTTGTCTGATCAGGTATACTGACACTCAGGCTTACTGAGTTCAGCTCTTCTGACTTCAGACATCCTGACCCTCAGGTCACTTTTACTAACTGACCCTCAGGTCACTTGACTCAGGGTATCTGATTTCTTCTTGCCTGATCTGATCAGCTTGATTGATCAGGTCAGCACATCTTCAGGTCAACATATCAGGATAGCATCAGGTCAGTACATCAGGCTAGCATATCAGGTTATCTTATCTGATCTCGATCACGTCTGATATTGATCAGTCTCATCTGCTCCTCTTCTGATTTGCAACCTTCTCTTCTGATCTTCTGGTCAGTTTCTTCCTGATCAGCTTGTCTACTCTTCTGATCACCAGACCAGCTCGTCTGTTCTTCTGATCATCTGATCAGGTCTGTTCTGGTCATCTGATCTTCTGATTAGCTGGCTTATACTTTCTTCTCTTCTGATTTTGCACAACTCATCAGTTAACTACGGAACTCATCTTACTCATCTGATCTCGATCAGTCTCGTCTGCAGCCTCGTCTGATCTCGATCATCTTCGTCTGATTTCGTGAGTTTCCCCTCAACTTGTTATCTGTAAATTAACTTCAAAAACACAAGTTGATAATGTTTTGGCATAATTCATTAAAACTAAAATATCCCAACAAAACTTTAACATACATTTACTTATAAATGCATTTAATATTCATCTAATATTTAAAAATAACATGTATAACCTATATAAACACAAATTTAAATACATTAATTTGAATATAAATGTATATATATAATATAATAATACTAATATTTTAATAAGATAGGTCCTAAAACTCGACCTAAACGAGGCGGGTCAATGCGGGTCCGAGTTTTAAATTAACCGTAATATGGTCATCCCTAAATATATATGTTGTCATTGTTTCTGCATATATTAATAGTATATACAAATACAAAAATAAAAATACATGCACACTTTTTAATTTTTGTACTTTTATATTTCAAATGTTATTTGTTCATTTAGTATTAATGAAATTATAATTTTTATTGAAAAATAATTTTACTTATGTTAAAAATAAATAAAGATATTTAATTTTAAAATAGAATTTATTAAAAAATTAAATATCATAGAAATAAAAAACTAAATTTAAGGTGTAATATAATTATAATTACAAAAATATGAATACATAAAATAAAATTAAAATATTAATTATGTAATGACAAACTTTAATATACAATATTGTACGAATCTTACATCCATACAATATGACCATACCCGCCCGCTCCTGCCCATTAGGCTGAAAAGTTGTGGATCCTTTGGGGGTCGAACCGGGACAAACAATTTTTTTATAAAAATAACCTATTTCTTAAATACTGATAATTATGCATAACAATAATAGAGTTTGAGCATAACACTGATGATGAGAATACATAACAATTATATTGAAGGAATAGAGTTCTCAGTGAACTCGGCTTCACATAATTTTTTGTCTACAAAAGATTTTGTTTCACATATAACTTGAACCAAACTTATTTCTGAAACAATTTTATAATTTAAATTACATTACATTTAAAATTTATTTCAACTTTATGATGTTAATTCTAAATTTTCATTACAACAACCTAATAAAGGTTCCATAAACTTATTTTATTCAAATACTTCAACAATTTATTTCTAAAAATAATACGTAACATTTCATATGCTCTAAAAATAAAACAAAAAATATATAATAATTTCAATATTACATGTGTAATTTCTAAATTAAGTGATACACATCTAAAAAGAACAATACATTATTTTCAATAGTGTGATATTGTATGATTAATTTATGGAGTTATGATGCTCATTGTCAATGCAACTAAAGCGAGAATTGTCATATATAGAATTCTCCTACTTCTTAAAAATTGGATTGGGGTGGGGGGTGGGGGGGATGGTGAGTGGGTGGGTGGGTGATTGGGTGATTGGGAGCTTTTCAACATTGCCTTGTTGGATAAATGGATCTGGAGGTTCTAGAAAAAACCTTTGGGTGAGAATTTTTTAGTCTAAATATGAGCAAGTAGAGGGAATGGGGAGAGGAGGTCAGCTTTCGAACCTAGGGGTCCTAATAGGAGTTGGTCGGGATGGTGGAGGGTAAATTTTGGGGCTAATGGGGGCTGGTTTCTGGGCAGTTTGGAGAGGACTGTTGGGGATGGGAGGGACACTATTTTTTGGGAAGATGTTTGGGTGGGGGAGGTACCTTAAAGTCGAAATTTCCCTGGCTTTTTCATCTCAACTTAGAAAAAGAAAGGAGAGTTGAATTAATGGGCTCTTGGGGCGGGGGAAATTTGAGTCGAGAGGGGAAGTGGAGGAGTTTATTCGATCGTGAAATGGAATCTCTTAACTCTCTTGTGTTTTTGTTTAACAAACGCTCCTTGAGACCAGGTGTTGAAGACTCATGGAAGTGGTCAAGCTCACAAAATGGCCAATATTCAACGGGAGATGCCTACACCTCACTAATCAACCTTCGTGGGAATGTTCATTTGGATGCTACAACGGATGCAGGGTTCAAACTAGTGTGGAATAAATGTATCCCCTAATAGTGATTGCACATGCTTGGAGCTTACTTTAGTACCGACTAAGCTCAACTTGCAAAGGAGAAAACGTCTTGAGCTATAAAATGGAGATACTAAGTGCGTCCTTTGTGAAGACCAAATATGAATTTGGAAGACACATTTTCTTTGAGTGCCCGATCTCCTATAAGGTATAGATGGAGTGCTTTCATTGGCTACATATATGCACTGCAATTATTTCACGACCTTTCACCAATTTGATCGCTCATAGTAGTCTCTTGAGAGGGAAAAAGGGGACATATGTTGCAGTTACTATTTGGTTGTGTGTGGGGTGGTTCATTTGGAAGGGTAGGAATGCAAAGATTTTCGAGGGAATTGATTCTTCTATTGAAAAAGTGGTTGACGAAGTGAAGGCTAGCTGTGGAGCTTGTTTTATGTCAAAGGAGAGAGTTGCTCTCGTTTTTCTTATAAAGATTGATTAGAAAATCAATGAATGATCTTAGGCTTTTAAATTGTCAATATGCATGTTGTTATGGGCACACTTTTTACCTGTCTTTTATGTTTAAAAAAAGTTTCATTTTATCAATTAAAAAAAAAACAAAGATTACGACATTAAACTTCAGAGCAATGTCCCACATTCTGACAAACATAAGAAAGAAGAAACTTCACAACTATGCTTCCAAAACACAAATCACTCATTACATTCCATAAAAGTTGAAAAATGAAATGTAACATCACACACAAAGCGAACTAAGTTCCCAGATTTCGACCCTTAAGCGGCTGCTAGTTCCCACCATTTTATTTAATCTTTTACGGAGAAGGGTGTCCATTGCGTCATATCAATGGGATAGCTTCCCAAAACCCTCAAGAAAGACGTAAATTCTTGCACCTCTGACAACGCGTTTTGTGCCCTCTCCTCCGCCATCGATGCCTCGAAATCAATATAAAATATAATGATTTCCTCTGTTGGCATCGTCGACCACCCGTGTTCCGATGCGGCCGCGATTCTATCTCTGTGAGGTTGATGTTGCGGAAGGCGAATGCCGAAAGCACCTTGAACAACACGCTCTTTCCCTTACCATGTGCAAACACTATGCTAGTTCTAAATGGCCGATCGGTTCTCGGGCCAACATCATGAATCGAGTCATGTTGATGGAGTTCTCATGAATCCCGTCATGAAGGATTTGTAGCCCGTAAAGATGGGCAGCTCGTGAGGATGCGATTGCTGCTGTGTCTCGGAGATTGTTCATGGCTATGTACGCAGCGGCTCCAGCAGTGTTGTCAAATGCCTCCTGGGTGCTCGCACTGGAAGAGGGCTTGGGGGTGGCTGATGATGCGGGTTAGGAACTCTCTTTTGACGCCAGGCATAACTAGGAGACAGTGGTGGACAGGGAGCTGAACTGTGGAGGCGGTGGTGGAGGAGGAGATCATAGTTCCGGTGGATATTGGAGTAGGCGACACGGAGCCTGGTGCCGTGCATCGTCGGCAATCCTCAGTGGCTTAGGGGTGTAGGGTTCATTCATGGGCACGACTTCAATTGATGTGGCGGTGACGACGCCGTTCTCGGTATCTTGTTGTTGGGAGATGACCTGACTTGTGAGAATGGCGCAGCTGGTCTGCCAGTCGTGATGCTCCTTGAAATTGAAGCCAATGGTACGAGTCGTAGTCGAGTTGGCATTAACACTGGCTGATTCATAGATACATTGGATCAAGGTACGTGCTGGATTGACTAGACGATTCGGACTCAGAGTTATCTGGGTTATGGATTTTAGATCTACAGCCAAAGAAGAAGCGAGGGATCGCATGGTTCAAAAGTTGGAAGAATTTGAGGGAGAGGGAAACACACAATTGGAGCTTGTTCAAGATGAAAGAAAATAGAGGAAAATAAGGGGCATTTATATTGTGTTATTGTGTACGTGGAGTGTGTGATTGTGGGTGTAGTTGCCTTTAGATCCTCATCATATCTCTAACTTACTTTTTTCCTTTTTATTTCACTTTGGATGATATATGAAAAATGTTATTAATGATTATATATAATGTTATTTATTACACTTGTTGTATATTAAAAGCAGTTAGATAGAGATGAAACACAAAAATGTAATAGAAGATCCATGCTGGAACATTTTTTTATTAATTACACTTTGACATCATTCATTACACATGATGTAATTATATCTTGTGTTTCATTATATTTAATACATAACTAATGATAATCTATGATTTCATTTATTACACATGTCATCATATATTAAAAGTAGTGACATATAAAACAAAATATTATAATGGAATAGGTAATGAAATAGAATATGAAATATCAAAATAAAAAATGTAACCTTGATGTAAAATGATTAGAAATGATAATTTAAATGACACAAATACTTGTATACATAGAGATGAAGGTTTATGCAATATGCCTCATTTCATATGATCTTGTTCGTATAGTAACACAGATCTGCATGTGTGTTTTTGTTTTTTTTTTTAAATTTGGGCTATTAATTTAAAAAGACCCGATTAATTCATGAAGGGTCCGCAAATTTTCTAACTTTTCCATATATGTACTACAAATATTGCATATAACTGCCCCTCTTTAAATAAAAACAAAAATGAGTAACAGTAGTTGTTTAATAAATTAAAAATATTTTTAATTTCAAATTGTCAAAAAATTATAATTTTTATAGCTTTTGTCTGTCGAAGATTGAAATTTGATTTAAGCTTCTCTTGATGACCCATCTAGTCTTCTTTTTGTGCTAGTGCGCTTGCCGATGAGATGTCTTGTAACACAATAGTGTACGTAACATCTCCTGTAAATTTTGACACGTGTAATTAAAAAATAGATTATTATTTTTAATTCATTTACCTTAATTATAGTTACCTAAATAAATTTAAAAAAATCTTGTTTTCTATCGCCATATTTATATCTAATATTCTCTCATTCTCTCTCCTTCTACGCACTTCTACATCTTAAATGGATATCTCTCTCATCTCTTTTCTGAATCACAAATGCACATAGGCAAGATCTCATATGCATTTGGTGCACAGATTCTAAATTTGTACACTCACTTTGACCCTACCTATTTTTTATTGTGGATCCTCATTTTCACTAATGGCAAGATCTCATTTTCTTAATAGATCACTCCTATACCCGAGTGCATGGTGCACTTAGTGCACAGGAGACCCACTCATGCACATAAATTAAAAAAAAAAATACATGATAAAAAAAACAAACGCCCAATCATGACTGTATTTTTTTTATCTCAAGATTTCAACTCATAATCGAGAAAAAAAATACAGTCATGATTGGGCGTTTTTTTTTATAACATTGTGATCCAATTTTAAAAAACAGAGATATACGTTTTCATGTATTTTTTTAAAATTTATGTGCATTTGTGATTCAGAAAAAAGATGAGAGACATATTCATTAAAGATGTAGAAGTACGTACAAGGAGAGAGAATGAGAGAATATTAGGTATAAATATGTTGAGAGAAAATAAGATTTTTTTTAAATTTATTTAGGTAACTATAATTAAGGTAAATGAATTAAAAATAATAATTTCTCTTTTAATTACACGTGCCAAAATCTAATTGGTGTTACGAGAGATATTACACTATTGTGTTACAGGACATCCCGTCTGTAGAAAATATAGAATGGGGGAAAAATGGAGAAAATGACAAAAAATGCTTAAAATAGAATGGGGAAAAATGGAGTAAATGACAAAAAAAATCTTAAAAATTAATAAAATGCCGATGAAAATTTTTTATGGTTAAATGGAGGAAACAAATGAATAATCATATATTACTATATTGATATGTCATTTTTCTATTGGTTTGTAGTTAATAGGTGACATCCATGTGACATTTTAATGTGTAGTTTAATAAATAAAAATTGCAATAACTAAGGTTTGAACTTTGCACCTCTTACATCATATTTATGCCTAATTGCACTAAACCCACTGAACTATTACTGAAATTGTACCTAAACCACCTAACTATTTTTGTTACACTAAACTAAACAAACTATTATTTCATTACACTTAAACCACCAAACTGATTTTTCAAGTCAAAATTTCTCCCGATTTTGTGCACTACACGTAATTTTTAAAAAGACATTTCCATTAATTTTGTATATTAAGCACATTCTTTTTTTTCCCCACCCATTCTACAACTGATCTCCAAACACTTTCTTCTTAATTTCTCGATTTTTTTTAATTTGAAAAAAGGCAAAAAATACTCAAATTTAAGTTAGGGATTCGTGAATCAATTGCAGAATAGGTAGGTTTTGACACAATAATTTTATTTCAATAACACTTTAAGCAAGTAAATTAATATACACCTTAAACAATTATTAATTCATGTTTAGTGCATTTATGCACATAATTATATTTTTTATTATTAAATATATTATATATTATGAATGTTGCATTTTATAATTAAAGAACCGATTAATGCGTGGGCACTGAATTAGTGGAAGAATATAAGGAAGAAGGTAGAAAAAAAATAGAGAAAATGTCAAGATAAAAGACACGAAAAAAGGAGAAAATGGAGAAATGAGTTGAAAAAGACGAGAAGAAGTCTTGTGTGAAATCACCTTATACATGTTAGAGATCTCTATTTTGATACTATCATACTTTTTTTAATAAAATGTGATTTAGTTGGGGCCACAAAATCGCAAAATGTAAAATTTGATACTATATTCTGTACTCTATAAATAATTGCAAAATGTTTTAAAAAGTTTAGGTAAAAATATTTTAATTAATTTAGTTAATTTTTTTGTGTGGTTGAAAATATTGCAAGCTTAAGCGACATTGGAATCTTTGTGCGTTCTTTTGGAGTTTTTGTTGGAGCAACATGAGTGATTTTTTTTTCTAAAACAACAAAGAAAAATATTAAAACACGAAGAACAAGTGATACTCCAATACAATAGTCCAACACTATTTAAATTGAATAGAGAACAACCCCATAAAATAACCACAAACACTATAAACCAGTGAAACAGATTAAAGTATTGTCCATCCAATTACTAAGATCATAATTAAGTTGGGATCTTCTACGACACCTAAACCAATTCCAAACTCTACAAACACATAAAGTCAAAAAGTTATCTTCATATCTGTAGGACCACCTTTGAAAATTATGTTGTTCATGAGCTTCCAAATACCCCACAAATTTATAATCTGATGGGTCTTCAACACATTACCTCGGATACCACTAGATTTGAGAGCCAAATGAAGTAAAAAAATGGTCTTTGAAAAAATTCAAACCCACATAACACAGACAGAGTCAGACATACAATAGTGTTTAGAGTTGATAGACGACATTGCACTCAAAGTACAAATTATTCTCATCCTCATTAACAGTCCCACATAAGCACAAAAATAGTTATCGAGATCGACTCCCCTCTTATGTAGGTTCATCTTCGCAACAAGTCTTTCGAGAAGCTCATGCTAGACAAAACACTTGAATTTACTCAAAATATTAATTTTTCACAACCTTGAAAGATGATTTTATCTTTGACCAAAAGATCCTCACCCGCTGAATGCACCGAATAAGCCGAATTTGTGGTGTAAACACTAGAGGGGTCAGCTCTCCAACCCCATCAATTTGCCCCATTTCCATCCCCACTCCTCACTCCCCATTCTCATCCCAACCCCACACATCTTTCATTAATTTTCCTTTATTTACAAGAAGAAGAGTCTAGGGAACTCCTCACAAATAGAACCATTGCTATATCATATATCCTCAAAAGTAACAATCTCCCCATCCCCTAAAATTCTACCCATATTATCTTTGAACTACTCCCCAAAACCATGACCCTCGAGAAGAGCGACGTTATAAAGATCAATATGTTTGGTTCCTACCCCACCACTCACTTTACTCTTACAAACCCTCTCCAAGTTTACCCAAAGAATTTTGCTACGCTCATCGTTCCCCCACCCTCGACACCACCCCACCCAAAGGAAGCATCCTGGAGGAAAGAAAGAAGACAAATAATTATTTATGGGGCATGTTAAAGGAAAAGAGGAAAGAAGGAAGAGAGTTTAACATAGTGTTGATAAGAGTGACTCACCCCACAAAGGAGAGATTCATCCTCTTCCACAAACTCAGTTTTCTTTGAAACTTGGAGACAATTAGATCCCAAATTCTGTTGCACTTAAGATTAACACCAATCATGATTCCAAGATATGAGAAAGGAAATATTCACTTAGAGCAATGCAAAGAGCAAGTTGCAAAATCTTCTCAAGAATCATCATTGTTAAGAACATACATATATAAAAATAGCATAGTCTGCAAAAACCTATTCCCGCCCACTCACTTTGTTATTCTCCCCACTCCCTCCCCCCACTTTCTCCACAACGTCACGCTAACTTATCACTAGAACTTGCCTGGAATTTATCATGTAAAGGCTTAGGTTCTATACTCCGTATGCAATAATTTCTCATTCGCATTGAGATCAATGGCATTTTTTTTCTTTATTTTTGGCAGTCGAGTCATTAGGTAGGCTTACTAATTTTCAATTTTTTTATCCTACATGCTCAACACAGTTCAACTAATTATTTTCTGTTCACTTCCCATTATTCATACACTGCCAACAACCATCCCCTGCGGTCCTTCTTTCTCACCATTTTTTTTTGTGATGTACACCGCAACGACTTATTCAAAGGTTAGTTCTTTTTCGTTCTCAAATTGGTCGTTTCTACATATTTTTTCACTCAATGTTCTTTTTCAATTTCTATTCCACCGAAATTGAGATTGAAACGGTGTTTATCGCGTTAATTTCTTCTTATTCAATTAAAACTTCTTCTGTTTCTTACCGCAGACGCTAATCCATGGTCGCGAGTCGCTATTTCATGTTAGAACTATTACAAAGAAATAGTAATAACAAGGGAAAACAAGGATAACAAAAACAATAATACTTGGTGATATAATCTTCTAGGCGTGAAAAAATACTTTCCTAAAAGCAATATTTCGTCCCTTATAATAGCATAGGGTATCACAAAGTTTGCCTTTGAGATACAAAGAAGATTGACAACGATAATTCACGCTCTTTGAATTAAAGTCTAATAGGAACAAAGAGGTTAATTTCTTTCTGTGTTTGGGTGTTTCAAAGTAGAGAAAATTTGCAAAGTTTTTTCTACTTTTTCTGTATAATGATTTGGAAAGATACGCATAATACATATGCTAGTATCCTATATATAGGGAAAAAATAAGGAGGTTATACTTTTGGATAAACTTGAATTAGTTATCAATTTGGATAATTCCTTGGCGGTTCCTTTTGGATAATTACCAAAAGTTTGATAACTCTAAAATTCAAACAATCCTCCCCCATTTTAGAGTAATCTAAAATATGTTTTTATAACACAAACACCAACAAAACACTTCTCAATCTCATGCATAAATGAAAGTGTACAAACACTTGAACTTTCACTTAGTACAACACAAGTTCCAAGAATTCATATTTCAATGGTGTCGTAAATATTGAACCATAAAAATACATATTGAAACTTGAAGATGTCATACACACAAGATTAAATACATGATCCTATTGTACTTGACACGATAATGGCCATGTGTCCATATCTATTCATAAGTGCACCAAAGTCATGCACCCTCGGCTTCTTGAAGCGGCTAAACTTCGCGCTTACTTAGGTAGATCTCTTAAAAGAAATAAACATGCTCCTGTGACAATGCATAAAGTCAAGAGATCTATTAAGAATAAATCAACCTTATTAACATCATAGGTCTGAAGCATTCTTACCTTTAGATTATTTGTACTTCCAATCATCAAATAACAGATTTAATCTTATTGAACTTAAGACTTAATGTCATATTAAGTGTTAAGTTAAGATTCTCTTAAATGTGATTAATGATGGGCTCCAATCCCATTCCAAATTGTCATTCTTGCAACAGAATCTTTAGCTAATGCCTTTGTAAAGCAATCTGCTAGATTAAATTTTGTTCTTACATAGTCAACTGTGGTAACACCATCTTTGATAAGTCCTTGGACATAACTATGTCTCAATCCAACATATCTTGACTTACCATTATATATTTGACTATATGCTTTTGCTAAAGTTGCAGTATTATCACAATGTATTGCTACAGGCGATATTAGCTTTGACAATAACGGTATCTCAAACATGAGGTTTCTTAACCATTCGGCTTCTTTACCTCCTGATGCTAGAGCTATAAACTCTGAAGCCATAGTGGAATCCGTAATGCAAGTTTGTTTCTTGGAAGACCAAGAAATTGGACCTCCCCCAAAGAGGAATACCCAACCACTTGTTGAAGAATGATCTTCTTCGTTTGTAATCCAACTTGCATCGGAGTACCCGTCTAATACCGAAGGATAACCACTATATGTCAAACCATAATTCATGGTTTTCTTTAAATACTTAAGTACACGACGTATAGCCTGCTAATGAGACATACTAGGATTACTAGTATACCTACTTAACTTACCAACAGCAAAAGCAATATCTGGTCTTGTACTTGTCATGGCATACATCAAACAACCTATAATCCTTGCATACTCCAGTTGTGAGACTGCATTACCACTGTTTGGTAATTATTTAAGACTTGGATCCATAGGAGTTGAAACGAAAGAACAATCATACATATTAAATTTCTTGAGATCTTTCTCAATATAATGAGATTGTGACAAGACCAATTTTTCATTGTCTCTCTTAATCATAATACGTAGGATGACATCAGCTTCTCCCATATCTTTCATGGAGAAATTGGATGATATAAATGATTTAGTCAAATCAACTTGCTCTAAATCTGTTCCGAAAATCAACATGTCATCCATATATAAGCAAATTATTACACTGTTACTAGCATCATCAAATTTTCTATATACACACTTGTCCGCATTATTCAATTTAAAACCATTTGACAATACAATATCATCAAACTTTTGATGCCATTGCTTTGGTGCTTGTTTCAGCCCATACAAAGATCTAATTAATTTGCAAACTTTGTGTTCTTGACCTTTCATGACAAATCCTTCAGGTTGTTTCACATGTATCAAAATAGTCGATTCCCGGTTTTTTGTGTAAAGCCTTGTGCCACTAATCGGGCCTTAAACTTATCAATAGTTCCATCGACTTTCATTTTCTTCTTGAAAATCCACTTACAACCAATTGGTTTACACTTAGGAGGTAAATCAACTAAAATCCAAGTATTATTTCCTATGATGGATTCCATTTCATCATTAATAGCCTCTTTCAAAAAGCGGCATCTTGCGACCTCATGGCCTCTTGAAAGGTTAAAGGATCTCCTTCCACATTATAACAATATGAAAATTTTGTCATCACGGAGTTCCTTTAATTAAATATACATGAAAATCTGGACCAAAAGATTTCTCTTTTCTTGCCCGCTTGCTTTTTCTAATTTGTGATGAAGATGCTTTACACTCATCATGAGTATAACCGTTTAAATCTTGATTTATTAGATTTTGATCAAGATCTTGAATATTGGTACTTGGAGGTAAATCCTTAGGCCTTGGAATTGAAGAAAATCTCTTCTCGTCAAAGATTGCATCTCTAGACTCTATGATCGAATGAATCGACATATAGTCATTTGGTTCTATCACATAGAACCTATAGACTTTGCTATGTTCAGCATAACCTATAAAGATACATTCAATTCCTCTTTCACCCAATTTCTTTCGCTTGGGCTCTGGAATTTTAACAATTGCCCTACAACCGCAAATCTTGAAATAATTCAGATCTGGTTTTCTTTAGTACCACATTTCATATGGGGTAACCTCGTTCCGTTTTATAGGAACTCGGTTTAAAAGATAACATGATGTTAACACAGCCTCTCCCCAAAATCCATCACTTAGACCCGAATAGGACAACATGGAATTAACCATTTCTTGAAGTGTCCTATTCTTTCTTTCCGCTACACCATTTTGTTGTGGTGTATATTCTGCGGTTGTTTCATGTAAAATACCCATAGATTGAAAATAACTTGGATCATAATATTCACCACCTTTATCAGTCCTTAGCTTTTAAACTTTAACACTTAGTTGCAATTCAACTTCATTTTTATAGATCTTAAACTTGTCAAGAGCTTCATCCTTTGAAAATAATAAATACACATAACAATATCGAGAATGATCATCAATAAATGTTATTATATACTTTTTATTTCCTAAGGAAGGATTGTTATGAAAATCACATAAATCACTATGCACCAATTCAAGCAATGATGAAGTTCTTTCTACAGTAGGAAAAGGACTTCTTGTTATCTTTGTTAACATGCATGTTCTACACTTCTCTATATTCAAATCAAATGGAGGAATCAAGTCTAACTTAGACATGCTATATAATTTTTTATAATTAACATGTCCAAGTCGGAAATGCCATAGAGAAGAATCATGGTTAATAACATAAATAGAATCATTCACATTATTCACAATACTTAGTTTAAACATGCTATTACAAAGATAACCTAATCCAACAAATACACCACCCTTAGATAATATAAATTTATCGGCTTCGAACACCATTTTGAAGCCTAGTTGATTCAAGATAGCACCTGACACTAAATTTTTTCTAAGTTCCGGCGTACAATACATCTCTTAAAATGAGAGGTTTTCCGGAACTAACCAATAATTCTACTTGTCCTACACCTAGGACATTAGCCATAAAATTATTTCCCATGTAAAGAACTTCTCCATTTTTAATGAAGATCTTGAATAAATTACGGTCTTTACACACGTGCCTTGATGCCCCTGAATCAATCCACCATGATTGATCATCCTGTACACAAAAAAATTCAGAAATCATATCCACAAAATTCATACAAGAATTATGTGCAATTTGTGTACAATTACCTTCTTTGGATTGGCCTTGGCTTGATTCACCACGACCTTGTTGACCATTCTTAGATTGGCCTTGGCTTGACTTGCCATGACCTTGTTGTCCATTCTTTTTGGTCATCTTTCTTTTCAAAATAGTGCAGTCCCTTTTAAAAGGACCGGGCTTGCCACATTCCCAACAACCGGCATTCTCTTTCTCATTACGTACTTTATGCTTTTTGCCTTTCTTAGCCTTGGTAAAAATTTCAGTCCTCTTTTTGGACTTGCTGTCCTCCACCATATTGATAGTGGATAAATTAGGATTACTAGAATCCTTTTGTCCATCTTGCATGCGGATACCCTCCTCTATGCGAAGATGAGTTGCCAATTGTTCAATATTCATATCAACCTTCTTATGTTTGAGTGAATTTCTAACATCTTTCCAGTTTGGTGGTAATTTGTCAATTATAGATGAAACGGTAAACGTCTCATCCATATTGATGTCATGTTGTTTAAAACTCCCTAGGATCCTTTGAATTTCATGGAATTGTTCCATAATTGGCCTAGAATCAACCATTTTGTAATTATTAAAATTACTAACAAGAAATTTCTTACTTGAAGCATCCTCGGCCATATACTTGGTTTCAATTTCATCCCAAAGATCCTTTGCGGAGTCCACAAATTGATAAATATTAAATAATGCGTCGGACATACCATTAAGAATATGACCACGACAAACATAGTCATCATTCTCCCACTTGTTCCTCTTGCGCTGCTCTTCCAAAGCCTCGTTCTCACTTTCTATCGATTTAGGGTGAACTTAGAACATATGCCACATTGAGTGCCGAGAGAAGGAAGTTCATCTTCTTTTGCCATCTACGAAAACCAACGCCCTCGAATTTATCTAACTTGTGAAAACTTGCAGTCATCTCACAAATTGTTGCCATCTTAGAAAATATTGCTTTTAGATTGTTAGAAATATTACAAAGAAATAGTAATAACAAGGGAAAACAAGGATAACAACAACAATAATACTTGGTGATATTATCTTCTAGGCGTGAAAAAACACTTTCTTAAAAGCAATATTTCGTCCCTTATAAGAGCATAGGGTATCACGAAGTTTGCCTTTGAGATACAAAGAAGATTGACAACGATAATTCACGCTCTTTGAATTAAAGTCTAATAGGAACAAAGAGGTTAATTTCTTTGTGTGTTTGGGTGTTTCAAAGTAGAGAAAGTTTGCAAAGTTTTTTCTACTTTTTCTGTATAATGACTTGAAAAGATACCCATAATACATATGCTAGTATCCTATATATAGGGAAAAAATAAGGAGGTTATCCTTTTGGATAAACTTGAATTAGATATCAATTTAGATAATTCCTTGGCGGTTCCTTTTGGATAATTACCAAAAGTTTGATAACTCTAAAATTCAAACATTTCATCAACGCAAATCCTCTTGCAGATCCACTTCCCTCCTTATTGCAGTCATCGAAGATCGCACAATATAGCACAAAGGTATGTATTTCCTTAATTTGAGTGTGTTCTTTTATTTCCTAATAAGAAAGTGTTTTAGGAAAAATGTCAATTCAGGGCCTGAAAGATGGCAAAACTATCAATTTAAGGCCTTAAAGATTTTTCCTATCGATTCAAGGCCTGAAAGATAGAAAACTATCGATTTAGGGCCTGAAAGATAAAAACTATCAATTTGAGGTTCACACATTTTAAGGCCATGTTTGACACTTATATTTCATATCCTTATTTCATGTTCTTATATTTTTTTTCTTTTTAGGGTTTATGGTTCAAGGTTTACGGTTCAGAGGGTTTAGGTTTTATGGTTCAAGGTTTAGGGTTCATCGTTTAGTGTTCAGGGTTTAGGGTTTTAGTGCCAAACATGGCCTTAAAATTTATAAGCATCGAATTGATAGTTTCTATCTTTCAGGCCTTGAATCGATAGAAAAAATCTTTCAGGCCTTAAATTGATAGCTTTACCATCTTTCAGGCCCTGAATTAATAAACTCCGTTTTAGGACTTCTAAGGTTAATATCTATTGATTTTTAACAGAGCAATTTACATTTTTGGGCAAAACATATATCTATTTATAAACAGTTACACATCTGTTTTGCAATCAAATTGCTCATAATTTATTTTGTTATGGCATCCCAATTCTCCCCATTAGATGTTCTTAAACCTGAAAAGAACAGATGGAGTTGTTGGGATTATACTGAAAAGTATGCTTTTACTTTGTATAATCAAACTGAATTTCGGTCTTATTTACTGAAATAAATTATTTATCACTGATGCTTTAAATATCATCAAATGTTACATATATTTACTGCATAACTATTCAATAAATTGTACGTGTTATATTGTAGTTAATTTAGTGATACCAGATCACAGAAGATTAAATTAACAGTTCCTTGTAACCAAAAGTACACCATTCACGACCTAGATGGAAATGAACAATCCATCGTGAAAGGTTGAAGTGTAAGGCTCAGATTGGCTTGTCTTGACCAAGAGATTACACTAGTGCATGTTTAGTGCACTGAAGAGGACCTACAGGAGGACAAATTCTTCAGAACTGAACTAGGAAGAATTAGACCTCAGTGGTTCGTTATTTCTTAATCTTCGTCCCTTAAATAGGATCGCGTGTGGTTAGTAATTATTGCTTTGACTTATTACGGGTAGAGAATCAACGAGATTCAATATTTTATATCTTGGGCAATATTATTGGTCACATGCGATTGCTAAGATTTAATACGGAGAATCGTGTGCAAGTACGCTTGTTCGATTTGCCCCCTTGGGAGGTTCATAAGTTTTATCATGACAAATCTTGCAGGTGGAACTAGTTTCTGGTATGGATAATAATGTTGAACCGTTCCTTAACCAAGGACAAAAAATATTAATTAATGGAAAGCTATTTCAGTGGCTTGAATTAATTAATGGGCTAGATAATCTTAAAAACGGGAAATAATAACCGGGAGCCATATTGACTGTAATATGGGTTAAGATGGATAGTGCAATATTAATTATGTAGTGGGATTAATTAATATTTATGGGCTTGAATAATATTGTGCTCAATATTGATAATTCAAGATCCATTGGAAGGTCCAATCTTGATTCTCCTAAAGACCCCTCAAGTAGCCCAACATAAAGTCCAATAACTGAAAAAGGTGTTTAAAAATAAAATAAATTTTGTTGCTAATTTTCCTCATTAATTTCGAAAAATATAAATAAAAGGGGAGAAAGATTTTCTTTGAATTTTGTTATGGAATGAAGATATGTATTCTTGAAATACAAGATTATCTCATTAAATTCAAGAAATCTCCCACTTGGTTATTTATATGAAGTTTTCAAAAATTTTGAAAGAATAAGGGAAAGAAAGATTTCCTTGATTTTATTGAAAAGATATTATGGAAGATATGTATTCTTGCAATACAGGTATATCTCATAAATTCAAGAAGATTCAAATCTTGGAATCTTTATCCTTGTTTTTTTCGAAAATAACCATAACAAGAGAAGGTGGGATTTTATGGAATATTTTAATTATGGAGAAAAGAATATAGGAGATATATTCAAGATTTCTTGGAGATCAAGAAAAGATTTTTTCCTCCCTATTCCATGACAAAAATTGGCCACCACCTATCTATAAATAGAGGATGATTTCTTCATCCCCAAGAACAATTCCATGTGCTGGAAAAATTAGTAAATCCACAAAGGTGGTGCAACAAATTTTTATTTTCCCTTTTGTTAATTGTTCGCGAGCTTCCTTCCACCGGATTGACGAGCAAGGACTAGGAAATACTTGGGAAGGCTTTTTGGTGTGTTTTTATCGACGAGACCATTGCCACTCCAAGAGGTTAGTTCACGTAAACCCGTAGCAATTCCGCATGCGTAGGATTTATGTGAACTGTTTATATGCATGATTTGTTGTTGAATTATTATTTGAATTAATATAGGATTAATTCATGCTAGTAATAATTGTTACAATTAAATTTTTATTTAAATATTCATCCCGAATAGATCCGTGCAATCAATTCCCCAACAATTGGTATCAGAGCCACGGTTTCAGGCTCTGAATTTTAAATTGTAATTTAGTTCGTTTTCATTAAATTTGAAATTGGATAGTAGAATTGCTAGATCTTTTTTTGCAGGTATCCAATTGTCATGGAATTTAATGTGTTTATTTATGCATGCATATAAATTATGGTTTTTTAATTCGATTCGTTCGAATTCGTTTTACCTCGTGAGAAAATCCACGAGTAGATTAGAATTTGTTTGATTTGATCAATGTAATAGACTAGTATAGATCTAGGTTTATTTATTTTGTAAATAAATTGTAACCGGATCGGAAACGGAGGTGGAGACAAAGAATTAAAAGACGTGATCCGGAACCGGGCGTGGCGCGTGAGTCGTCTTGGCGCGTGCCAAGGGGAGGCACGCTGCCGCGACGCCGGGCGCCGACGGCGAGCGAGGTCATCGCCCGTAAGGCTACGAGATCGATCCCAGTATGACGCGGCACGCTACGGGCGGAGCGATATGCCGCAGAGGGCACGACGGGCAGGCGATGTCGGTTGCCGAGGGCGACGCTGGGCGCAGGGTAAGGGCGCTGCGCATCGGTGCGCGGTGATCCGCGCCGCCGAACCTCGCCGAGATTCGCTGCGGCACCGGGCTGTGAAGGCCCGCGCTTAGGCTGACGCCACGGGCCGATCGAACGGTCGGGGAGTGCAAGACGGCATGCACCCGCCGAAAATAAGTTGATGATGTGGCGAACCTTTTTGAGATGAACGATGAAGGCAAAGAAGATGATTTCTCGAGATCAAGACATGACAAAAATTAACCGTGACAATTGGATATGTGTGCCCAATATGTTTAATTTTTTGTCTTGATGTTTATGCATTATTTTATGCTTATTTAAATTGTGTTTAAATTTGCGATGCATGAGAAAATGTTTTGAAAAATCTCACTTTCGAAAATTACTAAGTATGCTTAAACAATTAATTGACAATTTTATGGATAATAAAATTGAATTATATTTGACCTCCATGATTTATTTATTTGTGGATTCTTTTGGAGAAATTCCCCCCACGGGACGGTCAAAAGATAGCTTTCACATGAATAAATTCCAAATGGAAGATTGTGGATTATTACTAGTGGCGACGATGACCCTCCCCACGAGGCTCGTTCAAAGCAAAAATAATAATTACAGATTTAATCATGGTTATTACTTAGGTATAAAATTGATATGCATATACTTCCCCGAAATCCTGTCCAATTTTATATTGGTCAAGTGGGAGCCAACTATTAATCTAGTTATTAAAGGTTTATAACTCGTTTTGTTTGTAACACCTTGAATGTGTTTAAATAATGACCCACCCCACGTGGCTTATTTAAACTGTTTTGAGATGTTGGCTGATGCATGTTCATATTTTTTTGAGATTTTAATATGAAACATGTGATCGAATTTTGTGATATATTTGTGCTTATGCATAATATTATTTATTTCAGTTCATCATGTCGCAACCTTTTAATCCAATGTTCAATATACTTAAAGACAATTTGCTTACTGGTGAAAACTTCGTTGATTGGAGTCGTAAACTTACTATTGTCCTCACTGCACAAAGCCATAACTGGGTTCTCACTACACCTAAACCAGAAAAGCCAAATGATGAGTCAACTAAATCGGTTAAGAAAGAGTATGCTGACTGGGAGCATTCCAACGAAATGGCAAAGTGTACCATCTTGGCTTCAATGTCAGATGTGTTGCAACACCAACACCAGAACGTTGAGACCGCTGCAGACATCATGACTAGTCTTAAAGCGATGTTTCAACATCAGAACCGTGTGGCTCGTCAGATCACCATGAGGGACTTGCTCTCTATAAAAATGGTGGAGGGAACGCCCGTAAGGGAGCACGTTCTCCAGATGATGGCTCACCTTAACAAACTTGAGGTACTTGGCGCTGAATACGACATCGAGACACAAATCGATTTCGTGCTCCACTCTCTGCCAAAAAGTTTTGAACAGTTCAGGCTGAACTACCAGATGAACAATCAGAAGTTCTCGATGCCTGATCTATTGCAAGCTTTGGTCTCGGCAGAGGCGATATTGGGGCAAAAGAGCCAAGCCTTGGTGGCAAATGGACCTTCTTCTTCTTCTAGGCCAAGGGGTGGTAAGAACAAGAAAAAGGACAAAAGCCACAATCAAGTGAACTCAAGTGTTGCCAATGGCAAAGAAAAGGTGAATGGAGGTGGAGGAGTGAGCAAGCCAATTAAGGGGAGGTGCTTCAAATGCGGTGAAAAAGGACATTGGAGGTCAGCCTGTTCCAAACCCAAAAGGAATGGAAAGAAAGGTAATTCTCACGCACTAGTTGTTGAAACTTGCTTAGCGGCGTATGCCTCCCATTTATGGGTGGTGGATACGGGATCCATTGATCATGTTTGTTTCACTTTACAGGGGTTCAAGCGGACCCGGGAACTTAGTGGGAGTGAGATCCTCATCACACTGGGCGATGCTACAAGAGTGGCAGCTGAAGCAGTGGGAGAAGTGCACCTGTCTTTTGAAGACGAGTTTTTAATTTTAAGAGATGTTACATGCGTTCGAGTTTTAGAAAGAATTTGATTTCAGTTTCTAAACTTTTTCATGATGGATATTCGGTTACTTTTAATAAAGTTGTTACCATTTCTCTTTATGATAAATTTATCTTTCATGGAACGTTGGCGAATAATCTCTATACAATTAACTGTGCACACCACTCAAGAAATGCATCCTATAACACATCAACTATTTCCGAGAAAAGAAAACGTTCATCAGACGTGAACGAGACACTTCTTTGGCATCTAAGATTGAGTCATATAAATCCAAAGAGGATCCAAAGGTTGGTGAAAGACGGTTCACTAGAACTTCTCCAAGTTGAACCGTTTCCAACCTGCGAATCATGTTTAGAGGGTAAAATGACCAAGAGGGCATTTGGAGCCAAGGGGAATAGGGCCAAAGAAGTGTTAGAGATCGTTCACACAGATGTATGTGGTCCAATGTCAACCAAAGCAAGAGGAGGTTATGAGTATTTCGTCACTTTCATTGATGATTACTCAAGGTATGCGATTATATTTTCCTTATGAAGCATAAATCGAGACCTTTGAGAAATTCAAAGAATTTAAGGCTCAAGCGAGAGAATCATAGGGAAAAAAATTATCAAGTCTCTACGATCCGATCGTGGAGGCGAGTACCTCGGCGATGAGTATTTGAACTACTTGTCGATGATGGGGATTGTATCCACTAATCGCACCGGAACCCTCAACAAAAGCGGGGTTGCGGAGCGAAGAAAGCAGAACTCTTTTGAAATGGTTAGATCAATGATGAGTTATCTTGGATCTTCCCAAGTCGTTACGGGGTCATGCCTTGAAAATAATGGCTTACATTACGAACTTGGTGCCATCCAAATCGGTTCCCAAAACTCCCAAAGAATTGTGGATCGGGTGCAAGCCCGATTTGAGACACATGAGAATTTGGGGGTATCCGCCCTCGTGTTGGACAAGGAAGCCGAAAAATTGGATCCTCGATCAGAATTAAGGTTGTTTATAGGATACCCCAAAGGAACAAAAAGGGTGTATGTTCTATGGTCCCGAAGATCAAAAGGTGGTAATAAGCACCCACTTTAGATTTTTGGAAGAAGACTATATGAGCGAAAGAAGACCGGTTGTGAGATTACCTTAAATGAGCTAAGGGGCTAACCTCATTGCCAACCTGTACAAGATGACATACCAAACGACACACTTTCTGGCCGAACCTAGTCGTAGTGGGAGGGTTGTGAGACAACCCCGAGAGATTCATGGGGATAGGAGAGTCCTCGGACTTGATTCCCTGACAAGGCGAATCGGACCCATGGACATATGATGAGGCAATCCAAGACAAGGATGCGGTTTCTTGGCAAAAATAAATGAAAGCTTAAATGGGTTCTATGGATCATAACAGAGTATGGGAGCTAGTCGAACCACTTAATGGGGTCAAACCCATTGGTTGCAAGTGGGTATACAAGAGAAAAAGAGGGACCCGGACGGGAAGGTGGAAACCTTCAAGGCAAGGCTTGTGGTGAAAGGTTATACTCGAAAAGAAGGGATCGACTATGAAACCTTTTCACCAGAAGAATGCTCAAGTCCATCCGATTCTCTTGTCGATTCTTCAGGCATCTCAACTTTGAAATCGGTAAATGGATGTCAAGGCGGCTTTCCTTAACTAAGTCTTGATGAAGAAATCTATATGCAAACAACCCCAAGGCTTCATTGAAAAAGGCCAAGAACACCTAGTTTGTAAGCTCATGAAGTCCATTTACGGACTCAAACAAGCATCGAGCTTGGAACCAATGTTTTGATCATGTTATAAAAGTCTTATGGGTTTGATCAAAATGAGTTCGAAAGTTATTAATGTACAAAAAAAGCGTGTCGGAATCGCATTGGTATTCTTAGTACTATCGTAGATGACATTACGCTCGCCGGGAACGATGTAAAGGTGTTATCGGGCGTAAGGGCATGGCTATCAAAAACAGTTTGATATGAAGGACTTAGGGGAAGCGGGCACATCCACAGGATCAAGATCACTCGAGATCGCGGGAAAAAAGGATGATATAGCTTATCGTAAAAGCTTCATACATAGACAACGTCTTGAAATGATTCAATCTTGGGATTCCAAGAAAGGCTTCGTACCTTTTAGGCATGGAATCCATCTATCCAAGGAAATGTGCCCTAAGACACAAAAGGAGATAGATGACATGAAAGGCATTCCTTATGCTTCGGCTGTCGGAAGCCTTATGTATGCAATGTTGTGTACGAGACCGGATATCTGCTTTGCCGTTGGCATGGTGGCAAGATATCAAAGTAATCCGGGAAAAAGGATTGATTGGGCGGCGATTAAGAACATTCTGAAGTATCTGAAAAGAACTCGGGATAGAATGTTGGTTTATCAGTCAGACGGTCTAATCCTCATCGGTTACATGGACTCGGATTTCCAATCAGACATAGATTCCAAGAAACTATTTGCCTCAGTTAGTGTGCTTTCATTTGGGAAGTGTAGCCATGAAATGGACGAGTGTGAAGCAGAAATGCATCACTGACTCAACCATAGAAGTCGGGTAAGTAGCTGCTTGTGAAGCAGTGAAGGAACCAGTTTGGCTCTAGACCTTCTTAGTGGACTTGGATGAAGTTCCGAATTTGTCTAGCAATATTTGCTAGGGGCAGTTGCAAATTCAAGGAACCAAGAGTCCACGAGTCAAACAAGCACACTTGAAGGAAATAAATCTTAGACGAGAAATCGTTAAGAGAGGAGATGAAGAGGTGGCTAAGATCGCATTGGAGGATAACCTAGTTAATCCTTTCACAAAGTGTCTGCCTCTGGAAACATTCAAGAGACATGTGGGAGGAATGGTTGTCAAGTGCGTAGCCAATCTGCTTTGAGTATAAGTGGGAGACATTATTAGGTTCGTGTAGGTGACATTATATGTCACGTATTAGGAACTACACGAGACATGTTGTAGTATACTTAAAAGCAGACTTTGAGTATAAGTGGGAGATTGTTGGGATTATACTGGAAAGTATGCTTTTACTTTGTATAATCAAATCAATTTCGGTCTTATTCTTGAAATAAATTGTTTATCATTGATGCTTTAAATATCATCGAATGTTATATATATTTCTTTGCATAACTGTTCAATAAATAGTCGTGTTACATTGTAGTTAATTTAGTGATACGGATCACGAAAGATTAAATTAATGTTCCTTGTAACCAAAGTACACCATTCACGACCTAGATGGAAATGAACAATCCATCGTGAAAGGTTGAAGTGTAAAACTCAGATTGGCTTGTCTTAACCAAGAGATTACACTAGTGCATGTTTAGTGCACTGAAGAGGACCTACAGGAGGACAAATTCTTGAGGCCTAACTAGGAAGAATTAGACCTCAGTGGTTCGTTATTTCTTAATCTTCGTCCCTTAAATAGGATCGCGTGTGGTTAGTAATTATTGCTTTGACTTATTATGGGTAGAGAATCAACGAGATTCAATACTTTATATCTTGGGCAATATTATTGGTCACATCACGATTGCTAAGATTTAATCTGAGAATCGTGTGCAAAATCTGCTTGTTCGATTTGCCCCCTTGGGAGATTCATAAGTTTTATCATACCAAATCTTGCAAGTGGAACTAGTTTCCGGTATGGATAATAATGTTGAACCGTTCCTTAACCAAGGACAAAAGATATTAATTAATGGAAAACTATTTCAGTGGCTTGAATTAATTAATAGGCTAGATAATCTTAAACACGAGAAATAATAACCGGGAGCCATATTGACTGTAATATGGGTTAAGATGGATAGTGCAATATTAATTATGTAGTGGGATTAATTAATATTTATGGGCTTGAATAATATTGTGTCTCAATATTGATAATTCAAGATCCATTGGAAGGTCCAATCTTGATTCTCCTAAAGGCCCCTCAAGTAGCCCAACATAAAGTCCAATAACTGAAAAAAGGTGTTTAAAAATAAAATAAATTTTGTTGCTAATTTTCCTCATTAATTTCGAAAAATATAAATAAAAGGGAATAAAGATTTTCTTTGAATTTTGTTATGGAATGAAGATATGTATTCTTGAAATACAAGATTATCTCATTAAATTCAAGAAATCTCCCACTTGGTTTTTATATGAAGTTTTCGAAAATTTTGAAAGAATAAGGGAAAGAAAGATTTTCTTGAAAAGATATTATGGAAGATATGTATTCTTGCAGTACATGTATATCTCATAAATTCAAGAAGATTCAAATATTGGAATCTTTATCCTTGTTTTTTTCGAAAATAACCATAACAAGAGAAGATGGGATTTTATGGAATATTTTAATTATGGAGAAAAGAATATAGGAGATATATTCAAGATTTCTTGGAGATCAAGAAAAGATTTTTTCCTCCCTATTCCATGACAAAAATCGGCCACCACCTATCTGTAAATAGGGGATGATTTCTTCATCCTCAAGAACAATTCCATGTGCTGGAAAAATTAGTAAATCCACAAAGGTGGTGCAACAAATTTTTATTTTCCCTTTTGTTAATTGTTCGCGAGCTTCCTTCCACCGGATTGACGAGCAAGGACTAGGGAATACTTGGGAAGGCTTTTTTGTGTGTTTTTATCGACGAGACCATTGTCACTCCAAGAGGTTAGTTCAAGTAAACCCGTAGCAATTCCGCATGCGTAGGATTTATGTGAACTGTTTATATGCATGATTTGTTGTTGAATTATTACATGAATTAATATAGGATTAATTCATGCTAGTAATAATTGTTAGAATTAAATTTGTATTTAAATATTCATCCCGAATAGATCCGTGCAATTAATTCCCCAACAGTGTGAGAGTGTGCCCGTTTTTTGGATGGTTTTTTTAGAAGATGATACGAAACAAAAGTGCCTATTTGAAACGATACCGACTGGCGACTGATGAAAAATTAAGATTCAATATTAATTTTTAATTTATTAATAACCTATGTGCATGAAGATGGTGGAATAATCTTTTTCTCCTTATGAATTTTACATTTGTTGATTGGGGACGTACCTTGCTCATATACTTCCCTGTTTATATTTCATCAGAATTGTTTTCATAATGCTTGCAACTTATTTGTATAAATTCTGTTTATATATGCAGGCACGGGACTGGATAGCATTTTAACTAGAATCGTGAGATTTTTTTTTTTTAAGGAAAAAAGGAGATTATGCGCACGTGGCTCATATATCAAGCAAGCCATCCACAAAGTTCAGAGGCTCTACCCAACAATAAGGACTACTAATATTTTGAGCAACGAATTAATGAGCATCTGAAAATTCGTTTCTAATATTTTGAATCTCTGGTACTTTTTTTTATCAATTTTCTATAGTTTTTTTAAAATGTCCCCCCAAATCCTAATTACGATTGTATAAGATTTTGATTGATCAGTATTGTTGTAATATTGTGTTTCATTTTTCCAATTCAGGTATATTTGCCTTAAAAAATAATAAAATCAAATTAAATAGCCTTAAGTTAATTAATTCAGAGTAAGGTTATATCAAAATTTGTATTTACAAACGATTTCATGTTTCATTTAGTTATAAATATAAATCCCCAGTTTTGAAAGAACTGAAGCAATTATTTTCCTACTTAATAAGCTATGTCTAATATTTTCAAACAATTGTTTCATTTAATTGCAAGAGATATCATGTTTCCTCATTAGTTTTTTTTAACAGAAAAAGGAGTTTTATTATCGGGGTATAAGATATACTAATGTTTCCTCATTAGTATTGAAATAAGTTTATAAGATGATTATCTGTCTTATCACGTTTCCTCATTAGCATTGAAATAAGTTTATATCAAATTGAATTTTAAAGTCTAGGTGTATTCAATTTTTTATTTGCCACATGATAATATTAACAAAAGTTAAGAAAATTTTTTAATTCTTGATCCGTTCATCGCACGAGTGAAATACTAGTAGCTTTAATAACGACAATGTTACCCAAACTAGCATCACCAATGGATAACATATTATTCACAAATTGTACGTAGCTATATAGTGTAGCTATAACATAGTGTAGCTATATAGGACCCAGAAATTTTACCGAGGGGGGCCCAATGGATAAATATAGGACAATATGTTTTAAAATTTGTAAATATAGGATAACTAGTACGTAAGACCGCAAATTTCGCGGGATTGGAAAGGAAATTATAATATAATTTTTTTTGAGAGCTCGCTGAATGATCAAAGTAAACGATTAGGAGCTATAGACGTTAAGTGTCTAGGTATCTCGTCGCCGATCCAATCTCGAGGATCAGGAGAGTTGCATGCAGATTTGGCCAATTTGTGTGCCAGTTTGTTACTGGCACGCGGGCAATACCAGACTCCTTTCACTGAGGTGTCTTTGGTGAGATGTCGCACATTCCGCACAATGAAATCTTCTACTCCGCTGTAGGTTTTTTCGACTCTAACTGCGTTGATAGCATTAATGCAATCCGAGTAGATTCTTGCCGCATTGTTTTTATGATTGTTCCATCCGTTTAAGATTGCTTGGATTTCTACTGCCAGACTAGTTCCTGGTGGGTTAATTTTGCGGAAACCAGCTGCGTAGAGTTTCCCCCTTGGGTCAAAGATAGCGTAGGCGGTTGCATACTTCATTTTGTCTTGATCAAAGGCAGCGTCCACGAAAATTGAGAATGCCGGGTCCAGATCTTTTTCCATATTGTGCCTGTACTTGGTGGTTAGCGGCACCTGACTGCATCCCATTTTTTCTCTTGCCATGATGAATGACTCCAAGAAGTTGTCAGTCCAATTAGCTTTAATGCAGGTTGTGTGTGTAGAATTTCCGTTCTTGCTTGTATGGGTGAGGTGGCATCTTTCCTTCCAGACTCCCCACATTTTTATTGCACATCTTTCTAGCGAATCGTGGTCCAGCTTGTTCGCCAGTGTCCAAAACAGATTATCTGTTGGCAATCTTCTGAACGATTTTATTGTTTTTCCACCATTTCGTGTCCTTCCATGCTGCTTTGACTACCTGACACAGGAAAATATTGTGATTAGTATTAGCCCAATGATGGCCACACAGTACGCACCTGGGATCACATGGCAAGTGATGTAGATGGAGATTGGCTTCCGTGGTTAGTGTGTCATGTATAACTTTCCAAAGAAAGATTTTCACTTTAGGAGGTAAACGGAGTTTCCATGTTTTATTCCAAATGGGTTGAGTGGTGCTGGACTGGCCGGCTTTCTCCTTGTACTTATTGTGGTGGTTCCCCATGTGGCTCCAGTAAGCAGATTTAACCGTGAAGTTGCCACTATTTTCCAGTTTCCAATATCTTTCGTCCTTCCCTCGTTCTTGACAGATGGGGGTTCTTTTAATGGCATCCACTTCGAAAGGCAGGAATAATTCGTTTAATTTTGGGATATCCCACGTTCCATCCGAAAGAATAAGCTGTTTCACCCAAATATTGCTTTCATAGGAGAAACTAGATGTAATTTTTCCATTGCGTAATTCCTTGATCCAAGCATGTCTTCTAGCGTGAATATTTTCCCCTTTGCTCACTTTCCTAAGTAGACCGTTGTTAATGACTTCTCTGCTCCAACAGATGGATCTCCAAATGTATGACGAATTAGTACCCAATGTAGCATCCATAATATCACAGTGCTTGAAATACCATGCCTTAAAGAGTTTGCAGACTAGAGAGTCTGGGTTGGAGATAAGTCTCAAGACTTGTTTTGAGAGTAATGCCTTGTTGAAGGCCACCAGGTCTCTAAAGGCCATTCCACCTTCGCTTTTGGGCTTCGTTAGGGTCTTCCAATCCTTCCAATGAATTTTCTTTTCATCCTTAGATGCTCCCCACCAGAATCGTGTCGTCATCGATTCCATTTCCCCACAAATCGTACTTGGGATTTTGAAGTAGGACATTGCATATGTAGGGATTTCCTGGATTACTGATTTAATGAGGACTTATCTTCCTCCGTCGGAAAAGAATCTATGTTTCCAATTATCTAGTCTTTTAACGACTCTATCCCTCAGGTAGCCAAATTGTAACCTCTTGTTTTTTATAGAGAAAGTTGGTAGACCCAGGTAGAGGTCATGCCTCTGGCAGACCCTTAGGTTGAGCTGCTCTTTGACAGACTGAATATTTTCAGCCCTGGTGTGAGGGCTAAAGGTGATGGCTGATTTATCGAAGTTTATTAGCTGACCCGATGCCGCTTCATACTCTGTTAGACAATTCTTAAGCGCCTCACAATCTTCCTTGGTTGTTCTGAAGAAGATAAGGTTGTCGTCTACAAAGAAGAGGTGAGAGATAATCGGGCTCCCGCTGGCGATCCTGATTCCACGGAAGACCCCCTTTTCTGCACAAGCGTTAATGGCTGAAGAAAGCCCTTGAGAACAAAGGACGAACAGGTAGGGGGAAAGAGGGTCCCCCTGCCTCAGACCTCGAGTAGGGGTTATGGCCGTAGTCAAGCGCCCATTCACATTGATGGAGTATGTTACAGAAGTAACACACTTCATGATTAGCTCTGTCCAGTTAGTCCCGAACCCTAGCTTAAGCATGATGGCTCTCAAGTAGTTCCACTCAATTCGGTCATAGGCTTTACTCATATCCAGTTTCAAGGCCGCATACCCCTGTTTGCTTTTGCTATTCCTTAGCCAGTGCATGCATTCGTATCCGATAAGAATATTGTCAGTGATGAGTCTTCCTGGAACAAAGGCGCTTTGGTTGGGGTCAATGATCTTGGCTAGTACAGTCCTGAATCTGTTGGTTATGGCTCTGGCTGTGATTTTGTAATGAACATTACATAGGCTAATAGGGCGATAATCTTTGATAGAGGTAGGGGTTTTGTTTTTTGGTATGAGGGTGATAATGGTCGGGTTACGGTTACTGTTAAGGAATCCGGTATTGAGTAGCTTTAAAACTTCAATAGTTTTGTCCTCCCCAATAATATCCCATGCATCTTGGAAGAATAGGGCTGTAAAGCTGTCCGGGCCCGGAGCTTTAGAAGGGTTAAGGTCAAAAAAGGGCTTTGTGGATCTCTTCCGTGGAGAAAGGTTTCGAGAGGCTTTGGTTCATTGAAGGGGTGACGATGGCATTCACATGGTCAAGAATTAAGTCATTTTGTGAAGGATTCTGGGATGTAAAAAGATCTTTGTAGTAATCCACTACTTCCTCTTCAATCTGGTAATGCTCTGATAAGATTTGCCCCCGCGCATTGGTGAGAGTATTGATATTGTTACGCTTGCATCTCTCGGAAGCAGTTCTGTGGAAGAATTTAGTGTTACGATCCCCTGATGACATCCAGTTAATTCTTGATCTCTGTTTCCAGTGAGTTTCCTCTTGGTACAGGAGCTTTTCCAAGGTGCTCTCCAGATTCCTGACTTTGTCATCGTTATACCGTTCGTCCTCAATGTTCAGTTGTTCGTTTAGCTTTTTCCTGGTTTTTACGATCCGTTTTGATAGTTGTCCGCAAGCTTCTTGGGCCCAATGTCTTAGTTTTTGCCAGACTGATGCAAGTTTATCATGGAGATTATCGCCCGACTCCTCCGAATTCCACCCCTTTTGGAGAATTGTCTTGTAATTATTCTCAAGCAGCCATTTGTGTTCAAAGAAGAATCTTCTGCTCCCGTTCGGCTTAATTGGTTGATTCATCGAGTCATGCGGTATTGCCTCTAATAGTACGGGCCGATGATCCGAACCATAGTAATCCAAGTTCTTAATAGTGGATTTGCTGAAAGCATCATTCCAACGAGGATTTGCAACGAATCTGTCCAAGCAAACAATAATCCTCTGCTCTTTCTTCCTCTTGTTGTTCCACGTGAACTTAGGTCCCGTAGCTCCCAAATCCGAAAGATCATTGTCGTACAATGCCTTGCGGAAAGCGTTCATGGCTTGCATGGACCTCAATGCACCCCCTCATTTTTTGCATTCGTAGAGGATTTCATTGAATTATCCACCTACAAACCAACCGATATTTGAGTTATGATGGGTTTTACCAATTTTATTAAGCAAACTCCATGAAACATGTCTAAGATTGTAGATTGGGTTGCCATAGAAGCTAGTAGAATACCAAGCCATATCACGGGAATTAACTATGCAATCAACGTGACCCGACGAGAAAGACAGGACAGAAACAGTAATACTAGCATTCCAAAACAACAGAAGGCCACCACTTCGACCTTTGGCATCCACACAAAAACAGCTATCAAAGTTCAACAAAATACGCCACGAAGAGGCCATAACATTCAAAATTTTAGATTCAGAAATAAACAAAAGGTCGGGGGTTAGGTCCTTGATAAGTCTTTGAAGGTTGTTGAATGCCCGCTGACCCCTGAGGCCACAGGCATTCCAAACTACGCAAATCATTCCTCTCGACGGGGTTGGGTTGGTCCAACCTCCGCCATTGTTGCTTCAGTCTTGCTATCCTTGACCTCGATCGAAAGCTGGCCCTCATTCCCGTTCATCTCCATCTTCATTTTCTTTGCATTGTCCTCCACTATCGCTGGGATTTTAAGAGATCGTTTACGTCCTGGTTTTGGTTTCGAAGATGAGTCCCCTGTGCTAGGCAATTTTTTACTGGATGGAGTTTTTCCTTTACGACTTGCCGCCCGTTTATTCCCCGGCGTTGAAGCCGGTGACTCTCCCATATTGAAAGTAGTGTTCATATTTCCTATAAAGAAAGATAACAGTTCTTCGGTCGGGGTGAGATCGGCCATGGCGAAGTCGATTGAGTCTATTATGTTGTAATCTGCAAAATAAGATTCAAAAGGAGAGGATTTAGAAGGGGTGAACAGAGGTGGTGTTCTGTAGGTCTTGTTGTTTGGTCCTTCGTCCTTTGGTAAGGCCGGTTTGGTTGTAATGATTATATCTTGGGTCTGCGGGATTGGGTGAAGGGCTGTGGTGGTATTTGGCTGTTTTGGCTTGGGGATCAGCTTATCCCATTGAGGGGTGTGGGCGATGGGAGTGTGGGAGAGTGGGGATGACATCATTGGTTTTTTAGGGTTAGGGTTGCAATATGGTATGGGTGATATGTTTCGATTCAATTTTTTTGACCTGAGCCATTCCGGAATGGCTGGCAAAGTGATGGCAGGGATAAGTGAGTGAGGGGTTTTACGTGATTGGGATAGGGGGCAATCCAGCCTTTGACTGTTTAGTCGGTCAAGTTCCGCATGATAACGTTCAAGGAGACCGTATTTTGCCCATTTGCACGGAGCCAAGTTCCAAAATGCTTTCTACCATTCAGATGTATGAATGTGCAATCTTTGTCCATGTGGCTTAGCCTGCCACAGTAAAAGCAAAAGTCGGCCAGCTTCTCATAGCGGAACAAGACCCTGCACGCGCTCCCTTCAATATTCACTTTGGCCAAGCGATGGAGTGGTTTATGAATGTCCACCAGCGTACGAACTCGGACACAACGGCCGAAAGCGACCCCATCGTAGTCACTTTTCACGTCGACAATCTCGCCAAGAAGGGATCCAAAGTCTTCACCAGCCCCTTTCGTCATGGCTTGGATTTGGAGGCCGTGGACTTGTATCCAAAAGGGTACTCTGTGAAGCGCAATGTCGGAGGGGCATTCTCTCCCTATTGTTCGTTCCAAAAGAAGTGTCGCGCCCCTAAAGTTCAATGGTTGTTTGTTGAAGATGCGATCGCATTCTTTCTTATCAGTGAAATCGAAGATGTATAGGTTATCGTCGATTTGGGTGATGTTGAGTGGAATGACCAAATCCCAAATGATTTTAAGACCCGCTTCCAGATCAAAGAAACTCACAAACTTTCTCATTGCAAGTTTTCCGACGAGGGCATTGATAGGTGTTGGGAGATGAATTTAATAAAAGATTATATGATTTTGATTAAGATCCCAAAACCCCTGAGTATGACATGTTCAGTAATGATCTTGATAGTTGAGTCAGGATTCAGTTTTAGAGTATTCAGGATGTTATCTGCAAAATGTATAAGTCAGCAGATATAGTTTCAGAATAGTCTCTGAAGACTCGATGAAACCGAGAGATCAAGACTTCGGCATGAAGACTCGATAAAAAGCGACGATATCAAGATAAATCAAGACTCGAAAGACTCTAAAGACACAAGATCAAGATCGAGTATCGAAGATCAAGAATACTAAAAAGCACGATAATTCTCGAAGACTTCGATAATATCTTGAATGCTTTCGATATGAACTGAATGTTCCGAGGCACTGAATATATCTATCTGGAGGATGCAATACTGAGAGAAATGCGATGCCTTAAAAAGTCGATATTGCCAAGACATTCAAATCTGAACAAAAAGGAACTAAGTCGGAAGTATTGTTAAGGTTATATCAAACTCGAGTTTGTGATCAAAAAAAGCCGTTAAAAGGTGTCTACCCTTAATCAAGACAAAAAGTCAAAAAGAGGAAGATGACAACGTACCCATCTTGACAATGATAGCGGTGACAAGCCATTGAAAAAAGATGTCGGATGTCACGAAAGTTCGGTTTGCAAAAAGTGAAGACCGGCTACATGAAAGGCTATTGCCTAAAAAGCGTGTTAGGGAGTTTCAAACTCTAAATATAGCCGTTTCTCACACACCATAAGAGGGAACTCACGAAGCTATCTCTCCAACGGATAGTTTTCAAGAGTGACCTTGGTGTATGCCTATAAATCTTGGTGACCCTCTACATAGTAAGGTTCACGGGAAATTTATACATAACAAGAGCTCAAACTTATTCTTGCGAAAAAGTTAAAGCACTTTCGAAATACCTTGAATTTCCCAAGTGCTTTTATATTGAAGAGAGCTCACTTTACTAAGCCTAGCGTGATAAGTTTTATCAAAAAGCTTAGTCGAGATATCCTAACCCTTTGCATTGTGCTTTATTGTAAAGGATATCTCATCTAGTTGAAACCAACCAAGAAACCCCAAACCCTTGAGAAGGTAGTTGGAGTGTGTTTGTTGGTAAGAAGAGTTAATAAAGTTAGTAAACTACGCGGAGTAGTCGAAAAACTCTAGAGAAGAAGTTAGTAAGCTACGAGGGTAGTCTGAAAGCTTGTGTGTGATTGAGTAAGTAAACTACGGAGGTAGTCGAGAAAACTCAAGGTCGGGTTGAGTAAGTAAACTCGTGGAGTAGTCGAAAAACTTCGGGGCGAGTTGAGTAAAGTAAACTACGAGGTAGTCGAAAAGCTCGGTTTGATAGTGAATTTCTCTTAAGAGTCGGGGAGAGTGGATGTAGGAGCTTGAGTCTCTCGAACCACTATAAGCTAACTTGTGTTCTTTATCGCTTTCCTTATCTCGTGTGCTTAATTGTTGCATCAACTTGATTTTGAAAGCATACTTTTCATTGATATTCAGTTGGAATCAATCCACTGAAAGTTGCATAAGTAATTCACAGCCTAATCACTATTTCATAAGGGGAAGGTTTTCAGCAAAGCTTAAAACGAGTATAATCTAAGGGCCAACCATTCATACGGTAGAGTAGCTAGAACGAGATAGTTACCAAACCCGAACTCTCATCGAGGATTGATGAAGTTAGTTATCGATCCAAGCAACTCGGGATCTCTGACTTTCGGGACTCGGTTGGGATTATCGCGAAATTATCTGAAAGCGGCTCGGGATCAACATGTCTCGATGAGACTTTGACTCGAGCAATCTGTGCTTCTCGAAACCTAATCTTGAGGATTTTTCGACCCAAAAGTGACCTCGATAAGAAAAAGTTTTAAAATCATCGAACACGTGTATTCCCCCCCATACGTGTAAGACTTCGTTCTCACCGGGACCAACAAGTGGTATCGGAAGCGGTGGTTCAACTTGACCACTTTTTGTGTTGACCAAAGTTTTATTTTCAAAAATACTTGTGGTCTATCTGAAAGCGATCTTATTTCTTTGAAATTCGTTTCTTTTCAAAAGATCGGAAAAATGTCTTCTAAAAACTTCCCATGTTCTCGATGAGAACTATGATCTATGGAGACCGAGAATGCGAGGCACATCGTATTCCAAACATGGCGTATGTGGAGAGTGGTCTCTCAAGGACCATTCAAATTCTTGTGGTGAATCCCGAAATTACGAAGAAGAGGAGAGAATTGACCCTAGAGAAGAATTTCCTAAGTCGATGACCAACTAACTCTGAGGAGAGGAAGTTAGTCAATCTAGACTACATGGCAAAAAACACACACTATATAGTACAATTGATGATGGTGTGATGGGAATGATCTCTCAACATATATCTTTGCTAAAGAGATATAGGATACACTAGGCTTTTATTATGTGCCAAGGCACATATCATATAAAAAACAAACTTTTCGGTGTTGGCAATTGGAAAGTTTGGCGGTTTTTGAAATGGATGATGGTGAATCAATAGACAAATTGGAAGTCGATTCACTAGCATCATGAATGATCTAAATGCACTTGGAAAGAAATATCCACAAAAAGAAAGTGGCATTAAAAATTCTTTGAGGTCTTTCTAAGAAATGGGATATTCATGCGGTGGTGATTGAAAACACCAAGAACATTAGCTCAATGCCATACCAACAAGTCTTCTCGGGCTGAAAGCCTATGAATTTGTAATTGATAAGAAATCCAAAAAAGGCCGACAAAAAAGATGATTCTTCATCAAGTAAAAATGTGGCTTTAAAAGCAAAAGATAAAACACAGTAAAACTAAAAAGTCGAGAACCCCCATGCGAAACATCGGGATGAGCTTGAGGAAAAGCTAGCGATGATGGCAAGGAGGTTTAGCCAGAGACTTAATAATAGATTTGGAAAATACAAAAAGCTTTTACGGGAACAACAGTGCCCGAAGAAACACGAGGACGGATCAAGCGAGAAGAAGAAGGACACGAAAGCTAAAGGATCTTCATCGAAAAAGAAGGACTCCAAGTCCAAAGAAAAAATGATCGGGATGATGATGCCAACAGATCTTATAATTGTCGGAAGAAAGGTCACTTCGGTATGATTGTCGAGTTGAGTGCTAAGGAGAGAAGAAAAAGACAAGCTAAAAAGAGACCGAGAAGTCTCAAAGGCCATGGTTGCGAGAAAAAAAGAACATTACGAGGAGGAATCTAGCTCTTGGATGAGATATTCTCGAGACGGTGATAGTGATGACATCATCGATGGCCATTGAGGAGGTAAACTCTTACGTCTCTGTTATTGCTCCTACATTAGCACAAGAGTTTTCAAGTTCCACTTTGAAAAGCAGTCATTTTGACTGATGGATTCTTTTGAGAATCGATGAAGGACTATCTTTGTTTTGCAAGGATTTTTAAATAAAACTCAAGAGCGCGAATAAGGAACCCGAATCTTTGAAAATCTAAAATGGAAAGACTCTAGCAAAAGCGAAATCACTTCTCAATTTATGGGAGCTCTTGATGAACTAGATGTTACGAAAGTACAACTCTCGAAAAAAGAAAGTTGATAGAGACCCTAAGCGAAAAAAGCTAGAAAAATCCATTTGAAGAAACTTCGATTAATCGAAACTAAGTTCAATGACCTCTCTGAGAAGCATGAAACTCTCTGAGCTGTGAGGATAGTGCACGAAGAAGTTAACTCTATTGAATAATGCATCTAAAGTAATAGATGAAATTGAGTTACGAGAGAGATCTGTGACTATAAAATCTGGATTGGGATACATTCGGGGGGAACCTCACAAGGTCATCCCGAATCTTTGCATCATGTAGCAAGAAGACAATCTTTGTAAAACCGATGGCACCTACACTTCAAACTGAAGTAATGCCCAAGGTTGTAGATAAGGAAAAAGGACCTATGGTTTGATAAACCGAATGATCGGGTTAAAAAGCCAAACCTCGGTGAAGGCTAGAAAACTGAAAGCGACCGATTAAAAAATTCGAGCAGTACTTCAAAGCCTCGGGCTAAGAATGCAAACTTGAAAGGATCTACACTTTGAACCATCGGAGGAATCTTCGGAAGAGAAACACTTTCGGCGAGAGATATTCTCAACTGAAGAGACCAAGTCCTCGATACCTTTGAAAGGCCAGTTTTCGATCTGAGACAACCTAAACCTTACTTGCCTAAAAAGGTAAAGGTTATCTGAACCCGAATCAACAAAGATTTAGACCGACTGCACAAAAGCCTAAGCATCTGAACAGAAGGCCTGAACCAAAGAAGAATTCAAAGGCACATGTTCAAGCTAAAGCTAGCACACATATACAGAAAACTGCTAAGGCACCCGTAGTGTGGATGTATATGTTGATGTTCTGGGAAGACAGATCGACCACTCTAAAGTAATGAGAGTTGTCGAGGCGATTTGGATTCGAAAGTACATCTAACCTTGTAGGACCCTACACAAATTGGGTACCTAAAATTAATTTGTTTTTCGGGGAGGAAAACAAGGGCACTAAAGCGACTAAAAGATCACATGGCAGCGATGAGCGAGATGAAAAAAAAACTCGATATATGGTATCTTGACGGTGGATGTTCAAGACATATGACATGATACAAGAAGTTACTCAGTGACTATGTTGAACATAGAGGCCCACAGATCACTTTTGGAGATAACTCCAAGGGACAGACTGAAGGATATGGAACTTTGGAAATCGACTCGATTCATATCCATGGTGTTTCATATGTATACGGATTGAAGCATAACACCTTTTCAATTAGCCAATTACGTGATAAAGGTTTTAATGTTGAGTTCTCTAAGAACTTATGTTTTGTGAAAGATGATACATCACGAAAAAGTATTCTTGGTGGTACAAAAAAGGGAATGTGTATCTTCTTTGATTGGAGTTCAACTCCTAAAGATACATGTTTAGTTGCTAAAAGTTCCACGAGATACCCGATTGGTTATGGCATAAAAAGAATGAATCACCTAAATTTCAAAACCACGAACAAGCTTGCAAGATTAGCTCTTGTGAGAGGGTTACCTAACGAAGTGTTCGATGAGAACATATTTGTGATGCGTGCGAAAAAAGCAAAGCAGATAAAAGCATCATTTAAAAGTAAAGTTGAGGTTTCTCTTGAAAGAATACTTGATTACTTCATATGGATCTTTTTGGGTCCTATAACACTGTGAGCACAAATGGTAGGAAATACACATTGGTAGTAGTTGATGACTACTTTCGAGATATACTTGGGTCATATTCTTACTTAGTAAGAAAGAGACTCGATAAAAGCTGCGGAGAAACTCTTGAAAAGGCTCGATTTGAAAGAATCTGAGTGTGGTCAAAATCGGATCGACAAAAGGCTGAATTTATAAATCATATTATATCGATTATTGTGCGTGAAATGGAATTTCTCATGAAACATCGGTTTGCAAGGACCCCTCAACAAAATGGTGTTCTTTGAAAGAAGGAACAGGACTCTGAAAAAAGAAAGGCTGCAAGGACAATGATAAATTTGAAGGCGATATTCCTAAAAGATTTTTTGGTTTGAAGGCATCAACCTTTGCATGCTACTCACGAGAATAGATCCATCTTGACTAAGAGTCAAGGCAAAACACCTTATGAGCTTTGGAATGAAAGGAAGCCTCTTGTTTCTTTCTTTTTCGTGTGTTTGGTTGCAAGTGTTTCATACACAATAATGGTAAAGATCGGTTTGAAAACTTTTGATAGTAAAAGGCGATGAAGGAATATTCTTAGGATATTACGAAGTCGATAAAAAGCCTTCGAGTTTACAAGCTGTAGGACTCTTATTGTGGAGGAAACACCTCATGTTGTTTTTTGATGAAACTATTTGTGTTCGGAAGAAAGCAGGAACATGATCTTGAGATGAAATGACTAAGAGGATCACGGTTAAGCACGAAACAAAAGAAAAAATCATCTTGAACACGAAAAGCGAAATCGGTCACAATCTATGATTGGGTGACTCGAACTTCGAATAAAGAAGTTGAGAATGGAAATCGGGATGGTGAGACTCGGGAAAACCAAAGCCTCCAAAGGTAACCAATCTGAGCAGACACAAGTTCGGACTTCGGTATGTGATGCCAATGAAGATGTGGTCACGGTGAGGCAAATTCTGAATCTATCAACCAAAGGGGAACAAATGTCTCGACAATGTTACGAATAAATTTCCCGAGGAAGATGATTCACTTTCTCCTTTTCTGTTGTTCCACGAGTTTCTTGATATAAGCCCGAACCTAACATTTCAAATGTTGAGGATACTATTGAAGGGGAACATCAAGAAGGAAATGGTTAGATAGTCATCCTACAAAAGTTCAGTTGTGGGTGATCTAACTGAAGGTGTTAAGACAAGAAGGTTCCATGGTGAAAGTGCACTATTCTGCTTGCTTCCTTCTATCGGAGAAAGAACTGCGCAGAGATTGGTGAAGCTCTACAAGATTAAGTATTGGATTCTTGCTATGCAAGATGAAATGAATCAATTCTCAAGGAATGAAGTATGGGAGTTGGTAGATAGACACGAAAGGCACAATGTCATTGGAACCAAGTGGGTTTTCAAGAATAAAAGAGATGAAAACAACAACATTGTAAGAAACAAGGCAAGGCTTTGGTTGCACAAGGTTATTCCCAAAAGAAGGCTTGGATTATGATGAAACTTTTGCACCGATTTGCAAGACTAGAAGCCATCAGTTGTTTTTTGCATATCTTTGCCCACATGAAGTTCACGATCTATCAAATGGATGTGAAAAGTGCATTTACGAGCGGTGTGCTTAAAGAAGAGGTTTATGTGGAACAACCTCCACGGGTTCAAAACAGAATGACCAAGTTCTGAGGCTCGAGAAAAGCCTTGTATGGTCTCAAGCAAGCACCGAGCATGGTATGATACTCTTTCTCGGTTTCTTCTTGACCATGGTTTTGTCAAAGGCTGTTGATAGAACTCTGTTCGGGGATAGAGGATGGGAAAGATATCTTCTTGGTTCAGGATATATGTTGATGACATCATTTTTGGATCTCCAAACCATCAATTTGTGTGAAAAGTTTTCAACAACGATGAAAGGCAAGTTTGAGATGTCAATGATGGGAGAGATGAATTTCTTTCTAGGTCTTCAAGTGAAACAATCAAAGGAAGGAATATTCATCAACCAAGCAAAGTACACCGAGATCGATTGCCAAATATGGTGTACAAAATTGCAATGCGATTAGGATTCCTATGAATACTAACTACAAGATGGATCTGATTCGGAAAACCGTCGATAAATCATCTTGATTATAGAGGAATCATTGGATCATTGCTCTATCTCACTCTGACAAGTAGGCGGATATAACATTTCTTTGTTGGGATATGTGCAAGATACCAAGCTAATCCTAAGACTAGTCACATGGAGGTGCTAAAAAAGATCTTGAGATATCTTAAGGGCACGATGAATAGAGGATTATGGTATCGGTGATGATAACCTTGAATTAACTGTTACTTCGGATCTTGACTATGGAGGTTCTGCGAAATTGACGAGAAGTCCTACAACAGAACTTGTCAATTTCTAGGAAATAAACCGATATCTTGGTTTTCAAAAAACAAACCTCGATAGCAACCCCGTCTTCTTGAAAATTGAATACATGGGCTGCGGGGAAGGCTGCGTGCTCGATTCTTTGGCTCGAGACAACAATTAAGGGATTATAAAGTTGTGGCCAATGAAGTACCAATATTTTGTGACAATAATAGTGCCATTGCTATTTCACAAAATCCGGTATTACACACGATGCAAGCATGTGGATATCGGACATCACTTCATCGAGAGATCATGTCGAGAAAAAGACATAAGGATGGAGAAAATTCATCTTGATAGGCAAAAGGCGATATCTTGACTAAACCTTTGGTTTGAATCAAGATTTCGGGAACTTTCGGTTGAATTAGGGATGTTAGAACCGGTGTATAGAAGTAAATCGAAAATTGAAGATTTTTCGGATACATGAAACTTTCTCGAATTTCTCTTGAAAACTTCGGGATAAAATGAAATCTTGAATCGAGTCTCAAGAAACTTCAGATTCTTGATAGGTCAGTACTTTCGGTAACATCTTTGAACCCTTTTCGATTTTCTCGATATTATCTTGACATTTTATCAAGGTCGATTACTCGATAAAAGGCGATAGAAGGAAATTAGTCTGAAGAAGTAATGACTCATGTGAGCCATTTATTGCTTAAATAAAACTCAGTAATCATTTGCAATAAATACAAAACACCTGAGGAATGTTTTGGGCGGGATCATTTTAAATTCCGAAGAAGGACAGTCATTTAATGCTCTGCCACATTATTGACCACAGAGGATATTTTGGCGGCTTACTTTTCGGAGATCGTCGGTTCATATACCCGATTAATCGAGAGATTAATCTCAACCGTTACTTTTCACCTAACCTACACGATTCCCCACGATCTCGAAGCTATCTATACCTCTTCAAGCCATTCAAGCCAAAATTTTATCAAACCCTTCGTTCCCAAATACTCTGTAACTAAAATCCCCTTTTGCCCAGAAATCGCAAAACCCTAAAGCTTCAAATTCTTCAATCACATTCTAAAATGGCTCCAACCATGTACGAGAGATTGGTCATAACCAATAAGCCATGGTACGAGTTCATTGTCCCACTTGAGAGCTCAACCAACTCAAAGCCAGAAGAGGAGGCTCTGAATATGATCCGACTGGCCAAACTCACCCATCTAGTCGCAAGTCGACCAGACCAGGAGTTCGCAAAGGAGGTAATCGAATTCATCTGCAATTTGAAAACAGATGAAGAAGATTGTATGCACTCTTCGATTACCGTATCTCATCTAGATCACTCATCAAAATACGTCGATTTTGAGAGGGAGGTGTGCATTATTCCGAAAAATCTGAATGATGTGTTTGAGCTATGTGATAGAGGAGAGGATCCTGCGATGTATATGTCGGGAAGAGAGCAGGAGTACCTAGATAGGATTCTTTGAGAATCTGTGAAGTTTGAGGCAACTTTGAACAAGAAGCACCTAAAGCCCCAATATCGTGTCTTTGATGGATATTGTGAGCAAGAGCGTCATGAGTCTTCTTGGGGGAGTTTGAAGCGATTAGTACCCCAAGCTCGGGGATGATGGCGGCGATCGAGGCATCTCCCACCACCGACTTCAAGCCGGCTGAAATTCTTAGTCCGGATGGTGTCGAACAAGCCAAGATCATAAAAAAGAGTCAATGGGGAAATCACAATGAAAGGCAAGATCCACCATGCCACCAAAATTGCCTATATTTTGGAGATGTGCAGAGAGGAAGAGGATATCTTCGCCAACTCAACCCCATTCCCTAAATCCAAAATTCTCTTCAAACCCAGCTTTTTTTGTGAAGAAGCGAGGCTATTCGAGGAAAAAAAAAGAAGGTAGAATCACCTTCTGCAATTTCTTTGAGAAAGAGATTCAACAAACCCGGGGAAGGTTGATTGAAGGCAAAAATAGAGCAAGGAACAAAAGCTGTTGAGGCGAAAGAACCTCGCTCCAAAGCGCGAGAAGATTGGTGGTTCTCACCGAAGCGATGGTACTTGATGATTACGAGGAGAGACAACCCGAGGGCAAAAGCGCTCAAAGTTCACCATTACAAGTCTTGGCTCGGAGTTATCTCAAGGACCACAGGATCGGGCCCGAGGCCGAGTCTTCTCCGAGTCTTTGGAGACATCACTCGGTTCGAGATAAAATTTCTCGGGATATTTTTCAAGGAGCTCGAGACCTCGAAAATGCCTACCTCGGATGAACAGAGCTCGGCCCGAAGAGCCCCATTTCAGTCGATCCCCGAGATGTGCGAGCTCGAACCGTCAAAGCCAACTCGGACTCATCTTGAGGAAATGCCGGCTCGTCTCGAACCCACTCGGATGCTGGCCGGGGACTGAATGCACAAGCTTCAGATATCTACGAGGCTCGGGGAGCAAAATGTACTCGATGAGCTCTGAGTGACCTCTTTATGATCCCTTAGCGAAGCCTCTCTTGAACCGAGAGAGCCCGAGATGGAAGAAAGGCGAGGTCAAGAAGGCGAATGGAGGAGCAAGGGGAACGGTTCATCATCCGATACCACTGCTCGGCTCATACCCCGATCTGCAAGATATATTCTTGATTAAGGGCGGCGGTGTATATCCTCAATCGACTCTTCCCGAGATGCTTGATATTCTTTGCATTCAGAGGGAAGACTGGTGGAATGAGGAGACAAATTTCCTGACCGACTTCTCGGGGTTCGGAAGGACAAAGCTTCAGATTGAAAAATTCCGATTTTGATGAGCCGGTTGGTTGAAGCTAGGCGAGAAGAAAGCAAATGAGGTTGGTGCCCTTGGCGTGCGGAGACAAATCCAAAGATGGAGATGGGGACCAACGAGGAGAGAAGCCGAGGATCGGTCTCAAATGTAAATAGAGACTTACATTCTTGATCAACCTCGGTGAAGCTAGCACTCTTCGGTACCTTTTGGCACTATTGATAATGATGCGGAGTTCTTGAAAGTACTATCTTTAATTTTGAAATGTCGATAAACGGTGAGGAGGCTCAATGGAGGATGGAGCTCGGGATGAAGCGAAGCTTCGGGATGATCAAAGCGGCCTGAAGGGTCTGAAGAATCTGCTTGAGATTGATCTCACTCCGTAATGGAGAAACTTGAAAAGATTGAGCCAATGGCAATCAAAATTGCTCGGATGGAAGAAACATTGGCCAATCAAGCTCGGACAATGGAAGGACTTAGCCATTCTTGAGCTAGTGCGGATACAAAACACTCGACCACTCGGATGACCTCCATGGAAGAAAAAGCTAAAAAAAAAAAAAAAAATGGAGGAATCAATGCGAGAGATAAGTGATGAAATGAAACAAAAAGCACCGAGAGTCGTGAATTACTAGAGGAGAAACCGACAGAGAAATATGAGGTCTTGGATCAAATCTGCTTTGTTGTTGAGAAAATGAGCTCGGTGCTCATAACCAAGATAACGAAGATGCTTAAAGATGCACTCTCGGCGGTTTGCTCACATTTACGAAGAAGCTATGCGTGGCTAAGAACCACATTAGAAGAATGGAAGATGAGCAAGATCAACTAGCGGGGAGAGATCCATTTGTGTGAGCAAAAACGATTATCATATGGACCTGACTCTCTCGGACTTCTTCCAAACTACGGTGCGAAGGGGGGAAAGGGAAGGTCTGAGACCTCGGGAAGTTCATGGCACGTGCTTTGGAAAAGAAGGCTCGAAAAAGATCTTTGAAATGTACAATTTAGCCCAAGCCTTTAAAAAGTCGATGCTACTGAGAAGTTAAAATTTGCTCAAGTAGAGAAGCCTGTCTACATTCGAGTTTCTAAGCAAACCAAGCTTGAGGTTGCAAGAGAGAAACTGAGTGATAGAACTAAGGTTGGAACAAGCCAGCCGTTGGTCTTGAAGCGCTTTATGAAGAGGAAAGCCTTGGGCGTTGTTCAACTTTAAGCAAAAGCGTCTGAAAAGATTCTAAGCCAACCCGAGAAAACGATTACGGAAAATGAAGAAGAATCGAGTCTCAACCTCGGAAAAAGTCTTCAACTCGAGAGGCTCGATGACACTCCAAAAAGAACAAGCTAAGAAAATACTTTGCTTGGTCTCGGGAACCTGTGATCGAAAAAGAGATAGGCGAAGAAGCGAAGCGAAGGAGTGACTTGAAAAAGTTTGCGAGCAAGAGGAAGGAACATCGAAAGCGCTGAAGTGGCCCCATGTTGATAAATGGATGCCCATTAAACTCAACGACATGTGGGAAGAAGTGAAGAGAACCTTCTGGTTCAATTTTGATGTTCTCAGGGAATGGAGAAGGGAAGGCTCTGATCAGAACGAAGCTTTCATTGAAAATCTTCTCACCTTTTATCCAAAGTATCTACAAAATTTGGATTAACCTTGCGGATGAAGGTGGAGTCTGATAGTAGCCCCGGTCCATATTCCTATCCTCCTCCGAAATTTGGTAATGGCTTGGTAAATGAAAAGGCCATTCTGCAAGAAATTGCTTTCGATCTGTTGGTCGGATGGGACTAATTGGAAAACAGATCCGGACATCATCGAGGGAAAGAAATGAAATTTGAAGAAGAGATGCCGGAATGTTTGATCTGGAAGTGCCCATTGATGAAATCGAAAATGAAATGAAACAGAAAGCGAAAGGCGAAGAGCCAAATCGAAGACTAAAAAAAATGAAGACTTCGAAAGATTTTGTGTTTCTTCAAATGTTTGTCTTTTTGATTTTGTTTGATAAATTCATTGTGTCTGTAAAAAGCTACACTTATCATCAATGAAGATTTATCATTATGCTCAAAAGATAATACCTCATTATCTTATTTTACATGTCTTTTGATATGCCTGATTACTGATTGTTTGGTGATGAAATTCTTGGGAGACTCTCTGAAATTTTTTTTTTTGGGAGATTCTCTGATTCAGGAAACTGTTGGGACATAACCAATCTTGTAATAGATAAAAAAGCTGAAACACGAGAATAGGTTATATACTTGTAACAAGATAGGTTTTGGCATCATCAAAAAAGGGGGAAATTGTTGGGAGATGAATTTAATAAAAGATTATATGATTTTGATTAAGATCCCAAAACCCCTGAGTATGACATGTTCAGTAATGATCTTGATAGTTGAGTCAGGATTCAGTTTTAGAGTATTCAGGATGTTATCTGCAAAATGTATAAGTCGTGAGATATAGTTTGAAATAGTCTCTGAAGACTCGATATGAAATCGAGAGGCGAAGAGACTTCGGCATGAAGACTTCGATAAAAAGCGGTCGATCAAATCTATAAATCTCGAAGACTCGAAAGACTCAAAGACACAAGACCTCAAGACCGAGTATCGAAGATCAAGAAAACTAAAAAGCCGCAGTAATTCGAAGACTTCGATAATATCTTTGAATGCTTTCGATATGAACTGAATGTTCCGAGGCTTTGAATATATCTATCTGGAGGATCACAATCTTGAGAGAAAAAGCGATGCCTTAAAAAGTCGATATTGCCAAGACATTCAAATCTGAGACAAAAGGAACTAAGTCGGAAGTATTGTTAAGGTTATATCAAACTCGAGTTTGTGATCAAAAAAAGAGCCGTTAAAGGTGTCTACCCTTAATCAAGACAAAAGTCAAAAAGAGGAAGATGACACTTTGTACCATCTTGACAATGACGGTGACAAGCCCGGCTGAAAAAAAAGATGTCGGATGTCTGAAAGTTCGGGCGCAAAAAAGTGAAGACCGGCTACATGAAAGGCTATTGCCTAAAAAGCGTGTTAGGGAGTTTCAAACTCTAAATATAGCCGTTTCTCACACACCATAAGAGGAACTCACGAAGCTATCTCTCCAACGGATAGTTTTCAAGAGTGACCTTGGTGTATGCCTATAAATCTTGGTGACCCTCTACATAGTAAGGTTCACGGAAATTTATACATAACAAGAGCTCAAACTTATTCTTGCGAAAGTTAAAGCACTCGAAATACCTTGAATTTCCCAAGTGCTTTTATATTGAAGAGAGCTCACTTTACTAAGCCTAAGCGTGATAAGTTTTATCCAAAGCTTAGTCGAGATATCCTAACCCTTTGCATTGTGCTTTATTGTAAAGGATATCTCATCTAGTTGGAAACCAACCAAGAAACCCCAAACCCTTGAGAAGGTAGTTGGAGTGTGTTTGTTGGTAAGAAGAGTTAATAAAGAGTTAGTAAACTCACGGCGGAGTAGTCGAGAAAACTCTAGAGAAGAAGTTAGTAAGCTACTGGGGTAGTCTGAAAGCTTGTGTGTGATTGAGTAAGTAAACTACGGAGGTAGTCGAAAAACTCAAGGTCGGGTTGAGTAAGTAAACTCGTGGAGTAGTCGAAAAAACTCGGGGCGAGTTGAGTAAGTAAACTACGAGGTAGTCGAAGCTTCGGTTTGATAGTGAATTTCTCTTAAGAGTCGGGGAGAGTGGATGTAGGAGCTTGAGTCTCTGAACCACTATAAGCTAACTATGTTCTTTATCGCTTTCCTTATACGTGCTTAATTGTTGCATCAACTTGATTTTGAAAGCATACTTTTCATTGATATTCGGTTGGAATCAATCCACTTTGAAAGTTGCATAAGTAATTCACAGACCTAATCACTATTTCATAAGGGGAGGTTTTAAACAAAAGCTTAAAAGCGAGTATAATCTAAGGGCCAACCATTCCGCCTTTTGAGTAGCTAGAAACGGATAGTTACCAAACCGAACTCTCATCGAGGATTCAATGAAGTTAGTTATCGATCCAAGCAACTTCGGGATCTCTGACACTCGAGGACTCGGTTGGGATTATCGGAGGTATCTCTGGCGGCTTTCGGGATCAACATGTCTCGATGAACTTTGACTCGAGCAATCTGTGCTTCTCGAAACCTAATCTTGAGGATTTTCGACCCAAAAGTGACCTCTAGTAAGAAAAAGTTTTAAAATCAATTGAACACGTGTATTCCCCCCATACACGTGTAAGACTCGTTTCTCACGGGACCAACAAGTGGTATCGGAGCGGTGGTTCAACTTGACCCTCTTTGTGTTGACCAAAGTTTTATTTTCAAAAATACTTGTGGTCTATCTGGCCCGATCTTATTTCTTTGAAATTCGTTTCTTTTCAAAAGATCATAAAAAATGTCTTCTAAAAACTTCCCATGTTCTCGATGAGAACTATGATCTATGGAGGCCGAGAATGCGAGGCACATCGTATTCCAAACATGGCGTATGTGGAGAGTGGTCTCTCAAGGACCATTCAAATTTCTTGTGGTGAATCCCGAAATTACGAGAAGAGGAGAGAATTGACCCTAGAAAGAATTTCCTAAGTCGATGACCAACTAACTCTGAGGAGAGGAAGTTAGTCAATCTAGACTACATGGCAAAAAGACACACTATATAGTACAATTGATGATGGTGTGATGGGAATGATCTCTCACTTTATAATCTTTGCTAAAGAGATATATAGGATACACTAGGCATTATGTGCCAAGGCACATATCATATAAAAAGAAAACAAACTTTCGGTGGCAATTGGAAAGTTTGGCCGGTTTTAAAATGGATGATGGTGAATCAATAGACAAATTGGAAGTCGATTCACTAGCATCATGAATGATCTAAATGCACTTGGAAAGAAATATCCACAAAGAGAAGTGGCATTAAAAATTCTTTGAGGTCTTTCTAAGAAATGGGATATTCATGCGATGGTGATTGAAAACACCAAGAACATTAGCTCAATGCCATACCAACAAGTCTTCTCTGAAGGCGAAAGCCTATGAATTTGTAATTGATAAGAAATCCAAAAAATTTGACAAAAGAAGATGATTCTTCATCAAGTAAAAATGTGGCTTTAAAAAGCAAAAAGATAAAACACAGAAAAACTAAAAAGTCGAGAACCCCCATGCCAAACATCGGGATGAGCTTGAGGAAAAGCTAGCACTTGATGGCAAGGAGGTTTGAGCAGACTTAATAATGGATTTGGAAAATACAAAAAGCTTTTTTAGAACAACAGTGCGAGAAAGAAAAACCGAGGACGGATCAAATCGAGAAGAAGAAGGACTGAAAGCTAAAGGATCTTCATCCGAAAAAGAAGGACTCCAAGTCCAAAGAAGAAAATGATCGGGATGATGATGCCAACAGATGCTATAATTGTCGGAAGAAAGGTCACTTCCGGTATGATTGTCGAGTTGAGTCTTAAGGAGAGAAGAGAAAGACAAGCTAAAAGAGACCGAAGTTCTCAAAGGCCATGGTTGCGAAAAAAGAACATTACGAGGAGGAATCTAGCTCTTCGGATGAGATATTCTCGAACAAAGTGATAGTGATGACATCATCGATGGCCATTGAGGAGGTAAACTCTTACATCTCTATTATTGCTCCTACACTAGCACAAGAGTTTTCAAGTTCCACGAAAAGCAGTCATTTTGACTTTGATGGATTCTTTTGAGAATCGATGAAGGACTATCTTTGTTTTGCAAGGATCGCTAAATAAAACTCAAGAGCGAAATAAAGAACCGAATCTTTGAAAATCTAAAATGGAAAGACTCTAGCAAAAAACTGAAATCACTTCTCAATTTATAGGAGCTCTTGATGAACTAGATGTTACGAAAGTACAACTCTCGAGAAAAAGAGAAGTTGATAGAGACCCTAATTGAAAAGCTAGAAAAATCCTTTGAAGAAACTCGATTAATCGGAACTAAGTTCAATGACCTCTCGAGAAGCATGAAACTCTCTGAACTTTGAGGATAGTGCATGAAAGAAGTTAACTCTATTGAATAATGCATCTAAAGTAATAGATGAAATTGAGTTACCGGAGATCTGTGACTATAAAATCTGGATTGGGATACATTCGGGGGAACCTCACAAGGTCATCCCGAATCTTTGCATCATGTAGCAAAGACAATCTTTGTAAAACCGATTAAGCACCTACACTTCAAACCCAAGTAATGCCCAAGGTTGTAGATAAGGAAAAGGACCTATGGTTTTGATGGCCCCGAATGATCGGGTTAAAAGCCCAAACCTCGGTGAAGGCTAGAAAACTGAAAAGCGACCCGATTAGAAAAATTCGGCCAGTACTTCAAAGCCTCGGGCTAAGAATGCAAACTTGAAAGGATCTACTTTGAACCATCGGAGGAATCTTCGGAAGAGAAACACTTTCGTGAGATATTTCTCAATTGAAGAGACCAAGTCCTCGATCTGTTTGAAAGGCCAGTTCGGTCTGATGACAACCTAAACCTTACTTGCCTAAAGGTAAAGGTTATCGAACCCGAATCAACAAAGATTTAGACCATTTGCACAAAAAGCCTAAGCATCCTGAGCAGAAGGCCTGAACCAAAGAAGAATTCAAAGGCACATGTTCAAGCTAAAGCTAGCACACATATCTGAGAAAACTAAAGGCACCCGGTAGTGGATGTATATGTTGATGTTCTGGGAAGAGATCGGCCACTCTAAAGTAATGAGAGTTGTCGAGGCGATTTGGATTCCGAAAGGTACATCTAACCTTGTAGGACCCTACACAAATTGGGTACCTAAGAATTAATTTGTTTTTCGGGGAGGAAAACAAGGGCACTAAAAGCGACTAAAAGATCACATGGCACCGATGAGCGAGATGAAAAAAACTCGATATATGGTATCTTGACGGTGGATGTTCAAGACATATGACATGATACAAGAAGTTACTCGATGACTATGTTGAACATAGAGGCCCACAGATCACTTTTGGAGATAACTCAAGGGGCGGTGAAGGATATGGAACTTTGGAAATCGACTCGATTCATATCCATGGTGTTTCATATGTATACGGATTGAAGCATAACACCTTTTCAATTAGCCAATTACGTGATAAAGGTTTTAATGTTGAGTTCTCTAAGAACTTATGTTTTGTGAAAGATGATACATCACGAGAAAAGTATTCTTGGTTGGTACAAGAAAAGGGAATGTGTATCTTCTTTGATTGGAGTTCAACTCCTAAAGATACATGTTTAGTTGCTAAAAGTTCCACAGATACCCGGTTGGTTATGGCATAAAAGAATGAATCACCTAAATTTCAAAACCACGAACAAGCTTGCAAGATTAGCTCTTGTGAGAGGGTTACCTAACGAAGTGTTCAGTAAGGAACATATTTGTGATGCGTGCCAGAAAGGCAAAACAGATAAAAGCATCATTTAAAAGTAAAGTTGAGGTTTCTACTGAAAGAATACTTCAGTTACTTCATATGGATCTTTTTGGTCCTATAACACCTGTGAGCACAAATGGCAGGAAATACACATTGGTAGTAGTTGATGACTACTCGAGATATACTTGGGTCATATTCTTACTTAGTAAGAAAGAGACTCGAATAAAAGCGCGAGAGCTCTTGAAAAGGCTCAGTATTGAGAAGAATCTGAGTGTGGTCAAAATCAGATCTGACAAAGGAACTGAATTTATAAATCATATTATATCTGATTATTGTGCAGCAAATGGAATTTCTCATGAAACATCAGCTGCAAGGACCCCTCAACAAAATGGTGTTCTGAAAGAAGAAACAGGACTCGAAAAAAGAAGTTTGCAAGGACAATGATAGTGAGAAGGTGATATTCCTAAAAGATTTTTTTTTTGAAGTTGTCAACACCGCATGCTACTCACGAGAATAGATCCATCTTGACTAAGAGTCAAGGCAAAACACCTTATGAGCTTTGGAATGAAAGGAAGCCTCTTGTTTCTTTTCTTTTCGTGTGTTTGGTTGCAAGTGTTTCATACACAATAATGGTAAAGATCGGTTGAAAACTTTTGATAGTAAAAGGCGATGAAGGAATATTCTTAGGATATTACGAAGTCGATAAAAGCCTTCGAGTTTACAAGCTGTAGGACTCTTATTGTGGAGGAAACACCTCATGTTGTTTTTGATGAAACTATTTGTGTTCGGAAGAAAAGCAGGAACATGATCTTGATGAACTGACTAAGAGGATCACCAGATTAAGCACGAAACAAAAAAAAAATCATCTCTTGAACACAGAAAGCGAAAGTCGGTCACAATCTATGATTGGAGTGACTCGAGACTTCGAATAAAGAAGTTGAGAATGGAAATCGGGATGGTGAGACTCGGGAAAACCCGGCACTCCAAAGGTAACCAATCCGAGCAGACACAAGTTCGGACTTCGGTATGTGATGCCAATGAAGATGTGGTCACAAATGAGGCAAATTCTGAATCTATCAACCAAAGGGGAACAAATGTCTCGACAATGTTCTCAATAGAATTTCCCGAGGAAGATGATCCACTTTCTCCTTTTCTGTTGTTCCACGAGTTTCTTGATATAAGCGAACCTAACATTTCAAATGTTGAGGATACTATTGAAGGGGAACATCAAGAAGGAAATGGTTAGATAGTCATCCTACAAGTCAGATTGGGGTGATCTAACCGAAGGTGTTAAGACAAGAAGGTTCCATGGTGAAAGTGCACTATTCTGCTTTGCTTCCTATCGGAGAAAAGAACCTGCGAGAGATTGGTGAAGCTCTACAAGATTAAGTATTGGATTCTTGCTATGCAAGATGAAATTTGAATCAATTCTCAAGGAATGAAGTATGGGAGTTGGTAGATAGACACGAAAGGCACAATGTCATTGGAACCAAGTGGGTTTTCAAGAATAAAAGAGATGAAAACAACAACATTGTAAGAAACAAGGCAAGGCTAGTTGCACAAGGTTATTCCCAAGAAGAAGGCTTGGATTATGATGAAACTTTTGCACCGGTTGCAAGACTAGAAGCCATCATATTGTTTTTTGCATATCTTTTGCCCACATGAAGTTCACGATCTATCAAATGGATGTGAAAAGTGCATTTACGAGCGGTGTGCTTAAAGAAGAGGTTTATGTGGAACAACCTCCTGGGTTCAAACAGAATGACCAAGTTTACAGGCTCAGAAAAGCCTTGTATGGTCTCAAGCAAGCACCCAGAGCATGGTATGATACTCTTTCTCAGTTTCTTATTGACCATGGTTTTGTCAAAGGAATCTGTTGATAGAACTCTGTTCGGGATAGAGGATGGGAAAGATATCTTCTTGGTTCGGATATATGTTGATGACATCATTTTTGGATCTCCAAACCATCACCGTGTGAAAAGTTTTCAACAACGATGAAAGGCAAGTTTGAGATGTCAATGATGGGAGAGATGAATTTCTTTCTAGGTCTTCAAGTGAAACAATCAAAGGAAGGAATATTCATCAACCAAGCAAAGTACACCAGAGATCTGATTGCCAAATATGGTGTACAAAATTGCAATGCGATTAGGATTCCTATGAATACTAACTACAAGATGGATCTGATTGAGGAAAACCAAATCGATAAATCATCTTGATTATAGAGGAATCATTGGATCATTGCTCTATCTCTCGTGACAAGTAGGCGGATATAACATTTCTTTGTTGGGATATGTGCAAATACCAAGCTAATCCTAAGACTAGTCACATGGAGGTTGCTAAAAAGATCTTGAGATATCTTAAGGGCACGATGAATAGAGGATTATGGTATCCAAATGATGATAACCTTGAATTAACGGTTTACTCGAGATCTTTGACTATGGAGGTTGCGAAATTGTGAAAGTCCACAACAGAACTTGTCAATTTCTAGGAAATGGCCGATATCTTGGTTTTCAAAGAAACAAACCTCGATAGCAACCCAATACTATTTGAAAATTTGAATACATGGGCTGCGAGGAAAGGCTGCGTGCTTTCGATTCTTTGGCTCGGACAACAATTAAGGGATTATAAAGTTGTGGCCAATGAAGTACCAATATTTTGTGACAATAATAGTGCCATTGCTATTTCACAAAATCCGGTATTACACACGGATGCAAGCATGTGGATATCGAGACATCACTTCATCGAGAGATCATGTCGAGAAAAAGGACATAAGGATGGAGAAAATTCATCTTGATAGGCAAAGAGGCGATATCTTGACTAAACCTTTGGGTTTGAATCAAGATTTCGAGGAACTTTCGGTTGAATTAGGGATGTTAGAACCAGTGTATAAAGTAAATCTGAAAATTGAAGATTTTTCGGATACATGAAGCTTTCTCGAAATTCTCTTGAGAAACTTCGGGATAAAATGAAATCTTGAATCGAGTCTCAAGAAACTTCAGATTCTTGATAAAGGTCAGACTTTCATAACAAAATTTGAACCCTTCGATTACTTCGATTATTATCTTGACATTTTATCAAGGTCGATTACTTCGATAAGACGATAGAAGGAAATTAGTCTGAAGAAGTAATGACTCATGTGAGCCATTTATTGCTTAAATAAAACTCAGTAATCATTTGCAATAAATACAAAACACCTGAGGAATGTTTTTGGGCGGGATCATTTTAAATTCCGAAGAAGGACAGTCATTTAATGCTCTGCCACATTATTGACCACAGAGGATATTTTGGCGGCTTACTTTTCGGAGATCGTCGGTTCATATACCCGATTAATCGGAGATTAATCTCAACCGTTACTTTTCACCTAACCTACACGATTCCCCACGATCTCGGTTATCTATCTATACCTCTTCAAAGCCATTCAAGCCAAAAATTTTATCAAACCCTTCGTTCCCAAATATTCTGTAACTAAAATCCCCTTTTGCCCAGAAATCGCAAAACCCTAAAGCTTCAAATTCTTCAATCACATTCTAAAATGGCTCCAACCATGTACGAGAGATTGGTCATAACCAATAAGCCATGGTACGAGTTCATTGTCCCACTTGAGAGCTCAACCAACTCAAAGCCAGAAGAGGAGGCTCTGAATATGATCCGACTGGCCAAACTCACCCATCTAGTCGCAAGTCGACCAGACTAGGAGTTCGCAAAGGAGGTAATCGAATTCATCTGCAATTTGAAAACAGATGAAGAAGACTGTATGCACTCTTCGATTACCGTATCTCATCTAGATCACTCATCAAAATATGTCGATTTTGAGAGGGAGGTGTGCATTGTTCCGAAAAATCTGAATGATGTGTTTGAGCTATGTGATAGAGAGGATCCTGCGATGTATATGTCGGGAAGAGAGCGGGAGTACCTAGATAGGATTCTTTGAGAATCTGTGAAGTTTGAGGCAACTTTGAACAAGAAGCACCTAAAGCCACAATATCGTGTCTTTGATGGATATTAATGAGCAAGAGCGTCATGAGTCTTGAGGGAGTTTTGAGCAGATTAGTACCCGAAGCTCGGTGATGGCGGCGATCGAGGCATCTCCCACCACCGACTTCAACTGGCTGAAATTCTTAGTCCGATGGTGTCGAACAAGCCAAGATCATAAAAAAGAGTCAATGGGAAATCACAATGAAAGGCAAGATCCACCATGCCACCAAAATTGCCTATATTTTGGAGATGTGCGAAGAGGAAGAGGATATCTTCGCCAACTCAACCCCATTCCCTAAATCCAAAATTCTCTTCAAACCCATTTCTTTGTGAAAGAAGCGGGGCTATTCGAGGAAAAGAGAAAAGAAGGTAGAATCACCTTCAATTTCTTTGAGAAAGAGATTCAACAAACCGGGGGAAGGTTCATTTGAAGGCAAAAATAGAGCAAGGAGCAAAAGCTGTTGAGGCAAGAAGAACCTCGCTCCAAAGCGCGAAAGATTGGTGGTTCTCACCGACGATGGGTAGCCCATGATTACCGGGAGACAACACGAGGGCCAAATCAAGCTCAAAGTTCACCATTACAAGTCTTGGCTCGAGGTTATCTCAAGACCACAGGATCGGTGAGGAAAGGTGTCTTCTCTGAGGTCTTTGGAGACATCACTTCGATTCGGATAAAATTTCTCGGATATTTTTCAAGGAGCTCGCACCTCGAAATGCCTACCTCGGATGAAAAAGCTCGGTGAAGAGCCCATTTCGAGTCGATCCAAGATGTGCAGTTCTCGGATCGTCAAGCCAACTTCGGACTCATCTTGAGGAAATGCCCACTCGTGTCTCGTAACCCACTCCGGATGTAAACCGAGGACTGAATGCACAAGCCGGATATCTTGAGGCTCGGGAGCAAAATGTACTCGATGAGCTCCTGAGTGACCTACTGCTTGATCCCTTAGCAGAAGCCTCTACTGAACCAGAGAGCCCGAGATGGAAGAAAGGCGAGGCTGAAGAAGGCGAATGGAGGAGCAAGGGGGAACGGTTCATCCTTGACCGATACCCTGAGCTCAGCTCATACCCTGATCTGCAAGATATATTCTTCATTAAGACGACAAAGGTATATCCTCAATCAGACTCTTCCCGAGATGCTTGATATTGCTGCATTCAGAGGGGAAGACTGGTGGAATGAGGAGACAACCTTCCTGACCGACTTCTCAGGGTTCAGAAGGACAAAGCTCAGATTGAAAAATTCCGATTTTGATGAGCCGGGTTCGTTTGAGGAAGTTAGCCGAGAAGAAAGCAAATGAGGTTGAGTTCCCCGAAAGCGAGGAGACAAATCCAAAGATGGAGATGGGGACCAACAGGGGGAGAAGCCGAGGATCGCCTCAAAACATAAATAGAGACTTTCGTTGTCGATCAACCTCGGATCGAAGTTAAGCAGCTCTTCTTGGTACCTTTTCGCACTATTGATAATGATGCCAGAGTTACTGAAAGTACTATCTTTAATTAAAATGTCGATAAAATGACCGAGGCTCAATTGGAGGATGGAGCTCAGGATGAAGCAGAAGCTCAGGATGATCAAACAAAGACGAAAGGTCAGAAGGTCACTTGAGATTGATCTCACTCCCGTAATGGAGAAACTTGAAAAGATTGAGCCAATGGCAATCAAAATTGCTCAGATGGAAGAAACATTGGCCAATCAAGCTCAGACAATGGAAGGACTTAGCCATTCTTCAGAACTGGTGCAGATACAAAACACTCTGACCACTCAGATGACCTCCATGGAAGAAAAGCTAAAAAAAAAAAAATTTGGAGGAAATCAATGCGAGAGATAAGTGATGAAATGAAACAAAAGCACCAGGAGTCGACTGAATTACTAGAGGAGAAACTGACAGAGAAATATGAGGTGCGGATCAAATCTGCTGTTGAGGAAATGAGCTCAGTGCTCATAACCAAGATGACAGAGATGCTTAAAGATGCACTCTCTGGCCAGTTTGCTCACATTTCTGAAGAACTGTCTGTGGCTAAGAACCACATTAGAAGAATGGAAGATGAGCAAGATCAACTAGCAGGAGAGATCCGCTGTGTGAGCAAAGAACAGTATCATATGGACACAGCTCTCTCCAGACTTCTTCCAAACTACGGTGCCAAGAAGGGGGAAAGGGAAGGTCTGGACCTCGGGAAGTTCATGGCACGTACTTTGGAAAAGAAGGCTCAGAAAGATGCTGAAATGTACAATTTAGCCCTAGCCTTTAAAGAAGTCGATGCTACTGAGAAGTTAAAATTTGCTCAAGTAGAGAAGCCTGTCTACATTCGAGTTTCTAAGCAAACCAAGCTTGAGGTTGCAAGAGAGAAACTGAGTGATAGAACTAAGGTTGGAACAAGCGGTTTGGTCTTTGAATCGCCTATGAAGAGGAAAGCCTTGGGCGTTGTTCAACTGTAAAGCAAGCGTCTGAAAGATTCTAAGCCAACCCAGAGAAAACTGATTCTGGAAAATGAAGAAGAATCTGAGTCTCAACCTCAGAAGAAAGTCTTCAACTCCAGAGAGGCTCTGATGACACTCCAAAAAGAACAAGCTAAGAAAGCTCTGCTTCAGTCTCAGGAACTTCTGTGATCAGAAAAGAGATAGGCGAAGAAGCGAAAACGAAGGAGTGACTTGAAAAGTTTGCGAGCAAGAGGAAGGAACATCGAAAAGCGCCGAAGTGGCCCCATGTTGATAAATGGATGCCCATTAAACTCAACGACATGTGGGAAGAAGTGAAGAGAACCTTCTGGTTCAATTTTGATGTTCTCAGGGAATGGAGAAGGGAAGGCTCTGATCGAGCAAGCTTTCATTGAAAATCTTCTCACCTTTTATCCAAAGTATCTACAAAGTGGATTAACCTTGCGGATGAAGGTGGAGTCTGAGATAGTAGCCCCCGGTCCATATTCTATATCCTCCTCCGAAATTTGGTAATGGCTTGGTAAATGAAAAAGGCCATTCTGCAAGAAATTGCTCGATCTGTTGGTCGGATGGGACTAATCGAAAAGCGATCCGGACATCATCGAGGAAAAGAAATGAAATTTGAAGAAGAGATACTTCGGAATGTTTGATCTGGAAGTGCCCACTGATGAAATCGAAAATGAAGCAAACAGAGCAGAAGACTGAAGAGCCAAATCTGAAGACTAAAAACTGAAGACTCAGAAGTTTTTGTGTTTCTTCAAATGTTTGTCTTTTTTATTTTGTTTGATAAATTCATTGTAATCATAAAAAGCTACACTTATCATCAATGAAGATTTATCATTATGCTCAAAAGATAATACCTCATTATCTTATTTTACATGTCTTTTGATATGCCTGATTACTGATTGTTTGGTGATGAAATTCTTGGGAGACTCTCTGAAATTTTTTTGGGAGATTCTCTGATTCAGGAAACTGTTGGGACATAACCAATCTTGTAATAGATAAAACTGAAACCTGAGAATAGGTTATATACTTGTAACAAGATAGGTTTTGGCATCATCAAAAAGGGGGAAATTGTTGGGAGATGAATTTAATAAAAGATTATATGATTTTGATTAAGATCCCAAAACCCCTGAGTATGACATGTTCAGTAATGATCTTGATAGTTGAGTCAGGATTCAGTTTTAGAGTATTCAGGATGTTATCTGCAAAATGTATAAGTCAACAGATATATAGTTTGAAATAGTCTCTGAAGACTCAAGATGAAAAAGCGGTCGAGAGACTCAAGACTCAATGAAGACTTCGATAAAAGAATACTAAAAGCGGTCAAGACTCGAAAATCTCGAAGACTCGAAGACTAATATATCTAAGACTCGAGAAGACTCAAAAGACACAAGACATTCAAAGACCGAAAGTATCGAAGATCAAGAATACTAAAAACCCTTTAACCGAAGACAAAATCAATTATGACCTTTGTACCAAGACTCGGTAATATCTTTGAATGCTCGATATGAACACAATGTTCCGGGTTTCAAACCTAAATATAGCCGTTTCTCACACACCGTAAGAATATATCTATTTCAAAGAGTGACCTTGGTGTATGCTATAAATCTTGGAGGATGCAATCTTGAGAAAAAAGCGATGCCTTAAAAAGTCGATATTGCCAAGACATTCAAAATCTCATCCGGACAAAAGGAACTAAGTCAAGTATTGTTAAGGTTATATCAAACTCGAGTTTGTGATCAAAAGAGCCAAGTTAAAGGTGTCTACCCTTAACGAAGACAAAAGTCAAAAAGAGGAAGATGACAATGGCCGACCTGTACCATCTTGACAATGACGGTGACAAGCCCGGAAAAAAGATGTCGGATGTCACGAAAGTTCGATGAAAAAGTAAAATCAGTTCGTGGAAATCGCCGAAAAAAAAAATCAGTGAAGACCGGCTACATGAAAGGCTATTGCCTAAAACGTGTTAGGGAGTTTCAAACTCTAAATATAGCCGTTTCTCACACACCATAAGAGGGAACTCACGGGTTATCTCTCAACATATATGGATAGTTTTCAAGAGTGACCTTGGTGTATGCCTATAAATCTTGGTGACCCTCTACATAGTAAGGTTCACGGAAATTTATCATAAACAAGAGCTCAAACTTATTCTTGCGAAAGTTAAAGCACTCAAAATACCTTGAATTTCCCAAGTGCTTTTTATATTGAAAGAGCTCACTTTACTAAGCCTAAACATCGTGATAAGTTTTATCCAAAAGCTTAAGTCGAGATATCCTAACCCCTTTGCATTGTGCTTTATTGTAAAGGATATCTCATCCTAGTTGAAACCAACCAAGAAACCCCAAACCCTTGAGAAGGTAGTTGGAGTGTGTTTGTTGGTAAGAAGAGTTGTAAAAAAAGAGTTAGTAAACTAATTATGCGAAAACATTATCGGTTTTTGAGTAATCGAAAAAACTCTAGAGAAAGAAGTTAGTAAGCTGATCTCGAGGTGGGATCAAGTCATGAGAAATGAGTTCCGAGCTTGTGTGTGATTGAGTAAGTAAACTACCGAGAGGTAGTCGAAAAACTCAAGGTCGGGTTGAGTAAGTAAACTCGCTCGATGTTTGGTTAATGGAGTAAAATCAGAAAACTTCGGGGCGAGTTGAGTAAAGTAAACTACGAGGTGAGTCGAAACAAAGATTTCAGCTTCGATTTGATAGTGAATTTCTCACTGAAGAGTCGGGGAGAGTGGATGTAGGAGCTTGAGTCTCGAACCACTATAAGCTGATCAATAAGAAGATAACAACATATTCTTTATCGCTTTCCTTATTTTAGTGGATTAATATTACTCCAATTGCATCAACTTGATTTTGAAAGCATACTTTTCATTGATATTCGAATTATTCAAGCAACTGGAATCAATCCACATGAAAAGTTGCATAAGTAATTCACAGCCTAATCACTATTTCATAAACCTGGAAGGTTTTTGTAGGTTGAAAGAAAACTTAAAAATCGAGTATAATCTAAGGGCCAACCATTCAAGACGAATCCAGTAGGTGATAGTAGAAGAACAGATAGTTACCAAATCAACTCTCATCCGAGGATTCATGTTAAGTTAGTTATCGATCCAAGCAACTCAGGATCTCTGACACTCGGGACTCGGTTGGGATTATCTCGAGGTATCTGAAAGCATTTCTCAGGATCATCACTTCTCTCGATGAGACTTTGACTCGAGAGCAATCTGTGCTTCTCGAACCTAATCTTGAGGATTTTTCGACCCAGTGACCTCGGATGAAAAAAGTTTTAAAATCATCAACTTGATTTTGAAAGCACGTGTATTCCCCCCCCATACACGTGTAAGACTCGTTCTCACCGGGACCAACAATAGGCTTGGCTAAGTTCTCGGATTTGATGGTGATCGGGTTTTTTTCGGAATCAGAGATCGACAACTTATCCCAGAGGGTTAGCATTTCGTTATCCATGGGTGGTGGGATTGTTGTGAGTGAGATTGCAATAAGAGAGAGGAAACGACGCAGGTGGTCGGAAATGGCTAGTAGATGCGATGGTTTCGAAATAAAGGGGAGCATGGGTTATAAACGACTAGTGTGTGGGAATGGGCGAAGTAATGATGGGGCGCCGCCTGAGTTTCTCGAGATCGATATCCAAGGCGGCGGTTTGTAAGGCCCGAGAATGGGGGGTGGCAGATTCGGCGTGCAAAAGTGGTAGAAAAAGAGAATAATAGTAATGATGATGGAGATATCGTTTGAAACAAAACACACAGGGCAATAAATTGCTTGTGGTTCAAAATACGCGCACGGAGGCACAGCGTTCTCCAGCCCGGAGGAACCCTAAACGATAGGGAATCCGGAGGCTGAGCAAGAGACGAGATTAGTTAGGGAGAGAGAAATTTATTTAGAGAGAGAAAAAATTGCTAATAACATTGAATAATTATAATATTATTTTAGTTCAAATACTTTAAACATATAATTAATATAAATAATTTAATTATAGACATAATTTTATTTTTTAATATTGTATGTGTATAATATAATAATATACCCCCTCCATCCCGAGCAAAGTTTTACATTTTGTTATTTCGGAAGTCTCAAACAAAACTTTACATTTTCTTTTTTTAGCAAATTGTACAGTAAAAGAATATGCATATTTTTGAATGTCATGTGTCTCCACTTTTCAAAATAATTATTCATATTTTTATTTAAAATTATGTCAAATTGTCACTCAATTACATTTGAATAAACATTTTCTTTCTGTCTCCACCTTTTCACAACCAATATAATAAGAAAAAAGTTCGTAAGAGATGGTCTCATGCATTAGACGGGGTACAACCTAGCATAAATCAATACTCACCCCTCTCAAAGTGTTAAAACGTAAATGACCAAATTATGCTCCGTCTCACTATGAGATGACTCTCATGTAAGCGTGTCTCGCATAATAATTAAAGAGTCAAAACCCAACAAACAAAAATTTGCAGTTGTTAATAATAATATTAATAATAAATAATACTTAAAAATATGGGAGGGTAAAACACACACGCACTAACTATACACATCAAATATGATCAAATGGACCCTAATTTAAGCTTATATCAACTTCAAATAAAAATCATGTTATCTATCAATGTCATTCATTCTAATTTGTATCTCTCTACTTGTTTCTTATTAATTTTAACTCGTTCAATTATGGTACGTTCATTTCGCGACTATCTCGGTGGACATTGGACTTTACAATCTCAAGCCTCATTTGTTTTAAGACTTTAAGTAGGGATTTTGAAATCCAATTAATCCTACTCTACCTCATAACCTACAAATACTCTACATTTTATTCTTCCAATATACTCACATCATCTACTTTTTATTCTCCCAATACACTCAAAATAATATAATAATATAACATCAATCATCTTTTCCACCATCCTACCCTACAAAATCTTATAACAAACATACATCTTAACTATTTATCAAGATTTTAAAATACTTGGACTTCAAAGTCCGGATTTCTCACGTCACTATAAGCCCGAAACAAACATACATTTAGTACTTGTTTTGAAACATAACTTGGGCTCAAGAAGCTTTTTTTTTTCTTAAAGTTGAGTCTCATCAGCTTCAAAAAAAAAAGTGCTTCTAACGATTGAAGTAGAGTTTTAAAACAGACCTTTAATTTTTAAACACTTTGTCGTAAGAGCTATAAAGTTTCAAACCTATACATTTCCTTTTTTTTAGCATAGGAAATATTAGAAGCATGCTTTTATTTATATTTATCTTTTTGGGTGAAGGAAATAATAATATTTAAAGTTTTCAAATTTTAAAAAATATATCTTTAACGTAATACAGAGTACAGAAAAGTGTGATACTGCGAAATATGTGAGTACAATGCATAATTGCGAAGAAATCAAATTACTTATCTCAATACTCTCTGTGATATAAAAAAATTCTCTGCTATATACAAAATAATTGCACAATTGCAATAAACATTCATAACCAATTCAGAACTTAAATTACTTACCTCATGTTCAATGCAATATAAAAAAAATAAAAAAAAAAGATCTCTTCCAATATCTATTTTGAAGCCCTAAAATTCGGCCCCCTTGTATTATAAATAGGAAATAATTTTTTCATCCTCAACACAATTCTAGTCTTGGAAAAATTAGAAATTCACAGAGGTGGTGCAACATTTTTTTTCTTTTTCCTTTGTTATAATTATTCGTGAGTATCTTCCACCGGATAACGAGCAAGAACTTGGGATATACTTGAGAAGGCATTTGGGTTGATCCATCATCTCAACGGTTGTCTCTTCAAGGGTAAGATTCGCGTAAACTCCTGGATCTCGCATGTGTAGAACTTTACATGAATTTAATTTGTACGCATGTATGTTGTTGGTTATTTTCTATTTGAATTAATAGGTAAATTCATTCTAGTAGTAAATTTTTTATTTAAATTACACCTCGAATAGATTCGGTTTCGAGCTCTGTGATTTAAATTGTTGTTCATTAAATTTGAAATTGGATAGTAGAATTGCTAGATCTTTTTTGCAGGTATCCAATTGTCATGGCTATTTAATGTGTTTATTTCATGCGTATGAATATTTAGTTTTTAATTCGACTCATTCAAATTCGTTTTTCCCGTGAGAAAATCCACGGGTAGATTAGAATATTTGATCTGTTCGATATAATAGACTAGTCTAGATCATAGGTTTATTTATTTTTCCGTTAAATAAATTGTAACCCAATCGAAGACGAAGAGTGCAGAATTAAAGACAAAGATGTCTAGAACCCAAGCGTGGACAATGAGGCGGCGTGTCTGCGACGTCTTTAGTGGTGGCATCTTGTACAGTCTTTGTAAACCGCCAAGATGTACAGGGGAACCAAACGCGAGCAGGTCCATATGCACGGGGGCTAAAGGCCCCGGCCGTGCGCGCGAGGACCGGGCGCGTGGCGTGGCGGAATTGATTTTTCGAGACGAACGAGTGGGAGAACTTCAAGATGGAGGATTTCTCAAGTTCAAGACAAGAAGAAATTTAAACCATGACAGTTGGATATACGTGCCCAATATGTGTTTAATTTTTTTCTTGATGGATATCTATTTTTTGTTCTCTTATTTAATTTTATTAAATGTGTTTGTATAAGAAATTTCTTAAAAAACTCACCTTCAAAATTATTAAGTATGTTTTAAATAATTTTTTTTTTTTTAAATTAATTTTGACCTCCATGATTTATTTATTTGTGAATTCTTTTGGAAAAGTTTCCCCCACGGAACGGCCAAAAGATAGCTTTCGCATGAATAAATCCCGAAAGGATGATTGTTGATTATTACTAGTGGCGGTATTGACCCTCTCCACGAGTGTCTTGCTCCAAATGAAATAATAATCTTGTATTTAATCATGGTTATTACTTAGGTATAAAATTGATATGCATATACTTCCCCGAAGTCCTTGTCAATTTTATATGGTCAAGTGGGAGCCAACTATTAACTTTGAATTAAAGATTTGTAATTGTCTTTGTTTGTAACATGCTTGAATGTGTTTTAAGCTACGGACCACACACATGTGGTATATTTATAACTGTTTTGAGATGTTGGCTGATGCATGTTCATATTTTTTTAAGATTTTAATATGATTTATGTGATCGAATTATACGATAAATTTTGTGTTTAGTCTGGATAGTTGTTTATCCAATATATAACTTAGTTAATTAATAGACTATCTAATTTTAAATGTCAAAATATTTGTATGTCAGCGAGCCGTGGAGGCACGAATCAAAAATGAGGTACCCCCGGATGCAGATGAATATGAGCGCAGTAGACAAGCCAGTTAATTCTGTACACAATAGGTGTCATACACCCACCGGGAAATTTAGGGGTTTGGGTCAAATGTCGGTGTTGGGACGCATTCAATCTGGCCCAGGCGGGACATCTAGGGGCACCTCTATCGGCGTCTACTCCCAATTTGATGTTGAGCGCTTTGTGGCACAGAAGCGCGAGCTCGAGAGAGAAAGAAAACAATGAGAGGAATTGGCCAGATAGGTGGCACAGATGCAAAGTCAAATGAACCAAATGAGCCAATTTTTCGGGATGTGGCAGGCAACTGATGGTCCCCAACAGGCGTGGCAGGGAATCAGTGGTCCCCAATTTGGTGTTACTCCCCAGCAGGCGTGGCAGAGAATCAGTGGTCCCCAGATGGGTGTTACTCCCCAGCAGGGGTTGTAGGAATTCAGTGGTTCCCAACATTGTGGTAGTCCCCAGCAGGCCGGTATTTTTACCAGCCTTCCCAGTCGACCGGTGGTTATTCTTCTCCCGTACCACTTCCTGGTGGTTTTGTTCCTCTCTTCCCTCAGTTTCGTGCTCATGTAAGTCCCAGTGGTTCTACCGCTCGTGCTCGACGTCGTAATTCCATCGACTCTTCCGGCAGTACTCATCAATTAATGACTGAAATGGTCAGAGCCAGTACATATGATCCTAATAAATTTCCCCAAGTAAATGATGATGGTGATGATAATGATGATGTGATGTATTAAACATTTAACTTATTGACCGGATATTTTGTTATGTTTTATGTTAATTTATGAATATTTAATCGCAATATGTGGGTGTTATGATTATTTGTTATGAATATTATTGATTAATCTCTACGATTAGTTTATGATGATCATTTAAAATATTTCTTTTTAGAAAAAGATTAATATAGGTGTGTATATATATATATATGTACACGTGTTAGTAAATAGTGAAAAATAATACAAAAGTAATAATTTTGTAATTTTATTGAAAATATTTAAAAATAATGATCAATATGTACATGTGTTAGTAAATACAATGTAAGGATGATTATTTAAAAATTTTATTGAAAATATTTTAATAAAAACGTATTCGGGATACGTATATTGTACACATGTTAGTATAGTGAAAAAAAATATGAAAATGATTATTTGAAAATTTCATTGAAAATATTTTATTAAAAATAATAAATATAAGTATATATATAAATGTACTCATAATAATAAATAGTGAAAAAGAATATAAAACTAATTATTTGAAAATTTTATTGAAAATAATTTAATAAAAATAATTAATATAAGTATATATATAAATGTACTCATAATAATAAATAATGCAAGAGAGTATAAATTATTTATTTCACAATTTTATTATAAATATTTTAATTAAATCAAAGTATATATACATAACAAACAATTAAATTAAATGATAGAAGAAATAAAATAAATAAAACATAATATATGATACATATAAAATTAGAAAAACTTTCCTAACAAATAACTCACCTTGCCCAAATGGTTTAGCGGAAGACGCAAGACCTCCATATACCGGGAGGTCGCGTGTTCGAATCACATGGGAGGCGAAATTTTGCCTATATTGTGCCAGCAGGCCTGGGAGCTCGGTGTCCCAATGGTTACGCGGGGGCACTTGGAGCCTCACAACGCGGGCTCGAAATCTAGCAATTGTATTTTTTGCCCGAATTAAATTTTGTGAGGGCCGAAAACCCTCGGCAAATCGCTCGCTAACTAGGTGAGGGCGTAAATTTTCTAGGGAAAATGACAGCGTCATAAGGCGAGGGCCAGCTGGTCCTCGTTAAACTCCATGTGGGCTTTGGCGAGGGCTTTGTTGTCGGGAAAAAGGTGAGGGTTGCAGGCCCTCGCTAAACTAACACTAACATGTGTCAGGCCCTCACTAATTCCCTCGTTATTTACCGACGATTTTATTTTTGGCCCAGATTCCCTCGGGAAAAGGACGGCGTCAGAAGGCGAGGGCCAGTTGGCCCTCGTTAAACTCCACGTGGGCTTTGGCGAGGGCTTTGTTTGTCGAGAAAAAGCGAGGGTTGCAGGCCCTCGCTAAACTGACATGTGTCAGACCCTCACTAATTCCCTCGATATTTGTCGAGGGTTTTGTTTCCCCCTGGTTAAAAAATTAGCGACCACCACTTTGCAGACTAACTAGGCAAGGGCCCAGATTCCCTCGGGAAAAGGACGGCGTCAGAAGGCGAGGGCCAGCTGGCCCTCGTTAAACTCCACGTGGTCTTTGGCTAGGGCTTTGTTGTCGGGAAAAAGGCGAGGGTTGCAGGCCCTCGCTAAACTGACATGTGTCAGGCCCTCACTATTTGACGAGGGCTTTGTTTTTCCCTCGTTAAACAGTTAGCGACCACCACTTTGCAGAGGGATTGTTTCCCTCGTTAAAACCCTCCCTAAACCCTATTCCCTCATTAAAACCCTCTTTAAAGCCCTCTTTAAATTGCATGTATTTTGTGGTGTAACACATTTTGTTTCTATAAGTATCACATTTTTTCATATAGTAACACATAATTTTTTTAAAAAAAATATGTGCTCAATAGGAATTGAATGTGCAACCATATACATTAACAACAGACCTGAACCACTAGGCTACAACACATATTTGATAAAGATATTCTTTTATAAATATATATGCGTCCGCTCCAACCCACAGCCCAGAGCCCTGACCCGCCCCGCCCGCCTTGCGCCCGACCCACCCCGCCTGACCCACGAATTTTTAAGAAAATTACCTTAATTATAGTGTATTGCACATATCAATAAGGTGCAATATTTCACAAGAGTCCTTCTCTAAATTCAATATGTTATAGGCAAAAGATTTCCTGTTCAATCTTATATATATATATATAAATAAATATATATATATATATATATATATATAGATATATATATATATATTGAGATGACACAAGAATCTTTATCATTTAAATCTCAAATTTTATCATTTAAAGTTTTTTTTCAATCGATAAAGAAAAACTTTTATTAAGCAAGCAGGGGTACAAGGTATACCTAGAACAAAGTTATAAATACACAGTAAATACATAGTCAACAACCTAGATAATACTATTATAGGATTCACAAATCAATCATTAAACGAGTACCTTTTCCAATCTGCAGATTTCATATGAAACCAACTTCACAATCTAATTTTTAATTCTTCTACATTTTTTATCAACTGAAAAAATAGTCCCTCAAAGATCACAACATTTCTCCCGTTCAACAATAACCGTACCACACACTACCATAGTGCAATCGCCATTTGCTTCCCTTTCTTAAAGTACTGAAAATTTTATGTTGGCTTGGAGATGAATGAGGAAATGTTTAAATGATACTTAAGAGAACTTAACATGTATTCTATCTATATAATTCATCCAACTATAACATGTATTCTATCTTCATCATAAATCATCCAACTTTGGTTGTATTGGGAAACATGTGGTAGAATTTTTTTTTTTTTAGCATCATAAATTTAGAATAATAAATAATATTTCTTTCTATATTGAAGGTAAAAGTATATTTGAAAATAAATTTTTTCCTTTTTTAGTATGCACCGCCAAAAAACTTATGCTCATAACATCCAACTAAAAAACAAGATCTCTAAGCAATCATTCACGAGACAGCCAAAAGAAGTATCGTCTGTCAGCCTGCGATTAATAGCATTCACAACAATCAAGGAGTCCGATTCAAGGTCTACATTGAAGGTAGAGCATTTAAAACAACAAAACAATATGTATAAAGTTAATTTGTAACTAAGCCTATATATAGTTGTTGAAAATATTCATGAGAGTGAGAATATTTCTCAACTGAGCCGATATTGATATGATGAAGATTCCATTGAGGCACCTCCGGTGATTTATTTCTCCACCATTTTGAGATGGGAATGCTAAGTCCATCCGTTTTATAAAGTGTAACTTATTTTTTGTTTTAAAATGTTTGTAGTTTTACTATTTATTTTTCATGTTTCTTCTCTTATTATCATTTTTTTTAATCGAACAAATGGTGATTCAATAACCCAACACATAGGTGTGAAAACCGTTATAATTCCTTTGTTTATTCCATATATAATTCTATTAATATCTCATTAATTTTGCACTCCCTAAAATTTCTCTTTAATTTTGCACGCATTTTTCTTTCAAATAATTAATAAAAATTAAAGGGATTAAATTTTTTGTAGGTTTTGAAATTGGTCAATTTTTTTATTTTGTATATTTTATTAAAAAAAATTGAAAAAAAATCCAATAACCAAATTGTGTTTATTTATTTATTTTCTTTAGAGATAAAGTTTTTTGTAGTTCAGTAATTTTGCATTATTTTGAAATTAATCCGAATTGTTTTGACTTTTTAAGTTTTTGGTCCTGTAAACATCCAAAAAATTTTAAATTAGTCATTTAAACTTTTTAAAATAAATTTTTTTTAATTATAATAATTTTGGGTCAGGTTTAAAAAAATAATATGAAAAAAGACCAAGCAAATCTCTTCCTAAAATCCAAAAAATTAAAAATAAAACCGAATAAAAAAAACTCTTTCTCCCTAAAAACATATGCAAAAAAAATTGACCCAATATTATTAGGATTAAAAAAGTCTAGGTAGCATTTTAAAATTAAAGAAAATGGATTAAGTTATTTGTAGTCCAGTGGTCCAGATTGTTTTAACTTTTTAATTTTTGGTTAAGAAAAAAAAAAATTGGTCATTTAATTACGTAACACATGTGAAATTATAATGTTTATTCCTTTAATTTTTGGTTTGGGTCGGGTTTAAGAACAATATGTATATTAAAAGAAAAAAAAAGTGAATTGGGTTGTTAAAAACCGATCAAAAATTTAAACAAAATTTTGATAAAAAAAAACCAAAAATAAAAAAGTTTAAAAATTAATTACGGTGGTTGTTACAAATTTTAAAAAGATCAATTTCAAAATTTTGATAACTTAAAGAACCAAAATAAAAAAGTCAAAAACAATCGGGACAAATTTTAAAATGAAGCAAAGTTATTGGACTACAAAAATTTAATCCCTTTTTAATTTTATACAATATGTCAAAAGCGAAAATTTTACGAAACATAGGAAGTAATATATTTTGCATTTAAAGTGTGTATTCTATATTAACGAAAAAAGGAGCGAAAATTACAAGTATCCATTGAGTTTGAGGGGTTAGGTTTGAAATTTAACTTTTGATCTTCAATCTTATTTACCATCAAGCTCGGCCTTGAATTCTCGGCGTTGGACACTTCGACGATCAATTCAGTCACTCAATAACACAAAATCTCTTTAAAACTCAGTAACTAATGAAGAGATAATATTAAGGAGAAGATCTCAATATTCATAAATAATATGTCCATTTTAGGGATGATAGTAGGTCGAGCAAACTCGTGCTCGATTCAAAAAAAAAAATCATTCCAAATTTAATTGAATTGAGTTCGAGTAAGAGTTGAAATGGAGTCAGTTAGTAATACTCGAATCGATTGATCACTCGCAAGATTAATGAAGCTTAAATTTTTAAAAAAAAATAGATTTACTATTTTACTCTTAATATACTTATTATTAAAAAAGAAAACTATTTCTCAAAGCAAAAAAAAACTTGTATGCAGTATTGCATACAAGTAATATGTGCAATTGTAGGTAAATTGGGTCTTTTATTAATTTTCGTGGGTCAGGCATTTGGGTCCGGGTTAGGGCAGTCTGCTAATGTTCTTCTTCATCGCGCAACAACAGGCGGCCAAATTTCTTCTTCTATCTCTTCCTCGCGTCGCAACAACCATGACCAGATCTTCGTTTGATTTTTTATGGCGGCGCGTCTCTAGGTTTTTCCTTTTCTTCTCTTGTTCTTCTTTTTTCTTTTCTTCTCTTGTTCTTCTTTTTCTTTCTTTTTCAGATGGCTCTGCGTCTCTAAGTTCTTCTTTTGACGGCGACCAGATCTCTTGTTCGATGATAATTTAGAGATGAGAAGATTCTCTGTTGATTCTCACGCTGTTCTTTTAAATCTGTAATTTTTGGACTGATTTTCGCGCTTGTACTGGTTTTGTTCATGTAGTAACACTCGTTTGTTCATAGGGTAACACTCTTTTGTTAATGCAGTAACACATCAACTTGTTCTTTAAATCAGTAATTTTTGACTGAGGATTTCTTTTTGCGCGTGTACTGATTTTGTTTATGTGGTAACACATTTTTCTTCATAGAGTAACATTTTTTGTTCATGTAGTAACACATGTTTTTTAGTAATAAATAACACTGTACACATGTCGTTGTGATACTAAATGAATACTCATGTATTACCATATGAACAACAATGTGTTACCATATGATAATGTATTTTAAAAAGAATGATAATGTAATTTTTATTTCACGTAGTAACACATTTCGTTTTCATAAGTATCACATTTTATTCATGTAGTAACATATAAAAAAAATAATTTAAAAATTATGTACTCAATAGGAATTGAACTTGCGACCAAACACATTAACAATAGACCAAAACCACTAAACTACAACACATATCTGTTAAAGATATCATTATATAAATATACATGTGTTCGTCCAACCCACAATCCACAACCTACCCGCCCACGTCCTGCCCGCGCCCAACCCAACCAGACCAGCGCGAAGATGACCAGCGAATTTTAATCCAATTTACCTTAATTGTGATGTATTGCACATAATACTAGTGTGCAATATTTCAAACAAGATCTTCTCTTCTCAAAGAGTCTAGTTGGGTTCAAGTTATACAAGTTATTGAGCTAAACTATTGCATATGCTACATACATTACAGACCCGAAATCAAGTTTAACTAGTGTCTCATACTCGAGCTAAAAAAACTTATCTTGAACAAGTGGACTCTCAAATATTTTAATCAAATCAAGTTTGAACTTGTCCCTACTCGACTAAGCTTTTTACGCCACAGCCCAAGCTCGAGCCTAATGATTATTTTGAGAAAAAGAAAAAAGATCGCAAAATTGGTCGTTTAACACGTTCCCAAAGATATATGTTAACTTATCGAGGAACATGATCATGAGTTAATTATTTAGAACCTCATATTCTAAAGCTCGCTAAGAAATTTGTCCGAGTTTGATTTGCAATGCAACTTTTAATGAGCTCAAGGTCAATTACATATTTTGACAATTGCACTAAGTTAAATTACATAATTTTGATCTCAATATTAATTTACTAACTAATCTTTTTGCAAAGGGTTTAAATTTTTTATAGTCCTGTAACTTTGCTTCATTTTGAAATTGGTCCCGATTGTTTTGATTTTTTTATTTTGGTCCTGTAAATTATCAAAAAATTTGAAATTAGTCCTTTAACATGTGGTAACAGGTCACCAAACAGGTAAACGTCACCTACTTAATTATTTTGTTTTTTTTCTTTAATTTTGAAATGTCACCTAAACTTTTTTAATCCAAATAATTTGTGTCAGAATTTTTTTTCGTATTTTTTTAGGAAGGGAGATTGGTTTTCTACGTATATTGATTTTTTTTTTTTTGCATTAGTTTAGACCCAGTAAATCGACTCGATTCACTTTGTCTTTTAATATACAAATTATTTTAAGAGTAGGTCTACTGTACAAATTTGTATAGATACAAATCAATCAATTTAGGAAATTAATTAATTTGCGGGTCTAAGATAACCTAGTCAAGCGGGTCAAAGATGGGTTGGGTAAAGTGAAATTGAATTTCAATTGAGATTTGTATGTATACAAATTTGTATTCTAGACTTTGTCATATTTTAAACCCGACCAAAATTATCAGGATTAAAAAAGTTCAAGTGGCGCTTCAAAATTAAAGAGAAAAATAAAATAATTACATATGTGGTGTTTACCTACTTGGTAACCTGCTGCAGAGGGTGAAAATGATCAATTTCAAAATTTTAGAAAACTTACAGGACCAAAATCAAAAAGTCAAAACAATTGTGACCAATTTCAAAACGAAGTAAATTACAGGACTATAAAAAATTTAATCCCTTTTGCAAATCAAACCGAGCCAAGTTTATTCAACTTATTCATGAGGCCCCTTGCAAGCCATATTCAAACTACTCGCCAAGTCAATATTTTTAAATTGAACTAAGCTTGAGGAGCTCGAGCTCATAGATGATATTTACAGTTTGGTACAATTCTATTATATCTCTGGAATCCTAGTAATGGTGCTTAGTTTTTTACTAAGATAGATGCATATATGAAGTTAAAAAGTCCACGCATAATAATAGATTAACAGAAGAAAAGCTACTAGGAAATCAATATAAAGAAAACAAAAGCCTAAGATATGTCCAACTAAAGTAAGTAAATATATATGAAATGTAAAGCGAAAGTAATTCAATTTGTCTAGAATCTACGAAATGATTTGACTCAAAGCACAGTAATTAAAATTCAACATTACAAGAATTACTACATGAGTTTTAACAACAAGGTGGTTAAGCCACCTGGCCACTGGGCTCCTCATTTGAATGTGAGACCAAGATTCGATTCCCTTTGGGAATGAATTGGAGTTATGGGAGTTATAGGGTGGATTGGCGATTTCGTTGAGTTTGGTGTACTAACTACTAACAACTAACATCTAACTTTATCCGATAAAAAAAAAAATACATGGGTTTTAACAAGTCATACCCATATACTAAATGAACATTTTCCGAGAAAGAAAAACAAACAACTAATTAGCTCTCAACCTGCATTTCCATGCAAAAAGAAACAGAAACAAGTTGATGATTGTGAATCTAGCTCCCAGCGTAATCCTCATCCTGACCGAAAGCAAACACCTGTACAAGTTCCACGGTGACCTGTCATTGAAAACACTACTAAAGTCATTTAATATTAAGTAGGGAAACTGGACCAAAACTAGTAAAGTGGGTGCAATACAAATAAACAAACAAAATGAGCCTTATTCTCGAATAATTGGGTAGGTTACATGAACCAATAATAGAATTGTGTCACGTGCATGAATTAATCTTTTCCACGTGCTTCCCTCTCTTTAAGTAGATCATCATTAAGCCTCTTAATTTCTAAATATTTACATATGACACGTCTTCTTTAGTCGCCCACTAAAAGGGTTCAACTCCATCGCCTCCACATGACGTACAGGTGCATCCAACGGCCCGCATCGTCCATTCTCACCATAATTAATGTTGCTCTAGCATCTTTTTTTCAATGAGTGCAATATCTAACATAAAGCTAAATTATTTGTTCCTCATTCTATCTTTTACTACACATCCCATGAGCATCTCTGCCACGGAGTTATTTGTATATCTGTCCCAAGTCAGGAAAGAGGAAGAGGGTTGCGGTAGGAGATAAGTAGGAAATCCCAACAGGCATGTGATAGTCAACGTATAACTTTGTCACATCACCATGATATGAAACAAACAAACAGCTACTAACAGAAAGAAAAAAAAAAAAACTTTTCACACAGAACATATAAACAGACACAATGGCAAGATATAATATTAGTTGTAATAGGAAGTCTTGAGAGCCAAAGAAAATTTGTGTAATAGGAACTCTTGAGGGCCAAAACAAAACATGACAAACTCTTCTTTGCCCTTTTTTAACATGCATCTCTCTTTTTATCTTTTGACTTTTTCAACTCACAAATATGCTCTTTTTTTTATTATTCTACCCCTTTTCTTAATCTCATCCCTATCTCATTCCTATCCCGTTTCATCATTTAATCTCATTTCATCCAAACACAACCCAGACCCCCGAAACCGAACACTGATCCCGAACCCGAACCATGAACAATGAACCCTGGACCATAAACCCTAAACCCAAACCCTGAACCCGAACCCTGAACCCCAAACCATGAACCCGAACCATGAACATCTTTCGGGTTGGGGTCGGGTCGGATCGGCCCAGGTCTTGACAGTTGGAAAATATGGTGGAATTGAGATGAAATTAAGGGGAAGGGATAGAATGGTCACAAAAGGGCACAAATGTGAGTTGAAAAAATTTTAGGACAAAAAAAGAAAGACCCAAGTTCAAAAGGGACATTTTTGCTTATTTTCTCAAACAAAATTATAATTCAATGGCTATATCCTATGAAATATTTTAGGGACCTTTTTTTGAAAGAAGAAAAAAAAAGGTAATACCACACATGAATTTAATTTACAATAAATTCAAAAATTTGTGTGAGACGGTTCATAAATTAATAAAAATTGGTATTCATTCATTCCAAAGTATTAAAACGTCACTTTCAATTTATGGCCCGTCTCATTGTGAGACAATCTCACATAAGATCAACTCATACATTAAATATTTTAGGGACCTCATGAATGTAATTTGCATAAAACTATACTAAATTAAGAACATATAAAATAAATATGAGTAACACTCCTGTGAGCTGTGAATCAAATCTATACATGAACTATATCACTGTTGTGCAACAATTATAATTTTTATGCATAACGTGATAGATTTTATGCGTAACGGTAATAGTGTGTATACATAATAGTAATATTGAAGAAATACAATTCACCGTGAGCTCGGGTTCAGAAGGTTTGTAGGGTTGTGGTGGTCGGTTTCATCATAAATTAAGAATAATATATAAATTTTTTTTATATGCTATGAGCATCTAAAACAACAAAACAATACGATATAATAAATTAAGTTTGTAATTAAGTTCACCATCAATTTATATAGTAAAAATGAAACTGAATTTGTAATCCTGCATATATTCAATCCACCACTAGCCTTCAGCATACCAGCGTATCTGTCAATGCACACATGTAATTTGGTACAAGTTGTATATTTGGTAGTGTGCATTCAATCGTGCAATCTCACAGACATGTGATTTGCACTCCAACTCTGCTGTTTTAAATAGTGTTTCGTCTCTTATTCTAAATAATTAATCAAAAACTGCATTTCCAAGTAGTAGTTATATTAGATAATAGGTCATGGAATTTAAACAATTTGGGCATAGAATCTTACGTGACACACACTGAACTTTTTTTTTTTAGAAGGAGACACATATTGAACTTATTCTTGCAATAAAGTTTAATTGAAACTGATGACTAACCTTTTCAACGAATGATCGAGTCGATGAGTTATTTCTTGAGCTTTCGATCATCCCATGAAGAATGGACATAAAGTACAATGTATCTAATTGTGTTCGAGATTGCCTTTTTTATTTCTTCTATACACGAAGGGTTGCAATCAACGAGTTCAACACTTTCAACACATGATCCAAACTTCCAATAAATACTTTCTAATTTATAGCAGTTTTTTAAAAGTAGGCTCCTAAGGTTCCCAAAGGCCATATTTCCAACTTTCCAATTCACCAGATCAGTGTCTTCAATTACAAGAGAAACAAGAAACGTGAATCCTTTTTCTTCTACTTCCCACTCTGGACCTTGAAAAGCGTAGTTTTTTCAATTTGAGCACACTCAGGTGTTGTAATGAAACAATCTTGTTCATTTCTTTCCAAGGATAACCCAACCCACTCAAGCTCAAGTTTCTTAGATATGATGAAAATTTTGTAAACGGAACAACCGGGGGAATAACCTCAGGATGACAATGACACATTTAATCGATTCAAGATTGCCAAGATGAGAAATATAAGCAAAGCAGTTCAAGGGTTTACGAGCATCATCAGGTGCCAATTCAATTTGAATTCTTAAAACTTTTAGGTTAGGAGTTGCACTTAGAACGTCCTCGGTACAACGCCGAGCACTTACATGGATTTGGTAAGTCGCTTCCCGTCACCTGAAAATGCTTTAGTTCTTTCATGCCCCATATTTCCACGGGTAGATATGGGTCCTTACAAGATTTGATGCTTAGATGTTGATCAACAAAAAGAAACTGGAGATTTGAGAGTTGGGAAATGGAAGGTGAGATCATTTCATTCAAAGTAAGAACAAGATACCATAACTGAACTAGTTGTATTACCTCCATTGGAAATTCGTAGAAACGGATAGAAAGAGCATCGAGTTCTCTGAGCAATCTCAAACGAAAACATATTGGTACTTGATATTGATGATACGGACCATAACATAGGAGAGAACGTACAGTAGATGCACAATTGTTCTCCACTGATTCATGCACGTCTTTGATGCCAAATAACACGTTGTGGAAGGACAATCGGTGGTAGCCTTTTATACCATCTCCTAAGAAGTCATTTGCACTGTCTAAGACGAGAGAGAACTTGGTCTCCCTAGCCTTTTTGTTAGAGAGATACAACAAGGAAGGATGGAGACCGCAAGTTTTTACAGTATGTGACCAATTAAATATGTTTTTTTGGTAGATCATTGCAATATTATTGGAAACAAGCTCCTCCAAACATCCAATTGCATGAATATTTGAGGATATGTTTACATTCAGTTCGCGGAATCCATCAGCAAGCCAAACATTGATGAGTTTAGATCGTCGAATCTTATAATTTTGGCGGAACATTCCCATAAAGAGAAAACACATTTTTAAAAGTTGAGGTAAATATGTGTTGCTTGGAAGTAGTACCTTTGATATTTCATCATATGCACTTTTGAAAGCTTGATGATTTTTTTTGGTTGCAACCTCGTTCCAATATTTTGGGTCTTCTCTGCTTGGGACAGTAAGGCGGCAATCGTGACAATTGTAAGAGGAAGACCTTCACATTTGTCGGAAATTTTTTTCCAACTTTTTCAAGTTGAGGAGGGCAGGACCCTTTAGAAAATACTTTCTCACAAAAAAGATTCCAACTTTCTTCTTTATTTAATAACCGCATTGTTATGACTTCATAGGAAAGATGTAGGTGATGTGATTCTACTTGTTGCAACCTACTTGTAAGCAAAATTCGACTTCCTTCCCATTGAAGAAAAGGATGATTGAAAAAATTACTTCGATAATAAACATCCAAGAGATAAGCAGCGAATTTGTCCCATACATCATCTAAGACAATGAAGTATCTATTACTATTCAAAAGTGCCTTCAAGTACTCATTTACTAATACATCATGTTCGTCTCCTTCGAGGAACATTCTAGAAGTTTCAGGATCTATGTGAGCCAGAATTCGGCGAGGGATATCTTTTACTCTGCATTTTTTGCCTACTCGAATCCACACACGATATTCGAACTGTTTTCCAAAATCTGGATCCTCAAAGATTTTCTTAGCAAGAGTAGTTTTACCGATTCCTGGCATCCCAACAAGTGAAGTAACTTGAGATCTCATTAATTTATCTTTGAGTTCATTGTACACATCGCACACTCCTACCATATTTGATGAAACAACAACACGATCGTTTTCTTCTTCTTCTTCCCCATCTTCCGAAAAAGAGTGGTACAGTCCTGCAGCAAACTTCTCCTCCATTTTCTTCAGAATCTAAACTTTTCTTGGGAAGTTATCTATTAAGAATTTAATCTCATTGTCAGATGTCGCCTAATTTATATGCATAAAAAAAAAATTGCATCATCTAAACCGCTTTGGCAATTTCTTCTAAAGACACCAGTTGCTTGTAAACAATTTCCAAGATTCCTCGAGAGTGTGGATCAAAATTGATACTAGATTTTAGAAGTCCCTCAGTTTTGATCTTGGAATCAATGATTTCACCAAATGCCCTCCCTCTCATCTTAAGCTGATGGAACAATTTTGAACAAGAGATATGAGCAATTGGTAATGAAACAGAAATTAATTATGAAAGAGTCGTGATGGCTTCCGAAGGATGAGTATATCAAAAACCATTAGTCAATGTACATACCTACCCCACTAATTAATTTATTATTTGTTTCCGGAGAACTAGTTATTGCGTGTGTTAATTAGAATTGGAATGGTTCTTTCAGAAAAAATAAAAAAATGAGTAAGTTTTGCGTGTGTTAATTAGAGTTGGAATTGTTCTTTAAAAAAAGATAAAAAATGAGGAAGTTTCCGGCGAAAATTGTTTATATATATGAAATTTATACCATTACACTTATAAACTAATATCACTAAATGTATTAACTGATAATATTATATTTATAAATTAAAATTATAATATTAAAAAAACTATTGATATTAATTTATAAGAGTAGTAGTATTGATTTATAAATATAAAAATACATATTTCATACTATAAATAAATTTCACTGAAAATATTAGATGTGGAACGATTCTTTCCCAAAAAAAAAATAAAAGAGTTGAAACGGTTCTTTCCCAAAAAAAAATATAGAGTTAGAATGGTCAGAAGTCAGAAGGAAAGCCCAAAAGTAGCTGACTTGCCATATGTATATATCATATTTATAAATCAAAATCCTACAAGATGACTAATGCCTACATCCAGAAATTATTTAAACATTTATTATTTTTATAAAATTTAATGTGAAAACTATTTATTAGTATTATAATAAATAAAGTGATAAGCGGTTTAAATAAAATGAGATAAAAATATTTTGTGTAATAAAAATTGATGACATGTGTAGTACTTAGATGTACAATTTTACCTTGTATACTTATTTAATTCAAAGATTCGAATTGATTCTCGAGATGCAAGTTACTATAAGCTAAACTATTGTGTATGTTATCGAATCGAGCTTCAAATTTTTATATTCAATTCGTGTTCGAAGATCCCACTATTCGGCTCGGCTACATCCCCAGTCTAAGCTCAATTACATGCCTTTAACAAACGTGAGTTCATTAGTATGATTTTTCAGCTCAATCCTAGCTTCTTTGACTTGCTAATGGGCTAAGCTTGTAAAACTTGCCCATGAGCCTGTTCCAATGTTCAAGCTACTCGCAATCTAGAATACTTTTAAGTCGAAACGAGCTTTGATTTTACCATTAAAATTCAATCAAGCTCGAGCCTATAGAAATTACAACGAGGTTCACAGATTGGTACGTTAAATTATACCCCTAGAAATTCATATCCCGACGGCTAATAACATCTTATAATCACGTGAAAATTAATGGTGTAAAAAGAAAATCAAAAGCCTAAGACATGCCTACCTAAATTAATTAGTAAACATTAAATGCAAGGAAGGCTATTATATCCAATCTACTGAAATGATTTTACTCGAGTACAGTAATCAATTACCAACATAACAATTACTACATGAGTTTCTAACTAAATGAACATTTCCCAAGAAAGATAAACCTGCATTTGCTTGCAAGAGAGAAAAATAAAACTCGTTGATTGTTGATCCAGCTCCCAACATAACATCCTCATCCTGCAAATTACGAGCTGAACCAAACTTTCTCTGACCGAAATCGAACACCTGCACAAGTTCCATGGTAAGTTGACATTAAAATCACTACTCAAGTCATTTATTTATAAGCAGGGAACCTGGACCTGCAAAACTAGAAAATTGGGTCAATAAAAGAAATTTAACGATAAGTTAAAACTCACTAGCCTGGATGTTTTGTAGCTACAGGAACCTGACTGCACATACAAAAACACAGCTACTAACAGATGAAAAACAAGGAAGCATGCAAAAATCATTTTACATAAAACATCCAAAAAGCGACAAAATGACTAGATATATTAGGTATACTGGAAATCTTGAGAGCCACAGCATAATTGGTGCAACATTGTAGCTCTACGCAGAAATGAAGGCAATTATCCTATATATCCTAAATTTATATTAAAGCATGGTACCGTGGATGTATACTCAATAACATTTAGCGTGTTCTTAAAATGGGAACCCACATAAATTACCTATAATATCAAGAATTAACACAATGGTGTCAAAATTTTTGAAACAGAAAGATATTCTTCCTCTTTTTCAAAGAATATAGGTGGTTGATGTATAAGCTATAGAGTCTTGGATAATTTCTGTAACTAAAGTATATGAACAATTTATTTGAAAAAAAAAACAGCAACCTGGTATGACAAAAGGCATTTAGAGAAATAAAATTCAAGCTGGAAACGGAGTGTAAGAATGAGTAAAGTACTAGCTGGAATTGAGAAGACAAGTTGACAGTAAAGGAAAAAAGATCATGCAATGGATTCAAGCACAAAAGGACAGCACAGGTATACAATCAAGAGATGTTGGAACACACATAAAGGTAGACAAAAATTTATCATATTCCATACGATAGAACTGTAAACCTGCACACCACCTGCACAGTGGAAAATGCGCAGTAAGCTATATTTCTAGTACAGATTCGTTATGCAAAAGTTTTCACTATGAACAAAAAAGCATCCAGTTTTTATGTGGGGGGAGAGAGAAAGAGAGATAGGGAAAGAACAAACCAGTGCTAACATCACTAATACCCATGTCCATTCTGCAGTGCTTCTGCCCCACTTGTATCATTTTCTGATCTACGATCCTCGCCACCAGCATTTGCCTTGCTCGCACGTTCTGCCTCTTCCTTTTCCCTGTTCCACTGCTCAATTTTAGCCCGTCTCTCTTCACTTTCTCCCCTAATAGGACTACTACGATCCCTCCTGCCACCTGGGCTTCGGCTTCGGCTTCTACCCCTCCTATGGCTTTCACTTGTGCTTCTGTGCCTCCTGCTTCGACTTTCATAGTACTCACGATCATCATACCTCCTGCTGCGACTTCCATGAGAACGATCTTCATAGCTACGGTGCCTGTACGGACTTCTGCTCCTGCTTCGGCTGCGGCTATGCCTTCTCCTGTTTCTCCCGAATAACTGGCGTCTCAACTCCCTACATAATGAATAGAAATGTATCATTTATGATTAATGTTAAGGCTTAAAATTGCCCCTTTGAATACCACATTTTTCCAAACTGCAATCTGAAAGTTTGTGTTTTAGCAAATAGAATCACAATTTTTTTATTAAAAAAAAAAACTGCAATTGAAACATCCAGGCAGACTGACTCTTGTCCGTTTAGGTAGTTTTTAGGGCGCACGTTGTTCGGGTAGTAATTATGGTGAAGAATGTCATTTGGGATTTAAATTGTTGTCAAGTATGATGACACATCAGAAATATGCTAGCATTAACCTCCCCGGAAGTTCAAGCTGCAAATTTTTTTTAAAACTGAAGTTTTATTTGCCGAAACTCACACGTTAAGATTAGATTGAATTTCCAAAAAGGTGGTGATTTTAGTAGCAATTAAGCCATAATTTAACAAGATATTTTATGGCCACACGAAAAACAATATAACAACCTGCTAATCCTCTTCAGATGCATGAAGTTGCAGTAGCCACCACGGTTGCAGGCATCCTCCTCATACTGCCTGCAGGTGGCTTCTCGAAAATCAGTCACCGGAGAGAAATCAACGATAATGGGCCGTCCTGCAGATGTAAATTAAGATTAAAATATCATCTTTAAATAAGAGAAAAGCATATTCCCTCACATTAAAAGATTCCAATAAGCATACTCAGGAGAGAGCACAATATAAAATTAAAAGAGTACCTGCATAATATCTTCCAGTCAGGTTTTTCAAAGCATTCCCAGCGTGCTCTTCTTCTCTAAACTGGACATAAACATTGCCAACCTGCCAAAAAATAAACAGATGCCATTAATTCTTGACTTGAAATAACCACTTAAAAAAGAAAAAGAGAGTACTGAGATATGTTATACCATGTGGTCAGCAAGATTGTCACAAATATTCAAACTTTCAATCTCTCCATACTTGCTCAGTTCCTCAAACAGGTCCTCATAAAAATCCTACACGATGAAACCGAATATCAGATAACCAATTACACATGCAGTTAAAGAAAATACAAAGAATCATCAGTAAATTGGGGAACGAGTATATTACTCAAAAAGCACAAACTCTCTTGACATCATGTAGTATTAGAACAGAATATGAAAGTATCCTTTCCAAATAGCACTTCCTCAAACTCGCCCAATTTATAAAAGAAAACCCAAAAATATTGTTCACCTTCCACACTTCGACTGCATTAAACTATGGATTCATGAATAGGCTAAACATACATCCTGTCAAACAAAAAAGCTGAAAAGCCAAGTGTAGATAGTGTTACCCATACTCTAGTCCTATTGTGAAAGAAAGTCAATAATTTTCAGCTAATAAAAACAAAAGTTAATAACCCCAAATAACAGGACGCAAGCAAATCAAAAGGCAAATTAATAATCCCTTCACTAATAAATCATCTTACAATTCACAACAAACACTATATACTTATAACCTATCAAGACCAAAAATTAACAATAAATATCACAAATTCATTCTTTTCTCCACCAACCTAAATCAACCAACAATTTAAGACAATCATAAACCAACACAAAAAACCATCGCATAGGTATCTATCTCATCATCAATCAACCAGGAAACACACAAGAGATCATATCAATCAATTAATAAAATCCCCTAATAATTCAACATATTCATAAAAATAACAGAAAACAAAGGAAGGAGTAACCTCGAAATGTTCCTGCATCTTTTTGGGATCAATCGGCTGGCCCTGAGCGTCGACGCCGGGGGTAATCATGTCGGGGCGCTGGTACATGTTAGAAAGCAGAAGCGTGGGGCTAATACTGGGCTTCGTGTGGAGACGCGAGCAACGGTCGCCGTGCCTACACGCGCCGATCTTGAAGTAGAACGGGCAGTTAACCCTGTCCTTCTCCGTCCCGAAAATCGACGCCAAGTGCTCCGCCATCGCTCAATTCGAATTCGAATTCTTCTCGATTTTATTGACTTTGGACAGCGGATCCTCGGATTAGGGTTTCACAGAAAAATTAAACAAGGGAGGAGGGAGGGGTGCGTTTAAAGGAGAGCAAACTTCTGATTCTAGATACTTCTAATTTGTTTCTAATCGTGCCGAACAGAAATATTAAATAAGAATTCACGCTAAGATTCCAAATTGGTGGTTTGAGCTAGTGGTTAAGGGGAAGACTTGAGATATTTTACACATAAGTGCGCGTGGGTTCGAACCCTTCAGCCACCAATTATATAATTTTTTGTATGTTGTTTGTTTTTGTTTTTTTATAATGTTTTTGTATGTTATTTGTTTTAGAGTTTTTGTAAATATATAATTTTTTTTGTATGTTGTTTGTTTTTGTTTTTTTGTATGTTGTTTTTTTTTAAAAAAAAAAATTGGGTTTGCTTTAGTTTTTAGCTAAGCTACCAATTGTACCAATTATGTAATTTTTTTTTTACAGCTAAGCTCCCAATTGTATAATTTTTAATTATATAGTTTTTTTGTATGTTGTTTGTTTTAGTTTTTTTTGTATGTTGTTTGTTTTAATTTTTTTTTTTTTGGTTTGTTTTAATTTTTAGCTAAACCACCAATTGTACCAATTATATAATTTTTTTGTACGGCTAAGCTACCAATTGTATAATTTGTGTATGTTGTTTGTTTTAATTTTTAGCTAAGCCACCAATTGTATAATTTTTGTGTGTATGTCGTTTGTTTTAATTTTCAGCTAAGCCACTAATTGTATAATTTTTATGTGTAATACTAATTTTTGTATGTTGTTTGTTTTAATTTTTCATCTACGCCACCACCATCAATTATATATTTTTTTTTGTGTGTTGTTTGTTTTAGTTTTCAGCTAAGCCACCAATTGTATAATTTTTGTGTGTATGTTGTTTGTTTTAATTTTCATCTAAGCCACCAATTGTATAATTTTTGTGTGTAATACTAATTTTTGTATGTTTCTTGTAGTTTTTTTTATGTTATTTGTTTTAAATTTTCGTCTAAGCCACCAAAATGTGTAATTTATGTAAGTTGTTTGTTTTAATCTTCAGCAAAGCCACCTGTTTGGATAATTTTAGTTTTGATTATTATGTCAAACCACCTTATAATAGGATAAGCTAAGTTGTATTAGAAAGTTTATATTTCTAAACTTAATTTTATTCTTACAGGTAACAAGTTGAGGAGGAACTCATCAACATAAGACTAGGCTGATCAAGATAAGACGAGGTTGATGAGTTCCAAGTAAGCTGATAAGTTGAGCTACAAGAAGTCGTGTTGATATGTCGTACTGATCCGCCGTGCTGATCGGACATATTGATCGCCTTGCTGATCCGTCGTGCTGGTCCACCGTGTTGATCTGTTGTGCTGATATGAGGCTGATCAGATCAGTTAGACTCACAAAAAAAGTAGACTAATGAGAAGTTGACAACACATGTATGGATCTGACATAAAGTTGTGTACAACAGTGCAAAAGGACAAAGAAAATCTGAAAGATTATTAGTGTAGATTTGAATTTACTCTCCAGTAATATTCAAATCTACACTATAAATACATTGCACTACATTCTATCAAGGGTGCAGAAGTCGAAATCGTTAGGGGGTGGATGTTGGCCGTCTAGAGCCTAGGCGCCGCCTGTTCTCCGCCTAGGTGGACATATAGATTTTTTTATTTTTAGTTTAGTTTTAAATATTATTATTTATACTTACCTGATAAAGAGTACCCTAATAAAGATTAAAGAGTAATGACCGTATCCAACGCTTTTGCCTTTTTTGTGCAGACCACTCATTATTAGTTTAATAAGTTTAGCCTCTCTCTCCCTCCCTCCCTCCCTCCCCCCTCTCTCTCTCTCTCTCTCTGCACATGCATCAATGCCCACACACAAACCAAGACAAATAGACAATACACGCAAACTCCATAATATACACACAAATATATATATATATATATATATATTAAATACACACATAAACTCTCTCTCTATATATATATATACATGACAGATATATATACACACACATAAATTCTCTCTCTATATATACACGACGGCAAAGGCGAGCGGCGAAGGCGTCAGTGAGGGCGTCGATGAGGGCCCTCGCCGACAGCGACAAGAGTGAGGGCGGCAGAGACGAGGGCGAGTGGCGCGACTCTGAAATCTAGATGATGCGTGCTCGATTTTGTAACTAGAATCCGACTAGCCTACACCGCCTAGGCCGCCTAACACCGCCTAGGCGCCCTCTAACACAACCACCGATTTTTCTCGCCGATTTGCTCAAAATCAGGTCGACCGGCAGCCGCCTAGCGCCTATCCGACCGCCTAGGCTGATTTTTGCACCCTTGCATTAAATAGAAGGTAATGGAGAAAGTTGTCAAGTGAACAAGAAAGTTAAATTTTCAAGCATCTCCATTAAAGAACACAGAGCATAAGATATTCAAATTTATCCAAGAGTTTTCTACAATATATCTAAGCATAATGTCAAATCCAAAGCTTAGAGAGATTTTCTCAACCTTAGCTTAAAGGCTAAAAAACGATGTAAAGAAAAATCTCACCTAGTTGGAAAGCAAAATAAATCCCTCTCCATAAAATCGATAGAAAGTTTGTGAGCAAGTCTTGAAGCTTTGTTGAGGAAACAAGCCGATGGGTTTCGATATAGGGCTAGAAATATATAGAAGTCTAGTGAGCTGATCTAATGAAGAGATCACCCGATTGATGGTGTGCTTAGCACTGTAAACTAAGGTTCATTTGGATTAAGGAAGTACATCCATGAAGGGAAAAGTGGATGTAGAAGCTGGGTCTTCAAACCACTATAAAAATACGTATGTTCTGTTCTTACTTATTAACTGTCATACATACTTTAACAAATTTGCATAACATAAAAAAAAAAAAAAAACACCTCCTATTGAGATTTTTTGAGTTTTAACTCAGTTTTTCGGGACCAATAACACCAATTGTGTAATTTTAGTATGTTGTTTGTTTTAATTTTTCACCTAAGCCACCAAAATGTGTAATTTTTGTTTATTGTTTTTTGTTTTAATTTTTCAGCTTTCCTTTGCTTTAATTTTTTTTGTATGTTGTTTGTTTTAAGTTTTTCAGCCTGCCTTTGTGTAAAATGTATGTCCCAGGTTGTTGGTCCCGGGGTAAACGAGTCTCACACGTGTATGGGGGGAGAATACACGTGTATAGTGATTTTTAAACTTTTTCAGTAAACACTATAATCAGTGAGTCAGGATGTCTTGAAGGTTAGTCCTGAGAAGCACAAAATGCCCTGAGTCAAAGTCTACTGAGACAATAACACTGAGCAACTTTCAGATACTTCAAATTAGCTCAACTGATTCTAGGTTTTTAAAATAGAGTCCAAATAAGCTTGGAGTAGATAATGATCTTACTGACTACTCAGGAGAGTTGACCAGTTTGACAACTATCTATACTAGTTTATCTAGAGTGCGGAATGTGTAGGCCCTAAGTTTATACTCGTTTTACTTTGCTGAAAATCTTATTTTCTCAGTGAAATAGTGGTTAAGGCTGTGATCAACTTAATGCACCTTCAGTGGATTGATTCCAACTGAATATCAGAAAACTGAGTATGCTTTCAGTGAAAATATGCAACAGTATAAAATGCAAATACAAAAAGTAAATTCAGAGACTCAAGCTCCTACGTCCACTCTCTCTGATCCTCAGAGAAATTCCTTAACACATTACTTCTACTACCTTAAGCTTTCAGACTAAACTCAGCAACTTACTAACTTTCTACTACGAGTTTTCAGGCTGAACTACTGCAGCTTACTAACTAAGCACACAGTAGCTTTCAGACTGAACACAAGCAGCTTACTAACTTCGTCTCTAGAGATTTCAAGCTAAACACACGCAACTTACTTACTCTTTACAACTCTCACTTCTCCAACAACTACACACACAAACTACTTAATCAAAGGGTTTGGGTTTTGGTTTGTTTCCAACTAAGGTGAGATATCCTTTTACAATCAAACACAAGTAAAAGGCTAGGATATCTCTAACTAAGCTTTGAATATTATTGAATCTAGGCTTAGTAAATGAGCTCTCTTCTAAGATGAAACACTTGGGAAATTCTAAGGGTTTCGAGTGCTTCACACTGTAAACTTTGAATACGAATGAGTTCTGGAGTTGCTTTGATTTCCTGTAACCTTGGTTGTGAACAAGGCCTTGGTATTTATAGACAACTCTCTAAGAGTCTACTCTTAAAAACTATCCGTTGGAGAGACAACTTCAAGGGTCTCCTCTTTTGGTTATTGATGAACGACTATTTTTAGGGTTTGAACACACCCTTGCATGTTTTAGGAAATATGCAGCCACGTAGCCAATCACCAGCTTCTGTGAACTAGAGATATCAGCCCTGACATTTCTTCAGAGATATGTCGCTTTCAGTGTCAGTATAGTACGCTGTTGTCTCCTCCTTATTAGTCGAAGTTTTTCTTTGAACAGAGAAAAACAAAATGGCTCTATTTAGGTCAACCACACTGATCTAATATGTTCCTTAATGTCCAGAATGTATAACATTCTCTTTGTTTGTACTAAGAATGAACAAACGCTATTTAACTTGAAGTAGCTTGTTCAGGTTCTTTTGGGTCACTACAAAATAATCTTCAGGATCTTTTGGTCTTCAGGATCTTCAGTTTTCAGGACTTTCTACTTCAAGAACTTCGGTCTTCAGGATTCTTCTGAGTTCCTCAGGAACTATTGAGTCTTTCTGGCAAAATCAAAACAAATTTATTTATCCCTGATCTATATCTGCTGATTATACAGAGTGCGGATAATCCTGAGTTTTAATATCTATTGAAACTTGATCATATACTACCAAGATGTCCTGATACATATCATACTCAGGGGTTTTGAGATCTAATCAAAATCTTTATTAAATTCATCTCCCAAGAATTTCCCCCTTTTTGATGATGCCAAAACCATCTTGTTACAATCTTGCAAACACAACAGAAATAAGCCTATCATCTATTCAGGTTTCAATTCCTATAGCAAGTAATAACAAGTAAATAGCAAACATCAAACAATCAGTAAGATAATGAGAAATTATTTTTTTAATCAACAGGAATCAGTAGAGTTTTTCATTAAGGTATAAAAACCATAAGTACAAGATACAAGAGTTTATCTTTACTCTACTGAAACATAGAACAACATTCATCATCAAATTCAATCTCATCTATGGGAGGCTCTAAGTTTAACATACCCTAGTACCTCTTCTTCAGCTCTTCCCTCTTCTGAATGATTTGAGCATCATTCCCTATCAGCTCGAGGTATTCAGCCTGGTCCACAAAATCTGCATAGAAGAAATCGTAGTTGATCATCTCATTCTTGAACTTTGGTGGAGGGTACTTGATTTGTCCAGGTGCCTTCAACTGATAACCCAAGGTGTCAAACACATTGAACTACTTCTGTCATTCATCAGTGAAATTCTTCAGTAGATAGGCAATGAACGCATCATCCCTATCAGTGATGGATCGAGGCCAGATCTGTAAGATATCATAGTTGAAACAAAATCCCTTTTATCTGTTTCCCACTTATCATTCATCTCAATGGGCATCCATTTATCCACATGAGGCCACATCCTCTTCCTTGGTTTTGTGCCTCTCCTCCTTAAAACCATCCTCTGAAATCCACCTCTGTTCCTCTTAGCTTCTTCCCTTGCTTTTCTGGTCATCTCCGATCCTGACACAGAAACAACAGCTCTCCTCAACTTCTCAGCTTCAATCATCTTAACTGAATTATGCCAATCCCGGTTAAGTATTTTGGAGGACACATCATATTCTCCAAATCCTTCTCTGAAAAGTTCATCAGCCTCAGAGTCTTCTTCTTTCTGAGCAGTTGTCTCCTGAGTTTCCTCCTCTTCTTCAAACTCAACTGCTAACTTCCTCTGAGTGGGCTTCTTGCTGACTGGCTTGGCAATAGCTTTAGCTTTTCTTTTCAGGGGCCTTTCCACGTAGGCAGCAACTTTTTCAGGCTTCTTCTGAGGCATCAGGATTCCATGAGCTTCTCCACGCTTGCTGGTTTCCTGTTCCCTCTGCCTTTTTGCTCTTTGCTCAATTACTTCCATAGCCGCCACAAGATGAATCAGCACTTCAGGCTCTTTCCTCTTCTCTCCTCGATAAATTATGGTAGGGAATTGTTCGATCTATTTCTCTAATGAAGGCAAAGCTGCAAGCTTGTCATAGCTTTCCCCCTTTTTTGGCATCATACTCTTCAATCAATTGAGAGAGTGTTCTGTCGATATGCATATGTTCCCTACCAATTGATCTAACTTCAGCAGCCACTTGGAAGTGTTCATCCTGAATCCTCTGTAGAACATTCAGCCCTGTGTTGGTGTCTTCAGCAAGACCACCAAAAGGTTGATTTCATCTTTTCCATGAGTGAGACACTCATCTCTTCAACAGCAGACTTAATCAACTCCTCTGTTTTGGATTTCAACAAATCCTCAATCATCTTTGACCTCAACTTAAATCTCCTCTCTATTTCATCCTTCACCTCCTTAGCAACATCTCCCAATTTTGTATTGAATTCAGTAAATTTACTATCAATTGAAGTAGATAGCAAGGTTACCTGATATGTGGAAACCATAGATGTGCTAAGGGACTCAATGATTTTCCCTTGAGAAGTCTGTGCCTCAGCAATCTTTGACACTTCTCCAACCAGAGGCTCAAGCTTAGAAATCTGATCAACAATGGGCTCGAACTTGGTAAGCTTCTCAAGTATTGGAGTGAGATCAACAGTTGGTTGTGAAGGAGTTGGAATTTCTGCCTCAGTCTCTGTTTGTATTCCAACATCAACAATCTCTGTAAGTGTAGCAGCAGGTTCCTGATGGGTTTCTCCAAATGTAATCAGTGGAAGTGATGGAACTTCCTGAGCTTGTTCCCCCTGAGCAGTTGCTCCATCCTTAGTCTCAGCATCCTTCCTGCTCCTCAGGAATATCTTCATCATTCTTGTCCTGAGGTGGGCTTTGGTCATCTTTGTCCTGTCCACTGACATCTCCTTTAGGTTGATCAGCAACCTTTTTCTGCACTAAGGCATCAAACTCAGATTGTTTGATCCTCAGTCTTCTCTTTCCTAGTCCTGAGAAGGCATCTAGCTCGGCCACCTCCTCTGCCCAAAATTCTTCACCTCTGAAGTTGCCAATCTTCAGCATCATGGCAAAGGACTGGTTCACAATCAGCATAGTTGTTTTCAATCTGAAAAACATACCCTGGAGATCAGGATAGTCAATCAGTTCAGGGTATTTATCCAAGACGAAGCGTTCAGCCTTTTGCTTCCATTCTCTTTCCTCCGCCTCACCTTTCCTGAGTTCAGGAACAGGTGCCTCCTCTTCAGAGCTAGACTGGGCCTCTGAAGGTATGGAAATTTTTGGCTCTGAGGGGGTGGGATCTGAATTTGGCTTTCTTCAACAGGTTTTTTGGAACCTGTGAAGATCTCTCGAGTAATCCGGTCAGTGCCAATAGTGGTACCTAGTACCTCAGTAAAGACATCTTCATCTCCTCCTCCTTCAGACAACATTTCCTCCTGAAGGGTTTCTTGTTCAGTGGCCTGAGAGACCACTTTAGCCAGAGTATCCAAAGGAGATTTCTCTCCTGACTCCATCTCCCCTATCGTTCTGAGTCTCTTCTTTTTCCATTTTTTCTCTTCCTGAGCCTTCTTTTTCTCTCCAATCTCTCTTTTCACTTTCAGCAGTTCAAGAGATTTCTTCCTTTTCTTTGTCTCCTCAGGACGTTTTTGAACTACCTTCTTGGCCTTTCTCTTCGTTACCTCAGCAATGGCCACGTCATCCTGATCAGATTCTGATTCCTCAGGTTCCACAGGTTCTTCAGTCTCATCCTGTGCTGTAGAACTTGGACTTTCAGAAGTCGCAGGTTTCTTTCTCTGTGACTTGGGCTTTTGGAACATAATCCGGTTCCGAGAGAACTCAATGCCAGACAACAAAAACATGTTCTCCCTAGGCAATGTTTCAAGGAGAAAACTTATTTTTGTGCCAAACAAAACCTTCCCATTCTTTGTAAATGCTCTCTTAGCATATTTTAACTTCTGATTCTGGTGTAGTATGCAATCCGCCATAAACTTTAACCAGTTGAACTCCACTACCGGAGAATCTTCAATTGCATGAGCCTCAACTTATTCCGGCTCACCTGCTCCAGACTTCCAGTGGTGCTCATCAAGCACTTGGCCACAATGTCAATCAAGACTCTATATTTCGGTTTCAAACACCGTTTGTGCAGAGCCTCCTTCAATTCCACTTTGGACTCCGAAAATCTGTCCAAAATTTCCTGTTCTTTTTCAGACATATATAGAGCAGGGTCTTCCCCTCTATTGCAAAGCTCAAAGGAATCATTAATATCATCAAGAGATAAACGTACATCTCTTGTACACACAACCTCTGCTTTTGATTTCGCATATATCTCAAAACTCAACTGCAAAATCAGAGTTCCTTGTGCTCCTTCTCGTAGGTTGATGACGACTTGCAGAACCTCCTGTGATAGCTCTAAATCCGGCGTGTTGCTCACTAATTTTTCCAATCGAGCCAACCGGAGCATATTCAATGCTTCTTATTCGACCGTGGTGGCTTTATTGTCGATCATCGCTACTACATGTTCAAAATAAGGCTTTTCCATTTCTGCGAGGTCTTTAATCATAGCATAACTAGGGAAATCCATTGTATGCAGCTTTGAGAAACTGGAAATTTTGAATGTGCGAATATTAAGGGTTTCGAGAGTTTGAACGTTTGAATGGCAAAGAGTGTAAAGTGTTTGATCAAGAGAACACTTGGGTATTCATATGATCTGGGAAATGAAGATCAAGGGCTAAGATTAAATCTTTGAAAAATAGAGAAGTGAACGATTGAGATTTAATCTGAGATTAAATATAATCTCGATGGTTATTTGCTATTTATAGCAAATAATCAGATAAATGATGCAAATAGCAGCAATTAGGGTGACAAAATGATGTTTCACTCTAATCGAGGCAACCCTTCGGTTCTCTGCCGAAATTCTAGCCAATAGAATTCTTTTAAACATTCCCGCTTAATGTTCAGGTCTTTTGTCATTTATTTCCAATGATTACTGAGTGAAATAAATGTTGTGAGTAAATGCATGAGCCATGTATTATTTCAGGATTAATTGAATATTTAAGCCTTACTGAATACTGACCTTGACAAAAATCATCATGAGTCTCAGTTTCCATCCTGAGAGATTTTTGTCCTGAGTTATTCCTTCCTGAATAACTTCATGCATCTGAAGAACTTCTCCCTTCAGAGAATTTTACTCACCAGGATCCAACATCCCTAAGTCTACTGATAGTTTCTGAAATCTTGACTCAGCCAAAGGCTTAGTAAGAATATCAGCCCTTTGTTTATCAGTATGAATTTTATCCATCCTGATATCCTTCTTCTCCACATGGCCTCTAATGAAGTGATGTCTGATATCAACATGTTTCAATCTGGTGTGCAATACCGGATTTTGTGAGATAGCAATTTCACTATTGTTGTCACAAAATATGGGTACTTCATTGGCTATAATCTTGTAATCCCTCAATTGTTGTCTTAGCCAAAGAATCTGTGCACAACAACTTCCTGCAGCCATGTATTCTGCTTCAGTAGTGCTAGTTACAACTGAAGTTTGCTTTTTAGAGAACCAAGATATCAGCTTATTTCCAAGAAATTGACATGTTCTTGAAGTGGACTTCCTGTCAATTCTACAACCACCACAATTAGCATCTGGATAACCAGTTAATTCAAGGTTATCATCAGTTGGATACCACAATCCTCTATTCACAGTGCCTTTAAGATATCCCAGAATCTTTTTGGCAGCTTCCATGTGACTAGCTTTAGGATTAGCTTGGTATCTTGCACATATCCCAACAGCAAAAGTAATGTCAGGCCTACTTGCTGTAAGATAGAGCAATGATCCAATGATCCCTCTATAATCAGTGTGGTTTATTGATTTGCCTTCAGGATCAGGATCCATCTTGTAGTTAGTATTCATAGGAATCCTAACTGCATTGCAATGTTGTACACCATACTTAGCAATCAGATCTCTGGTGTACTTTGCCTGATTGATGAAAATTCCTTCTTTTGACTGTTTCACCTGAAGTCCTAGAAAGAAATTCATCTCCCCCATCATTGACATCTTAACTTTCCTTTCATCAGAGCAGAAAACTTTTCACACATCTGATGATTAGGAGATCCAAAAATGATGTCATCCACAAAAATCTGAACTAGTAGGATATCTTTCCCATCTTCTATCCTGAACAAGGTTCTATCAACAGTCCCTTTGGTAAAACCATGGTCAGTAAGAAATTGAGATAGAGTATCATACCATGCTCTAGTCTTGCAAGGCTTTCCTGAGCCTGTAAACTTGGTCATTCTGACAAAAGCCAGGAGGTTGTTCCACATAAACCTCTTCTTTAAGCACACCATTCAGAAATGCACTTTTCACATCCATCTGATAGACTGTGAACATCATGTGAGCAGCATATGCAAGAAACAATCTGATGGCTTCTAGTCTTGCAACTGGTGCAAAGGTTTTATCATAATCCAAGCCTTCTTCTTGGGAATAACCTTGTGCAACTAGCCTTGCCTTGTTTCTTACAATGACATTGTTCTCATCTCTCTTGTTCTTGAACACCCATTTAGTTTCAATCACATTGTGTCTCTTAGGTCTATCCACTAACTCCCAAACTTCATTTCTTGAGAATTGATTCAGCTCTTCTTGCATAGCAGTAATCCAGAATGAATCTTGAAGAGCTTCTTCAATCTCAGTAGGTTCTTTCTCAGATAAGAAGCAGCAGAATAAAACACTTTCTCCATGGAACCTTCTTGTTTTAACTCCTTCAGATAGGTCTCCCACAATCTGAGTTGTAGGGTGACTATCTAACCATGTTCTCCTGGATGTTCCCCCTTCAGTAGTATCCTCAACATCAGAAATGTTAGGTTCAGGTAATTCATTAAACTCAGGGAACAACAAGAAAGGAAAAAGGGAATCATCTTCCTCAGGGGAAATTCCATTCAGAACATTGTCAGTGACATTTGTTCTCCCTTGGTTGATAGATTCAGAGTTTGCCTCAGCTGTGACCACATCTTCATCGGCATTACATACCTGAATCTGAACTAGGGTTTGTTCAGATGGGTCAGCTAGAGTGTGTTGGCTTTCCTTCAGTGGAGAACTATCATCCTGAGTTTCACCAGCCTGAGTATTTCCATCCTGAGTCTCTTCTTCCTCTGAGTCAGTTTACTCCATTCATAGTAAGTGATTGACTTCTTCTTTTCAGGCTCAGATGATGGTTTGACATTCTTCTTCAGGATAAGTCTGGTGATCCTCTTTGTCAAGTCTCCTGAGTCATCTTCCTGTTTCTTATGAACACAAGTAGATTCATAAAAAATAACATGAGGTGTCTCTTCCACAATAAGGGTCCTACAGTTGTAAACCCCGAAGGCTTTACAAACTTCAGAATATCCCAAGAATATTTCTTCATCAGCTTTGCTATCAAAAGTTTTCAACTGATCTTTACCATTATTGTGTATGAAACACTTACAACCAAACACACGAAAGAAAGAAACAAGAGGCTTCCTTTCATTCCACAGCTCATATGGTGTTTTGCCTTGATTATTTGTCAGCATGGATTTGTTCTGTGAATAGCATGCAGTGTTGACTGCCTCAACCCAAAATCTTTTAGGAATGTCAGCTTCAGCAATCATTGTTCTTGCAGCTTCTTTCAGGGTCCTATTTCTTCTTTCAGCAACACCATTTTGTTGAGGGGTCCTTGCAGCTGATGTTTCATGAGTTATTACATTTGCTGCACAATAATCAGATATAATATGGTTGATAAATTCAGTGCCTTTATCTGATCTGATTTTGATCACACTCAGATTCTTTTCATTACTGAGCCTTTTCAGTAATTCTGGCAGTTTTGTTTGAGTCTCTTTCTCACCGAGTAAGAATATGACACATGTGTATCTTGAGTAGTCATCAACTACTACCAATGTATATTTCCTGCCATTTGTGCTTACAGGTGTTACTGGACCAAAGAGATCCATATGTAACAGTTGAAGTATTTTATCAGTAGACACTTCTACTTTACTTTTGAATGATGCTCTTATCTGTTTGCCTTTCTGAAAAGCATCACAAACATGATCCTTACTGAAAACTTCATTTGGTAACCCCCTCACAAGTGTCAATCTTGCAAGTTTGTTTTGGGTTTTGAAGTTCAAGTGGTTCAGTCTTTTGTGCCATAACAACCTGGTTTCAGTAGCTTTCTTAGCCATTAAACATGTATCTTTTGGAGTCAATTTCCAATCAGCAAGATACACATTCCCTTTTCTAGTACCAGTCAGTAGTATGAGTTGTGAAACATTATCTTTCACATATCACAAGTTCTTTGAGAATTCAACACTGAATCCTTTATCAAAGAATTGGCTGATAGAAAGCAGGTTATGCTTTAAACCAGACACATATGATACACCATGGATATGAACAGTATCAATTTTAAGTGTTCCATAACCTTATGTCTGTCCTTTGGAGTTGTCTCCAAAAGTTATCTAAGTGCCTTTTTGTTCAACATAGTCAATGAGCAAGTGCTTATATCCTGTCATGCGTCTTGAGCATCCACTGTCCAAGTAACATGCAACATGTGTTATTTTAGTTCCACTCATCAGGGCTATGTTGTCTTCCTTCAGCTCAGTGCCCTTTTTCTTCTCCTGAAACAAAATCAGGCCTTAGGTACCCATTTGGTGTAGGGTCCTACCAGTTGATTGATTTGTATTATTATATTATTGTTGTAATGATTGAATGAATGTGATGTGTTGGAAATTGTATAAAAGTGAGGGGATTATTATTTGTGAGGATATGTATACATATATATAAAATTATTTATTTCAAAATAGGATGGGAGTGTAGGGTGTAGGGTGCAATAATAGTATCAGAGGTTGATGGTGTAGGATTTCAAAATACTTTTTTTGAATATTGAAAAGAAATATATTTGGGATTGTATAGTCAAAGTCTGTCCGTGGTAGTAGCAAAACGAATATGCCTTGATAGCTCTGAATTTCATCTATTGCATGAGATGCAGAATTCAATAGAGCTAACTTTCTCCGCAAACTATCCTCACTTTTCTTTAGAGTTTCATGTTTCTCAAAGAGGTCATTGAACTCATTCCTGATAAGCTGATTCTCCTCAGTGGATTTCTCTAACTTTCCTTTCATGGCCTCTACCACCTTCTCTTTCTCTGAGAGTTGTACTTTCAAAACATCAAGTTCATTAGTTACTCTCATCAATTGAGAAGTGATTATTGGAATATAGAGGCACGTAAACACTTAATACATGCGCAGCGGAAATTAAAGTTCACCAACAATGAACAGTTAATTGCATAATTAAATACGAGTAAACGTAAACAGAATTCTTACAACAATTCGTACACGGATTCCTCAACTATGGTATCCACGTAACAATCGTTTACTAATTTGCACAGATGTACCAGTGTTGAATCCCCGAGATGAATTTGCTAGGAAAATTCTAACCTAGAGATTTATGGAGAAATATGAATTCGCATATTATGAATTCCCAAGAGCTCATATATATAGGTGAGGATTAGCTTAAGTCTCAAGCTAATCTAATTAGGAAATAAAATCCCTAATCTTTATTTAAATAAATCTCTTAGATTTATTTCCCACATATAAATCTCTACGGATTTAAATTCCATACATGACAAATCTCTACAATTTGTTTCCATATATATTAAATCCTACAATAATATTCCAAATATTATTATTGGGAATTCTTATTTAATTAAATCTAATTTAATTAAATATTAATAATAATTAATTCCAAATTAATGTATTATTAATTTCTTCTCCATAAATTAAATATTAAATCTAATTTAACATTTAATCAACCAACTATAATTAGTAAACAACCGTTACTTGTTGTGTGACCCATTGGCCCTCATATATCGATCAATTAGTCAAATTAAAGGTCTTAATTGAACCCTAGACAATAAATCAGACATTCTCAATATATGAGGTACGTTGCGAGGAAATGTGCAACTACCTGTAACTGAAACATGGGCAATTGCGATTTTCTCCTTTCATTCGCGAATACTCGATTAAGTCTTGAACATGATGAAGTATCTATTCAAATAACTTAATCAATTTATCTCTAATCACTAATTGATCATGTATGTCACACTTAGCCACAAAGTCTAAGTTGACGTGCATCGGCCGATGACTTAGATCCAATTATGATGAGAAGATGAGTATTCTCTCTAAATCCACATTGAGGAATGAATCATATTCTTGGCTCAACTACCACGCACATGCACTTCGTGATGAACCCAATCCAAGCCATATCTACCCATAGACGGGTGCTAACGTCGGTCATGGTTAAAGCTCATCACTCCACACATGTCGTGCGTATTGACCTCAAGTCAAAGGAGTATCGCATCGCTCCCACTAACCGAGACACACGTAGACACATATAGTGGAAATACATCAAACGGTTTCTTAGATGGGTATACCAATACCCTCTAAGGTATTTGTGCATCCATCATGAGATATCTAGTATCTCGTAGTAAGTGGGATCTTACTACACTCTCTAAGAGTACGATGCAGATCGCACACCAATCTGCATTGCATCATCAATATCCCATTCTTGATGATCCCTGATCGGGGCTATTTGAGAATCATGCTTATGTCATCTGAGTTCTCACAACCTCAATGACAGCAATGACTCATGGGAACACTTGTATGAATAAATGCAAACAATCAAACATAATATTCAAACAAGTGTATTGCCATACATTAATATTAAGTGAACTATAACATTAAGTCAAACTGAATATCACCGAGTATTATGTCCTTACAATAGATTATCTCTAGGACACTAACACTAACAATCTTCCACTTGGACTAGAGTCAATCACCTACATGTCTAACCCCTAGACCATCAAATGTCTAGTGTGTACATGAACACTCAGTGTTTTGGTGAAATGATCTTCCAAATTAAATATGTGGGAATACATTTTAATTCCATTTCTCATATCCATTTGATCTCTCGGATCAAATGATAAGTCTAGGTACATGCTTGTTTCTGTCTGCTGATCTCGATTCCTTTGTTTGCGCAATCGCACCAGCATCATCTCAATACAACTTTATTAGACAACTGACACTCGGAACTACTCCTAGTTCTCTTAAGAACTATAAAATCCAGACAGCCTCCTTGTGGCTTCTGATCCAACAATGTACTCAACTTCGGTTGTCGAATTTGCAGTCGTTTTGCTTGGAACTATTCCAACTGACCGCCTCATTATTGAGAGTGAAACGTAACCTGACTGTAATTTTTAATCATCACAGTCGGATTGAAAACTCAGGTCAACAACCAAATACTACTAGTTTTGATTTCCCACCATGAACAAGAAAAAACATTCTTTAGTTCATCTGAGATACTTCACAATGGTCTTGACAGCAATCTAGTGAGAGTCACTTTGATTATGTTGGTATCTACCAGCTGATGTTGATGTTGGAATATAGAGGCACGTAAACACGTAATACATGCGCAGCGAAAATTAAAGTTCACCAACAACGAACAATTATTTGCACAAAAGGATTACAATAATCATAACAAGAAATCTTACAATAACTGTAGTACAGATTCCTCCACTATGGTATCCACGTAATCCCCTAGAATGGATCTGCACGAATCTGTCAGTATTGAATCCCAAGTTGAATCAGCTAGAAAAATTCAAACTTTAGATCTTATGGAGAGAATATGAAGTTACGTTATTTGTGAATTCCCAAGAGTTTGCATATATAGGGGAGGCCCAGCTTAAATCTTAAGCTAGCCTAATTAGGTAATTAAAACCATAATCCTTATTTAAATAAATCTCTACGATTTATTTCCCCATATAAATATCTACGGATTTAAATGCCTTATATGAAAATCTCTACGATTTATTTCCATATACATTAAATCCTATAATTATATTCCAAATATAATTATTGGGAATTCTTATTTAATTAAATCCAATTCAATTATTAATCTATTATTAATTTCTTCTCCATAAATTAAATATTAAATCCAATTTAACATTTAATCAACCAACTATAATCCGTAAAAGGGAACTACTTGTTGTGTGACCCATAGACCCTCATATATCGAGCGATTAGTCAAACTAACGGTCTTAATTGAACCCTAGTCAATAACTTAGACATTCTCAATATATGAGGTACGTTGCGAGAAACATGCAACTACCTGTAACTGTAACGTGGGCAATTGTGATTACCTCCTTTCATTCACGAATACTCGATTAGTCTTGAACATGATGAAGTGTCTATTAAAATAACTTAATCAATATATCTCAAATCCCTAATTGATCATTAGTGTCACACTTAGTCACAAAGTCTAAGTTGAAGTGCATTGTCCAATGACTTAGATCCAATTATGATGAGAAGGTGAGTATTCTCTCTAAATCCACTTTGAGGAATGAATCATTTTCTTGGTTCAACTACCACGCACATGCACTTCGTGATGAACCCAATCCAAGTCATATCTATCCATAGACGGGTGTAAGCGTCGGTCATGGTCAAAGTTCATCACTCCACACATGTCGTGCGTATTGACCTCAAGTCAAAGGAGTATCGCATTGCTCCCACTAACCGAGATACCCGTAGACACATATAGCGGAACTACATCAAACGGTTTCTCGGATGGGTATACCAATACCCTCTAAGGTATTTGTGCATCCATCATGAGATACCTAGTATCTCGTAGTAAGTGAGATCTTACTACACTCTCTAAGAGTATGATGCAGATCGCACACCAATCTCCATTGCATCATCAATATCCCTTTCTTGATGATCCTCGATTGGGGCTATTTAAGAATCATGCTTAAGTCGTCTGAGTTCTCACTCACTCAATGACAACAGTGATTCAAGGGAACACATATAAGAATAAATGCAAACAATCAAACATAATATTCTAATGAGTGTAACTCCATACATTTAATATTAAACAAATAATAATATTAAACCAATACTGAATATTATCTAAGTATTATGTCCTTACAAAAGATTGCTCTAGGACACTAACACTAACAATCTCCCACTTGAACTAGAGTCAATCACCTACATGTCTAACCCCTAGACCATCAAAATGTCTAGTGTGTACATGGACACTCAAAGCTTTGGTGAAAGGATCAGCCAGGTTATCCTCCGTAGGGACACGTTCTAACTCTATCTCTCCTCTAGCGATTATCTCCCTTATCAAGTGACAACACCTCGGTACATGCTTGTTTATGTTATTGGATCTCGGTTCATTAGCTTGAGCAACCGCACCAGTATTATCACAATACAACTTTATTGGACTACTAGCACTCGGAACTACCCCTAATTCATTTAAGAACTATTTTATCCAGACAACTTCTTTGGCAGCTTCTGCCGCAGCAATGTACTCAGCTTCGGTTGTTGAATCTGCGGTAGTCTCTTATTTGGAATTATTCCAACTAACCGCCCCACCATTGAGAACAAAAACATAGCCCGACTGTGATTTGTAATCATCACAATCGGATTGGAAAGTTGCATCAGCATAGCGAGTTGCAACTAGCTCTAACTGTCCTCCGTAGACCAAGAAATAGTCTTTAGTACGTCTAAGGTACTTAAGAATGTTCTTGACAGCAATCCAGTGAGGTTCACCTGGATTCTACTGGTATCTACCAGTAGTTGTTGGGATATTTTAGTTTTGATGAATTATGCCAAAACATTATCAACTTGTGTTATGGAAGCTAATTTACAGATAACAAGTTGAGGGGGACGAGGAACAAGTTGAGGGGAACTCACGAAATCGAGGAAGAAGATGATCGAGATCGGACATTTAGGTCAAAAACGAGACCGATCAAGATCGGATGAGTAATATGAGTTCGAGTTAATCATGAGTTATGGCAAAATCGAAGAGAATAAAAGATAAGCCACCGATCGAAGATCACCGATCGTAAGATCGATGATCGGGTTAACCTGACCGATGATCGTAAGAGCGCATAAGCCGAGCGAAAAGAAACCCGACCGTAAGATCGTTTTAAAAGGCTGCGATCGTCTTCTGGAGTAGATGAGGCCGATCAAGATCGACGTGATCGAGATCGATAAGATAACCTCGATATGCTAACTCGATGCATTTAACCCGATGCTATCCTTAAGATGCTGATTTGAAGATAAGCCGATCCGATCACCGAAATGATCGATCAAAAAGAAGAAAATCAGATAGCTCGAGCCAAGCCGACCTCGAGGGTCAAGAAGTAAAAGTTTTCTGAGGGTCGGATGTCCGAAGTATTGAGCTGAACTCAAGAAGCCTCGAAAGTTCAATTATGCCCGACGTTAAGGTCCGGCAAGAGAAGTCTCAATCGAGAAATTCCGAGACAAGAAACTTGAAACTCAGAGAAATCTGAGACTCTGAGAAACCTGAGACTCAGACGAAACCTGAAACTCAGAGAAACCTGAAGACTCAGAGAATCCTGAAGACTCAGAGAATCCTGAAGAATATAGCCGTTAGATTCAGCTGACGTGGACCAATGAGAGGAAGACAACCAGCCTGAAAAAGCTACAGAACTTACAGAATATTATGGATTTGAATGTGATTCTCTCCAACGGTAACATTCAAATCCACACTATAAATACAAGATCTTCCATCAAATTAAGTGTAGAGAATGTGGAAAAAGATGCTACAGAGCCAAGAGCCATATACTCAAGCATTCCCACCATAGAACATAAATCTGTAGACATACAAATACATCCATGAGTGTTCTAAAACCCAATCTAAGCAACCAACAATATATCCTAAGCTTAGAGAGATTTTCCCAACCTTAGCATTGAGGCTAAACAAATGTAAGGGAAAATCTCAACCTAGTTGGAGACACCAACCAAACCCAAACCCTCTTGTTAGGTAGTTTGTGTGTGATTGTTGGAGTTGTAAAGAGTGAGTAAGCTGCAGAGTAGTCAGCCAGAAAACTCAAATGTAGAAGAAGTGAGTAAACTATCTCGGATAGTCAAAAAGCTTATAGGAAATCCCGTGGAGGGTGATAAGTCCCGATTGAAGGAATTTCCCTAGGAACAGGGAGAGTGGATGTAGGAGCTTGAGTCTCCGAACCACTATACTTTGTTGTGTTCTTTATTGCTTTATGTTCTTACTTGTCATATGCATTTGGTTATAAGTAAAACACAACACATGGACTTAAAAAACAAAAAATTGGAATCACCATTCCTTCACCCCTATTTTATATGCATTACACAATTTTTTCCAAATTTCACGGGTTTAGCACCGGGACCAACAAGTGGTATCAGAGCAGGAGTTCAAAATACCACTTTTAATGTGATCACCTGAACTGGTCTTTTTAAACAAAAACCCGTTTCTTTAAAAATGCATATATCTTAATGTTTTGGCGTCATTATCAAAAAGGGGGAAATTGTTGGGATATTTTAGTTTTGATGAATTATGCCAAAACATTATCAACTTGTGTTATTGAAGCTAATTTATAGATAACAAGTTGAGGGGGAACGAGGGAACAAGTTGGGGGGGAACTCACGAAATCAGAAGAATATGATCGAGATCAGACGAGGCTGCAGATGAGACTGATCAAGATCAGATAAGTAAGATGAGTTCCGGAGTTAACTGATGAGCTGTGCAAAATCAGAAGAGAATAAAAGATAAGCCAGCTAATCAGAAGATCAGAAGTGACCTGATCAGATGATCAAGAGAACATAAGTCGGTCGAAAAGAAACCACCGTAAGATCGTAAGAGAATGTTGCAGATCAGAAGAGGAGCAGATGAGACTGATCAAGATCAGACGTGATCGAGATCAGATAAGATAACCTGATATGCTAACCTGATGCAGATGACCTGATGCTATCCTGATATGTTGACCTGAAGATGTGCTGATCTGATCAGATCAGGCAAGAAGAAATCAGATAGCCTGAGTCAAGTGACTTGAGGGTCAGTGAGTAAAAGTGACCTGAGGGTTAGGATGTCCGTCGAAGAGCCGAACTCGATGAAGCCCGAGTGTCGAGATGCTTTTCGCACAAGGTCCGGCCAAGAGAAGTCTCTTTGAATCGAGAAATCTGAGACTCAGAGAAACCTGAAACTCAGAGAAATCTGAGACACAGAGAAACCTGAGACTCAGACGAAACCGAAACTCAGAGAAACCTGAAGACTCTGAGAATCCTGAAGACTCAGAGAATCCTGAAGAATATAGCAGTTAGATTCAGCTGACCTGGACTAATGAGAGGAAGACAACCAGCCTGAAAAAGCTGCAGAACTTACAGAATAGTATGGATTTGAATGTGATTCTCTCCAACAGTAACATTCAAATCCACACTATAAATACAAGATCTTCTATCAAATTAAGTGTGTAGAATGTGGAAAAAGATGCCACAGAGCCAAGAGCCATATACTCAAGCATTCCCACCGTAGAACACAAATCCGTAGACATACAAATACATCCATGAGTGTTCTAAAACTCAATCTAAGCAACCCACGATATATCCTAAGCATAGAGAGATTTTCCCAACCTTAGCATTGAGACTAAACAAATGTAAGGGAAAATCTCAGCTTAGTTGGAGACACCAACCAAACCCAAACCCTCTTGTTAGGTAGTTTGTGCGTGATTGTTGGAGTTGTAAAGAGTGAGTAAGCTGCAGAGTAGTCAGCCAGAAAACTCTAGAGAAGAAGTGAGTAAACTATCTTGGATAGTCAGAAAGCTTGTGTGTGTTTGAGTAAGTAAGTTGCAGAGTAGTCAGCCAGAAAACTCAAATGTAGAAGAAGTGAGTAAACTATCTCGGATAGTCAGAAAGCTTATAGGCAATCCCGTGGAGGGTGATAAGTCCCGATTGAAGGAATTTCCCTAGGAACAGGGAGAGTGGATGTAGGAGCTTGAGTCTCCGAACCACTATACTTTGTTGTGTTCTTTATTGCTTTATGTTCTTACTTGTCATATGCATTCAATTATAAGCAAAGCACAACACATGGGCTTAAAAAGAAAAAAATTGGAATCGCCATTCCTTTACACCTGTTTTATATGCATTACATGATTTTTCTGCATTTCATGGGTTTTCGAACCGGGACCAACAGTAGTGTTAACAGCTAAGGCCACATCTGGCCTTGTGCAAGTCATGGCGTACATGATGGAGCCAATTGCAGATGCATATGGTATATCCTTCATGCGCCGGATTTTAGCTTCTGTAGAAGGACAATCCTTCTTAGACAGCTTTATCCCATGACATGCTGGTAGAGAACCTCTCTTAGAGTTCTCCATCGCAAATCTCTTTAGCACCTTATCTACGTAGGTTGACTGTGACAGTCCCAACATCTTCTTGGATCTATCCCTATGGATCTTGATCCCTAAGATGTAACATGCCTCACCAAGGTCCTTCATCATGAAGGTCCTTGATAGCCAATCTTTAACCGACTGCATAAGAGGAATGTTGTTTCCATAATTAGTATGTCATCGACATACACAACTATAAAAACAATATTTCACCCACTGCGTTTATGATAAACGCATGGATCTTTCGAATTTCTGATGAAGTCAAATGATTTGACAGCCTCATCAGATCGGATATTCCAACTCCTAGAAGCTTGCTTTAATCCATAAATGGACAGTTTGAGCTTGCACACAAGATTAGATTTTGGCTTAGATACAAAACCTTCTGGTTGAGTCATAAACACCTCCTTATCAATGTTTCCATTGAGGAAGGCTGTTTTGACATCCATCTGCCAAATCTCATAATCTAAATGTGCTGCTACAGCAAGTAAAATTCGAATGGACTTGATCTTGGCAACAGGTGAGAAAGTCTCATCATAGTCAATGCCTTTGCGTTGACTATAACCTTTTGCTACCAACCTAGCCTTGTAGGTTTGTACCTTGCCATTTTCATCGGTCTTACGCTTGTAGACCCATTTGCAACCTATGGGTTTTACCCCTTTCGGCAATTCAACCAAGGCCCATACTTGATTTGTGTACATTGAGTCCATCTCGGATTTCATGGCATCATGCTACTTCTCCGAGTCAACATCTAATGTTGCCTCAGTGTAAGTTCTAGGATCGTCTTTATCCGGGATCTCCACGTCATCATGTTCCTCTACGAGGAAACCATAATACCTAGTGGGCGGATTACGAATTCTAGTGGACTTACTGAGCTGTGGTATTTGTGCAGGCTGTACATTCTGATTGTGAAAATTTTGTGGTGCATCGATTTCATCAATGTCCGAAGAGTCCTCAAGAGAAACACTTTCTGATGCCTCTTGGGCGGAAGTTTGAACTATGTTGTTCTCATTCAGCCCACTTAGAGTTTTTCAGCCCACTTAGAGTTTGTTGCCAAGGCAATGCAACTCCAATTACGCTCCCACTGGCTGAAAGAGGATCACTAAGTGATAAACTTCCACCATGTGAGCTGTTGAATGCTCCCACTGATTCCATGTCACGTTTCTTTGACAAGGTATCAGTCTCTTGGTTATCTTGTTGTTCTTGAATTTCTTCAAGTACTATCTTCTTACGGCTTTGTCCTTGAAGACATAGTCTTCTTCGAGGAACCTAGCCTGCCTAGAAACAATTATTGTTTGTTTCTCAGGTAGATAGAAATAATATCCTCTAGTTTCCTTAGGATATCCCACAAGGTAAGCCTTTTCACCTTTGGATTCCAATTTGTCAGTGATCATCTTTTTCACAATTTCAGGGCAACCCCACGTTTTGATATGTGAAAAAGTTGGCTTCTTGCTACACCATAGTTCATATGGCATATGTTCAACTGATTTGGATGGAATCCAATTCAGAATGTAGATTGAGGTTTGTAATGCGTATCCCCATAAGAATGTAGGGAGAGAAGAAAAGCTCATCATGGACCTTACTATGTCTAACAAGGTTCGGTTTCTTCTCTCGGATACTCCGTTCATCTGCGGTGTTCCGGGAGGAGTCCATTGTGATTGGATTCCATGTAACTTCAAGTAATCCATCGTGGCTAAGGTATTCACCTCCTCGATATGATCGAAGAGTCTTTATACTCATACCAAGTTGCTTCTCTACTTCAGCTTTGAACTCCTTGAATTTCTCAAAAGATTCGGATTTGTGTTTCATAAGATACACGTATCCATACCTTGAGAAATCGTCAGTAAAAGTGATGAAGTAGACGAAGTTACCCCTAGCTAGTGTAGGAATGGTCCACATACATCACTGTGGATCAGCTCTAGAACTTCTTTGGCACGAATCCCTTTCCCAGAAAAGGGTTTGTTGGTCATCTTGCCCTTGAGACAGGATTCACAATTTCCATAAGACTCAAAGTCGAATGGGGTTAAGTAGTCTAACTTTCTTAACCTTGCAATCCTGTTCTCATTTGCATGACCAAGCCTACAATGCCACAAGTAAGTCGGGTTTTCATGATTACTAAGTTTGAGTCGTTTGTTTTGTATATTAAGAATATTATGTCCACAATGCAACAAATATAAACCATTCAATAAATGAGCATTTCCATAAACATCACCATTAAGCGAAAATAACAGTTATTATTTGCAAAATGGAAGGAAAACCCTTCAATGTCTAACATCGGAATAGAAATAATGTTGCGAGTAATAGAAGGAACAAAATAACAATTATTCAGTTCAAGTCTAAAACCAGAGGGTAAGTCTAAAACATAAATGCCAACACGTTCAGCAACAACTCTTGCTCCATTCCCAACGTTTAGGGCGACTTCACCCGGCCTAACTGCCCTGCTATGCTTGAGACCCTGCACATTAGTACAAATGTGTGAGCCACAACTGGTATCTAATACCCAACAGTTAGTATCATTTGTGGACATGTTTATCTCAATAACAAACATACCTGTTCCAGTGGCTGAGACACCTTGTGTCTTCTTTTCAGCTGCTAGAACCTTACAGTCCTTCTTCCAATGCCCCTTCTGCTTGCAGTGGAGGCATACATCCTTGTCCACCCTCTCCTTCTTTTGAATTCCACCTTTGGGCTTAAGGAAGTTCGGCTTAGAGCCTTTCTTTGCCTTGCCCCTTCGCTTCTTCTTTCCTTTCGGAGCAGAAGAAGTAGAGGCACTCACCATGAGCACGGGCTTTTCCTTAGCAGTGGAAGACCCAAAGGTCTTTAGCATGTTATGCAGCTCGGGCATAATCGTTTCAGTCTTATTCATATTAAAGTTTACTACAAAACTTGAATATGAATCAGGAAGTGACTGAAGAATGGCATAAACATCAACGTTGTTTTTGAGCTCAATGCCCAACCGACCAAGTTTCTCGATTAGCCCTATCATCTTCAACACATGAGGGGAAACCTTCCCTCCTTCAGACATCCGACATCTAAACAGATTTCTCATCACTTCATAAATCTCGGAACGAGATTCAGAATCAAAGAGATCCTTTAGATGCTTGATCATCTCAAAGGGAAGCATCCTCTCATGCTGCCTTTGCAACTCGGGATTCATCCCGAGGAACATAACACACTGAGCCTGGGAAGCATCATCTTGATGCTTCTTCTGAGCTTCGGCGTCAAACGCCTCGACTTCTTCAGTACCAGTCTCCGGGGTAGCAGGAATTGGCGTGTCCAACACGTACTCAATCTTTTCTTGCCTAAGCACCAAACGCACGTTTCGGTGCTAGTCGAGAAAATTTGGCCCAGCCAATTTGTTCGTTTCCAAAACGCTTCTCAGTGATAAGTTATTCATTCCAACAATCCTAGTGAAATAAAATAAAACGGGAATTAAAACACATAATTCCTATGATCAATATTTAGCAATCAAAATAAACATGGCCTTTCAAATTTATTTTGTCTCCATTATTTTCACATATTCAACGACCTCATCGGAAGAATACAAATTTATATCCAATATAAATCATAATGGACTAGGATCCACATTCCTACTATCATAATATCTGCTTGGGCTGATTACTATGACAGCATAACTGGTAGGTCTCCAAACCAATTGTAAAATTTGCAACTCCTAGTTGATTGAACCTAGTTCAGTCAGATGCCCCATGACCCTCGTTTCCCTGCTTTGGCTGGTGAAACAGAGTCATTTCCCTATAATAGTCCCGTTAGATGTAGATCCGAGCAAAAGACTTGGACCTTAAATACTCATTGGAATGAAATCTCCGGTTTACTATTAATTTTGATGGAAGACATCGTTCAATTTAATGAAAAATCATATTTTAGTGAGGATCTTTTAAAGACGGGGTATTAATTGCTTAATCGAGATCCAACATGTTAATCTACATCACGTTTGAGCAATTATCGGGTGTCGTCTACCCAAACATGAATTGCACGGACTAATATTTATATGGGTGTCGTCTACCCAAACAATAATACGGTCCAACAATTATTGGGTGCCGCCTACCCAAACAGTTATAATGCGGACTGTAAAAGCGTTTGAAGAATTAAAATATAAAACAGTCAAACAGTGGGGTTCAATAATTCCTTTAAAAAAATGATTTTTTTTTAACTTAATTCGATTTTAAATTATTAAAATAATAATCAATCAAATCAATTATTATTAAAAGTCCAACTTTTAATTTTCATTAAAATTAATCTAATTAATTTTAAATAAAATCCAATCTTATTTCAGGTTTTAAATTAATCCAATTAATTATGTCCAATGTTGGTCCAACCAACAATCCGATTTTAAGTCCCAGATTTTATTAATTCTAAAATTAAATCAAATTCAATTTTAATTAATAAAATATGGGGCTCAGGTGCAATTTCAAAAATTTGCACGGGAGGGCCTGTCCAAATCAAATTTGCAAAACAGCCCTCCTCGCATCACCGCCCAATCCGACAGCATCCAATCTGTAATTCGGGACATCCAATTTCACGAAATCCAAACCCTTTTCAGAATTCAACATTAACAATTCGACAAGTTCAAAATAGTATCGAAGAACAGGGATAAATTTTCACAAAATTAGATCGACAACAAGTAACCGAGGACAAGCAGGTCAGTTCGGTCAAACCAGAAGAAGACCCAAAACCAGAGACCAAGGTCAGCGAGCCATCGCCGCTGTAAACGTGTGGGTGTGTGTCACCACCACCACTGGAAGCGCGCGGGTGACCCACCAATACCCCCATTCGAACCGCGCTAGGCATCGAATCCCCAAAAGGGTCCGAATCAACATGAAACCGACGGCCATCACCGCGAATCTAATCGAGGCGTGGCGCGCCGCCTCAAAACTTGGAAGAAACGAAAGAAAGTGCCACGAAACGCATCGAATCGGCGAAGCCAAGCATGGTATTCGGTCCGATTTGTAATGCGCCATCACGAATCGATCGAGTCGAGAGCGGCGATATCATAATCTAGATGAAGAAACCAGGCATCGATGATACGAATCGACGCGAAGCAGTGGGTCGAAGATCGCCGTCGCGCACGACGAGTCGGGCTAGCGAGCGAGCCTCGAGTCGCGACGTGAAGCCACCGAATTAGGCGATGTCACGTTTGCCTTTACCGCCAGGCGACGCGAGAAATCGAGTGAAGCGGTCAAAATTGGTGGACGAGGCGCAGTGGAGAGGGGTTTTCCCAGAAAACCCTCAATTCCTTTGAGGAAGACAACCGTGCCACAAGAAACAAAAAAGGGGTGCAGTTTTATTATTTTAATTTAAAACCAACACACTTGCAATTAAATCAAGAGCCTGAGCTCTGATACCACTGTTGGAATATAGAGGCACGTAAACACGTAATACATGAGCAGCGGAAATTAAAGTTCACTAACAACGAATAATTAATTGCACAAAAGGATTACAATAATCATAACAAGAAATCATACAATAATTGTAGTACAGATTCCTCCACTATGGTATCCACGTAATACCCTAGAATGAATATGCACGAATCTGCCAGTGTTGAATCCCAAGTTGAATCAGCTAGGAAAATCCAAACTTTAGATCATATGGAGAAATATGAAGTTACGTTATTTGTGAATTCCCAAGAGTCTTTATATATAGGGGAGACCCAGCTTAAATCTTAAGCTAGCCCAATTAGGTAATTAAAACCCTAATCCTTATTTAAATAAATCTCTATGATTTATTTCCCCATATAAATCTCTACGGATTTAAATGCCTTATATGAAAATCTCTACGATTTATTTCCATATACATTAAATCCTATAATTATATTCCAAATATAATTATTGGGAATTCTTATTTAATTAAATCCAATTCAATTAAATGATATTAATAATAATTAATTCCAAATTAATCTATTATTAATTTCTTCTCCATAAATTAAATATTAAATCTAATTTAACATTTAATCAACCAACTATAATTAGTAAACAACCGTTACTTGTTGTGTGACCCATAGGCCATCATATATCGAGCGATTGGTCAAACTAACGGTCTTAATTGAACCCTAGACAATAAATCAGACATTATCAATATATGAGGTACGTTGCGAGGAAATGTGCAACTACCTGTAACTGAAACATGGGCTATTGTGATTTCCTCGTTTCATTCGCGAATACTCGATTAAGTTTTGAACATGATGAAGTGTCTATTCAAATAACTTAATCAATTTATCTCTAATCACTAATTGATCATGTATGTCATACTTAGCCACAAAGTCTAAGTTGACGTGCATCGGCCGATGACTTAGATCCAATTATGATGAGAAGATGAATATTCTCTCTAAATCCACATTGAGGAATGAATCATATTCTTGGCTCAACTACCACGCACATGCACTTCGTGATGAACCCAATCCAAGCCATATCTACCCATAGACGGGTGCAAGCATCGGTCATGGTCAAAGCTCACCACTCCACACATGTCGTGCGTATTGACCTCAAGTCAAAGGAGTATCACATCGCTCCTACTAACCGAGACACCCGTAGACACATATAGTGGAAATACATCAAACGGTTTCTCGGATGGGTATACCAATACCCTCTAAGGTATTTGTCCATCCATCATGAGATACCTAGTATCTCGTAGTAAGTGAGATCTTACTACACTCTCTAAGAGTATGATGCAGATCGCACACCAATCTCCATTGCATCATCAATATCTCATTCTTGATGATCCTTGATCGGGGCTATTTGAGAATCATGCTTAAGTCATCTGAGTTCTCACAACCTCAATGACAACAATGACTCATGGGAACACTTGTATGAATAAATGCAAACAATCAAACATAATATTCAAACAAGTCTATTGACATACATTAATATTAAGTGAACTATAACATTAAGTCAAACTGAATATCATTGAGTATTATGTCCTTACAATAGATTGTCTCTAGGACACTAACACTAACAGTGATCTCAGCTGCATTAGAGTTTTTCCACTTCAGATTCTCAGCAGTCAGTACTTCATTCTAATCTTGAGTTTCAATGAACAGTTCTTGTAACACATAATAGTCCTTCATCAGATTCTCAAGAGAACCCATCAGGTCAATGTTACTAGTTACAGATGAACTTGATAACTCAGGTGCTTGTGTAGGAGCAGCAACAGAGATAGAATAATTTACCTCCTCAATAGCAACAAGGCAGACATCATCACTATCACTATCTGAGAACATTTCTTCTGAAGAGCTAGATCCTTCTTCAAAGTGTTCTTCTTCAGCAACCATAACCTTCTTGCTGGGATACTTCTTGTCTCTTTTGGCTTGCCTCTCCTTTCTTTCCTTGGAAGTCAACTCAGAACAATCATACTGGAAGTTACCTTTCTTTTTGCAGTTGTAGCATCTGTTGGTATCATTATCCTAGCCAGTTTCCTCTTTGGATTTGTAGTCCTTCTTTCTGGATGAAGATCCTTCAGCTTTGTGGTCCTTCTTCTTTTCAGTAGACTTTTCTTCAGCTTCTGAGTTGTTCCTATTCCTGTACCTGGTAGCTTTATAGTACCTCTTGTACTTACCAAACCTGTTATTCATTTTCTCAAACCTTCTTGCCATCAGGGCAATTGTCTCATCTTTTTCATCCTGAATTTTGTTAGATGGGATCTCAGGTTCTTTAGCATTGCAGATTTTTCCTTGTGCTTTGAAAGACACATTTTTACTAGATGAGGTATCATCTTTACTGTCAGGTTTCTTAGTTTTCTTATCAATGACAAACTCATATGCTTTCAACTCAGAGAAAACCTGTTGATATGGCATAGAAGCAATATCTTTAGTGTTCTCAATCACCATAGCATGTATATCCCATTTCTTAGACAGTCCTCTAAGAATTTTCAGAGCAATTTCTCTTTTGGGATATCTATTCCCAAGAGGACTCATATCATTCATAATGCTAGTGAATATGACCTCAAGTCTTTCAATGGATTCACCATCTTCCATTTCAAAACCATCAAATTTGGCAATAACCACAGACAGTTTGTTTTCTTTGATATGATCAGTGCCCTGACACATTATAGCAAGTGTGTCCCAAATTTCTTTGGCAGTTTCACAGTGGAAAATCATTCCCATAACACCCTCATCAATAGTGCTATGCATTGTATCTTTAGCAATATAATCCAAGTTAACCAATTTCCTCTCTTCAGGAGTAAGCTGATCATCAGTTTTGGGAAATTCATCCCTTGGATCATCTCTTTCATTATCAGTCAATCTGGGATTCACAACCTTATACTCAAAAGGTCCTTGAGACACAACTCTCCACATTCTCTCATGTTTAGAGTACAGATGTGCCTGCATTCTCAATCTCCATAGATCATAGTTCTCAACAGAGAACATTGGTAGTTTCTTAGAAGGCATGATGTAGGTCCCGAACGGGTTTTGTGAGGGTGGAAGTCTAGAGGGGAGGGGTGAATAGACTTCCAAAACTTTTCGTACAGATCAGGTGTGAACTGCAAATTACCCGATCAGAGTGCTAGTGTATCAGTTTAGACTGATGTTCAATCTTACTGAGTGCCTGAGGGCAGATCATTTTGATATCTGTCAGCTTAACTGAATGGTGCGGAGGCTTGTTTTTACCCGTGTGAAAAACTAGTTTTATCAATCAGATTCTTAAGTCAGTTTTCAACCAGTTGACTGAAGTGTCAATCTGATCAGATCAGTTGCTTGGTGCAGACTGAGCTTAACTTTAGAATATGTATGCAGTTTAAACTCAGTTGAGTGACTTGTGTAAAGCGATAAGAAAGCAAGTAAATGCACACAAGACTTTTTATAGTGGTTCGCATTTAAAACCGCCCCACGTCCCACTCTTCCCTCAACACAGGGGAACCTTAACCTACTTTAACCTGCAGAACTTATATCCTTTTCAGGATGGCCGAGATGTTTACCGAGTTCCCACTCTTACAAACTTAACCTGCGGGACTTATATCCTTTTCAGGATGGCCGAGATGTTTACCGAGTTCCCACTCAAGCTTAACCTAAGGGACTTATATCTTTTTCAGGATAGCCGAGATGTTTATCGAGTTCCCACTCTACAAACATAACCAGCGGGACTTATATCCTACAAAGAGGATAGCCGAGATGTTTAATGAGTTCTCACTCTACAGACTTGACCTAACTTATGCGTTTGGGTAAAGAATGATTGAGGGTTCCAACCGAAATCTATCCTCGGTGCTTTAGGTAGCCAAAATGCTAGTGGATAGGATTTCTTGCTAAGAACTATGGGATGAACACTCTAAGAATAATCTTCAGATGTAGTGTTCTTTTGAGTGGAGATTTGTTGTAGCTTTAGCTTCTTTTGCGATGTCTCCGTGTTTGTTCTTGGGTTTTCACTTGTTGGTCCTTTTTGGTCCTATGTTGGTCCTATTCTTCAAAATGTAGATCGATCCCATTTTATAGACCTCGAAATCAAAGAGCCGTTGGAGAGCAATTTGAATTTCGGGCTATATTAGGTAGGCTGTAGGATATGATTGTGAAGTGCTCCGATTATCGGCGTGGCCGCAGGCATGATTAGCGCCGTTTTTGTCTGCAACGTCGTCGATCCCGTATTGTCGCCTTTTTGTGCACGTAAACTTTCTCCTTGGCTTCATGGCAAAGACTTTAGAAATTTGTCCGTTAGACGATTGATATTCATTTTGAAGAGGATTCGTCTTGTCTGGTGTATCTTTTTGATTGTCACCAGGTGTGAGCTAACTTGATCAAGTAACTGATCAGTGTACCTTGTTGAGTCTTCAGTTGCACATTGTCTTAGCTTCAATATGCAGACTCTGCTGAAAGTAGGTCTTTAGGTCTTTTGATCTTCAGGTGTCTCTGAGCCTCAGTGTATTCAGTCGTACTGAGTCTTCAGGTTTGATGCTGTGTCTTCAGGTTTATCTGAGTCTTCAGGTTTATCTGAGTCTTCATTGTTATCTGAGTCTTCAGGTTCATCTGAGTCTTCAGGTTCTTCTGAGTCTTCAGTGTCTTCTTGTCTTCACCTGATCTTCTGACTTCTTGTCTTCTGATTTGCGCTTAGTCTTCTGATCATCTGACCTTCTCTGGGTCATCTGATACTTCGACCTGACCTATACATATTGAGTTTCCCCTCAATATGTGACCTATCTTTTACATCAGCTATTTATACATTTCAGCTGGTCATCTTATTCTGATTCTAAGTCATCAGTCAGCTAATAGGTCTGACTGGTCCTATTACAACCTGTTTTGGAACTTCCATCAAAACAAAATTACATATTTCCCAACAATTTTCCCCTTTTTGATGGAACCAAAACACTTAACCAAACTTGATCAGAAAAACAGATACCATGAATGGAAATGTAGATAATGCAAATAGTACATACCTCAGAAGACAATGAGATGAATGTCTTAGAATCAGTGGGATGGAAAGTTTTTTTCAGATAGGTGTGTGCATTGTAGAATATGTGAAAAGCGTACCTAACATCTGATTCCAAGTTATCTTCTTCAGGTGTACTTGAACATTTGCAGTTCTTTGGGGATGCCAAACATCCTGTACATCCTTTGCATTAGCTTGTCCAACTCTTCTTTTCTATGGATTCCTCCTTTTTCAGCTAGTCTATAGTAGAAGTTCTTGAATTTAACGGGATCTAGCTTGTTGTCTGGACGCAAAGGTGGAAGGAGTAGTTCAAAGGGTGGAGCTTCTGGTATCAGTGACATGATCTTGCCTTTTGTCATCACTGTCTGGTAGAAGTCTGGATACTTTTGTTGGGAAATGAATTTAATAAAGAGGATTTTGATTAGATCCCAAAACCCCTGAGTATGACATGTTCAGGATAATCTTGATAGATGAGTCAGGATTCAGTTTTAGAGTGTTCAGGATATTATCTGCACCGTGTATAGTCGGCAGATATAGAACAGGTTAGTTTCTGAAGACTCAGTAAGAAACTGAGATACTGAAGACTCAGTAAGATACTGAGAACTGAAGGAAGACTCAGAGAAACCTGAAGACTCAGAGAACCTGAAGACTCAGAGAAACTGAAGACTCAGAGAACCTGAAGACTCAGAGAAATACTGAAGGCACAGTAATTACTGAAGACTCAGTAATATACTGAATGCTCAGTATATCCTGAATGTTCCGAGGCACTGAAGCTGAGGAATATAGCCGTTGGAATCCAGCTGACGTGGACCAACGAAAGGAAGACAACCAGCCTGAGAAAGCTGCAGAACTTACAAAGAATAATATGGATTTGAATGTGATTCTCTCCAACGGTAACATTCAAATCCACACTATAAATACAAGTTCTTCCTTCATTATCAGTGGTGTGGAAGTGCGAAAAAGATAGCAACGATGCTACAGAGCCAAAGAGAGTCAAGCTTTCCCACCCTAGAACACAAGTCTGTAGATATACAAATATATTCAAAGAGTGTTCTAGAACCCAACCTAAGCAACCCACGATGTATCATAAGCTTAGAGAGATTTTCCCAACCTTAGCATTGAGGCTAAACCATTGTAAGGGAAAATCTCACCATAGTTGGAGACAACACCAAATCCAAACCCAGTGGTGAAGTGAGGTAGTTGTTAGGCAAACCCGAGTGAGGGTGATAAGTCCCGTTGGAGTGTGAACTCGTTAAACATCTGTAGGCGATCCCGAGTGAGGGTGATAAGTCCCGGCGAGTGTGAACTCGTTAAACATCTAAGAGTTTGAGTTAGTAAACTACGGAGGTAGTCGTAAAGCTTCGTGGTCGGGTTGAGTAAGTAAACTACGTGGAGTAGTCGAAAAGCTCGGGGCGAGTTGAGTTAGTAAACCATGAGGTAGTCGAAAAAGCTCGAAGTTGATAAGGAATTTCCTAGAGAGGAGAGTGGATGTAGGACTGGTTGTCCGAACCACTATATATTGCTGTGTTGTTTACTGCTTTATGTTTATACTTGTCATATGCATCTAGTTATAAGCAAAACACAACACATGAGCCAAAAATTGGAGCACTCTGCCCTCACCCCTGTTTTATATGCACCGAAAAGAAAAAGTCTTGCTTCCGCACGCGTAAAATAGGTTTTCCCACCGGGACAAACAAGTGGTATCAGAGCAGGTGCTCAAAAGATTACTTCTTCAAAGTGATCGCTCGAAAGGCATCTATTTTAAAACCCTCTCTCTCGCAGAAAGTTTTACACAACAATGGAATAATAGAACTTTTCATTGATAAAGACCCGAAGGTCAGGTTACATTACAAGTTACAAATACAAGAGAACCTGGAGGTCAATACATAACTCTAAACCCTAAACCCTTAAGACATAACCCTAAACCTTCATCCAAACCCAAACCCGATCTATTGGGGGGTGATTAAGAGGAGGAAAGAGAGAGTTTTTAAGATCTCATGCTCTCATTTTCCCCACTTAACAGGATGAGGGAGGCTTGAAAGGTAATCCTATGCCGCAAACTGATGGACTCTCCAATGGAGTGAGAGCGGCATTAATAGGATTTTTAAGCTAGGAGCCCCAAGAAAGAGTCAGTGGGCTCTCCAGCTGTTAAATGGTGAGTTTGATATAGGAAGATCAGCTGTTGTCTGATCAAGATCGAATATCAAACTCACGTTCATTTTAGACTAAGTCTCATTAATGGTAGTCACGCGTCATAACGATAGACACACAAGGTGCATACGGTTAGGAGAAGTGTCTTCTCGGTTGCAAATAATGAAGAACCGCCCGCCATGGTGGTAGAAGCTTTTCATGAAGAATTGTATGTGAAATCGTTGACGATGACGAAAAGCAAAGATAAGGACGACAAGGTTGATTTGAGAAGATGAAATCATGGAAAAAGGGTAAAAAAGCGTTTGCCGGAAATCTCACCGGAAACAAGGGTTCACCAGGATACATGATTCTACAAAGAAGATATGTATGGTGAATGAGTTATGTTGTGTAAAATATTGGTCCAATTTATAGAGGCCAAGCAAGGGTGCAAATGCAAATTTGAGTTCTCAAAGCCATTTTAGAAAAAATTGCATCACAAGGACAAATAGAGAAATCACGACCGATAATTGGATAAAGTTACGGCGGATTGACATATCAAGAGCGTCAGACGATATCTACGCATGTCAAATCGCACCAACTTAGGAAATAGAGGCTACTACTCTAGACTAAGTTTTGGCAGTAACATTTTCCAAGAACTGTCTTAATCTGAGGAGAATCAGATTTAGTCAACAAAAATCGGATTACATACAAAGCTGATCAAATGAAGAAAATCAAGCTGAGCTTGAAAATTTCACCAAATCAGATATATCGGTCTATATCACCGAAAGGGGAACTTCAACTTGAGGGGGAACTCACGGAATCAAAAGTAGATGATTGAGATCAGACGAGGCTGCAGACAAGACTGATCAAGATCAGATGAGTTAGATGAGTTCCGGAGTGAACTGATGAGCTGTGCAGAATCAGAAGTAAAGAAAAGCTAAAGCCAGCAAATCAGAAGAGAAGGTTGCAAATCAGAAGATAAGCGAAAGAGACTGATCAAGATCAGACGTGATCAAGATCAGATATGATAAACCTGATATGCTAACCTGATATGATGACCTGATGCTATTCTGATATATTGATCTAAAGATGTGTTGATCTAATCAGTCAAACTGATCAGATCAAGCAAAGAAGAAATCAGATAGCCTGAGTGAAAAGGAATACTGAAGGCTCAGTAAGTAAAGTGAACTGAGACTCAGTATAGGTCAAGTGACCTGAGGGTCAGTAAGCAAAAGAGACCTAAGGGTCAGGATGTCTGAAGTCAGAAGAAACTGAACTCACTCAAAGATGAGTGTCGGATATACTGATCGCATAAGGTCCGTAGAAGAAGAGGAATGAGGAGTCGAGCAGAAGACAGAAGACTGAAGACCAAGACTGAAGACTCTTGTAAAATCTTTATGTTTTTGTCTTTATTTCTTTGATAAGTTCATTGTAATCTATAACTGATAACATACAATCAATGAAACTTTTATCTTTATGCTCAAAGATAATACCTCATTATCTTTTTTACATGTCTTTTATTTTGATATGCCTGATTGAATGTCTCTAATCTGATTATATGCTCATATATAAGGGAAACTATATGATGCTATGAGAAATTGCTTAAGTATTTAGTAATGATCTATTTAGAAAAGATTCATTACTAAAGAAATCTGTTGAATGATTTAAATTGATTGGAGATTTACCATTCTTGTAATAGGAAAAACTGAAACCCGAAAGTACGTGTTATATGTTTGTAACAAGATAGGTTTTGGCATCATCAAAAAAAAGGAAATTGTTGGGAAATGAATTTAATAAAGAGGATTTTGATTAGATCTCAAAACCCCTGAGTATGACATGTTCAGGATAATCTTGATAGATGAGTCAGGATTCAGTTTTAGAGTGTTCGGGATATTATCTCGCACCGTATAGTCGATGACATATAGAACATGGTTAGTTTCAAGACTCAAGAAGAAATCGAGATATCAAGACTTCGATGAGATACCGAGAACTCAAGGAAGACTCGAGAAACCTCAAGACTCGAGAGAACTCAAGACTCGTAGAAACTCAAGACTCGAGAACTCAAGACTCGGAGAAATATCAAGGCACAAGATTATCGAAGACTTCGAGAATATACCAATGCTCAAGATATCCCTAATGTTCCGAGGCAATCAAGCCGAGAAATATAGCCGTTGGAATCCAAATTGACGTGGACCAACGAAAAGGAAGACAACCAAATGAGAAAGAAAGTCGCAGAACTTACAAAGAATAGTATGGATTTGAATGTGATTCTCTCCAACGGTAACATTCAAATCCACACTATAAATACAAGTTCTTCCTTCATTATCAGTGGTGTGGAAGTGCGAAAAAGATAGCAACGATGCTACAGAGCCAAAGAGAATCAAGCTTTCCCACCCTAGAACACAAGTCTGTAGATATACAAATATATTCAAAGAGTGTTCTAGAACCCAACCTAAGCAACCCACGATGTATCATAAGCTTAGAGAGATTTTCCCAACCTTAGCATTGAGGCTAAACCATTGTAAGGGAAAATCTCACCATAGTTGGAGACAACACCAAATCCAAACCCAGTGGTGAAGTGAGGTAGTTGTTAGGCAAACCCTAGTGAGGGTGATAAGTCCCGTTGGAGTGTGAACTCGTTAAACATCTGTAGGCGATCCCGAGTGAGGGTGATATGTCCCGAAGGAGTGTGAACTCGTTAAACATCTAAGAGTTTGAGTTAGTAAACTACGGAGGTAGTCAGAAAGCTCAGGGTCGGGTTGAGTAAGTAAACTACGTGGAGTAGTCCAAAAGCTCCGGGGCCGATGAGTTAGTAAACTACACAGAGGTAGTCAGAAAGCTCAGAAGTTGATAAGGAATTTCCCTAGAGAGGGAGAGTGGATGTAGGACTGGTTGTCCGAACCACTATATATTGTTGTGTTGTTTACTGCTTTATGTTTATACTTGTCATATGCATCTAGTTATAAGCAAAACACAACACATGAGCCAAAAATTGGAGCACTCTGCCCTCACCCCTGTTTTATATGCACCGAAAAGAAAAAGTTTTGCTTCCGCACGCGTAAAATAGGTTTTCCCACCGGGACAAACAACTTTGTTTATAACCAGTACTGAAATTCATCATCATTTTCAGTCTGATCTTGATGAATTGGAATCTTCTCCAGGATGTGGACGTCACATAACCATTCTCCTCTGATCTGATCCCATTCTGGAAGCAAATCTTGTCATGCACAGAGGATGCCTTTAACAGGTGCTGGAAGGGCATTTTTCTCCCAAGCAATCTCCTCTGCTGCAGCTTCGGTCTTCCTCTTCCTTCGGATGTAGGCAATGTACAGCCCCTTTGCCTCTGCTAACTTCTTCTTCTTGATTGCGGCCTCTCTTATTCTCTGTCTTGTTTGCTCTTGAACTTGTTCAGAGTCATCCGCTTTTTGGTGGAGAATATCCGCCTTGTCTCGATCTTCCGCAGCTTGCTTTCATCATCTTGCCTTTGCCTTTCTTCCTCCTCGAGTCCGCTTTCGGAGTTCATCTTGTTCATCTTCTTCAGCTAATTTCTTAGCGAGTTCAAGGTTCTTAGCCTGATCATCAGCTTCCATTCTTTTCTGAACGGATGAAGAGAAGTCTTAATTTTGTCGACTCTGGCAGTAATTTCTGAAAGAGTACTTTTCTGATCAGCGATCTCTTTACTGTGTTGCTCCACAGTTTCTTTTATTTCAGCAACGAGATCGGTAGATGGAGTAGCTGACAAGTTAGATACAGTGGTTTTTGGTAGAGATGAAAATTTTTCCAACTGTGTCTGAGTCTGTTTTTCTTCCTTCTCTTTGTTCTCTTTTTCTTGAGTCTGTTTTTCTGTATTCTCTTTTCCTTCAGACTCTTTTCCAGACTCTTTTCCTTTCCCCTTTTTGGTTGCATCAAAGAGGTTGGACATCTTGCGGTTCAGAATTGTTAATTGCCGTGAGATCTCCTCTCTAAGTTCCTCGACAACAAGAGGAGTGATCTGGACGGTGGCATAAGGTGCAGGTGTGTAGAAGCGTCTGAGAGCAGTTTCGATTTCCTGTCTTGCCTTTTCTGTAGAAGCTAGAAAATGTTTCCAACCCATATCCAAGTGATTGTTGGTTTTGTCCAAGGATGCCCAGACACTCTCCAAAAGTACAGGTTCCGATTGAGCATCTCTCGTCTAATCGAGAGTTTGTCAGACTGGAGCTTGAGCTTCTCAACAAGAGGGTATACTAGTTGCATTACTTCAGCAAGGATGGCATTGTGCATCCCAATAGTGTGACTTTGTTCCTTGTCAACTAGTTTCGCTTGCTCATCTTCAAACCGCTTCATCGATTCTGCTTTGTGGCCACCGAATTTGTCTTCAAATGCAGCCTGGATCCCATCCTGAATCTTCTTAGAGTGATGATCTAGGGTATCAGAGCTCATTTTAGCAGTCTGTTCAGATGTTGAGGCCTTGCCAAATTTGGTCTCATCTACAACACCCATTCTTGGTTCATAGGCAGCTCCCTCATGATCTGTAGGAGGTTGAACGGTTTCCTCCCTGTTATCAACAATTCTGAACCTTTCGTGAATCAAATGCATTGTATATCGTCGTTCGATGCCAATTCAACAAAGACTTTCAATCCCAAAGATTGTGTAGACATTTCAACTCTAAGTCTACAAAAAGAAGTCGATCCCGAGTTGTCATTAGAATCGAAGTTCTTCAATGCTCTTCGACCGATATCCCTCCAGAACACTATCTCTTCTATCTGTTGCTGGATGCCAGGATGTTGATCTAATTCAGGGCATAGATCCAGCAGATACTCTTTGATCTGTTGCTTCATTATTCTTACGATCGGGCTCTCTGGAGCAGGTGAAGCAAATCTTGCTACGGTGTTGAAGGGATTATGAGAGATGGACACATGTTCGTCGAATCTCTCGGGTTCTTGACCTTTGGATTGGGGATTGGGATGTTTGTTGTTCGAGTTCGTTTTTCGATGTAGAGGGTGTTCAGTTTCCTGAACGGGTTCATTGATTGGTGGTGTGGGAGATTTTGTTCTGAGAGGTGAGGGTGAGGAAGAGAAGGTTTTGTGGGGAGAGGGTAGGGGTGATGATTTCCGAGGAGAGGATGATTGTGATTTGGAAGTGGGCGTTGGCGATCTTGCTCTCTGGAAGATCTTGGTTAGAGGCAGAGAATCAGATGGTGATTCTTCCTCAGATTGCACCACTTCTGTCCTTCTGAAAGATTCATCTCCTTCTGCTGCGATCATCTGTTCTTCCCGTACTTCTCTGATAGTTGGCTCAGAGCGGACTGCTATCTCTTCGTCTGATTTTTCTTACATCAGATCCTCTCGCTCACTTCTTGTCAAGGCGTAACTTGGAGCAGATTTTCGGAGGAGATGAGACTTTTCTTGACGTTTCAACATTTGGCGTCTGGTTTCTTGGCCGATCCTTCCTCTTCATCCTCTTCTCTTGAATGGCCTTTTCTGCACTTCGGCGATCACGGTTGCCTTTATTTTTTCCTTTCTTTTCTCCCTTGGGTTTGGGAACATAAGGAGTTGGATCCTCATCAGCTTGTCCAGGTAGGGACTCATCTTTGCCCAATATGGCCTTGTGCTTTGCTTGATAAATCTTCGCTCCATTCTCGTTCCATTCATAATTCTGTGGCAGCTTATCTGACAGAATGATAGAGATTTTGTGTATGAATGAGCACTTCAAGATAAGCACACTTCATTGCTCGGGTCGATTCGAACTTCCCGAGTCTTTTCTCGATCTTGCTTTGACCATACCCAACCAATCGATGTCTGAAGCCTTCTTGATTATTGCAGCCATTACACTTATCTTGTATGAAATGACCGCATCAAGGCTGTAAGTCTAGCACATGATCACCTTCTGAACGATCTCAAGAAGAAGGCGATACTTTCTTTTCAGATAGGAGGCTTTGACGTTCATCGTGTTCTCCTTGTTTGCTTGTCTCAAAAAATTTCGGCTTCAAGAAACTCCTTTTCTCCTACAAAGAAAGTGTAGGTCTCTGGATTGATGCTTCCTCGAGTTAGTCCGAATATCCTCTGTAAATCGTCATTCGTCACTCGAACTTTCATTCCGCCAACGGAAGAAATCAGGTCAGCATCATTGTCTTCATCCCTCTGCAGATTGTAAAGAAACTCCATGGCTTCATGGGTGTGAACGATGTTCTGATGAGTAGAGCAATATCGTTCCAGTCCACACGCTCTTAAGCACTCCAGAATTTCCAGCGATTCCGGATCTGAGGTGATGTTGAAGACGACGTACTTTTCATCAATGATGTCTTTCTTCATCGATGCAAAGTTGCAGTACTTTTTCCCTTGTCCCGGTCTTGAAACAAGATGTGCCATTTCTATAAGATATGCAGATTGATGTTTAGTTTGAGTAAGATATTTCAATAAATTCATCCAAACTAGCAAATTTCAGCATCAATTTAGCAAATAAGCGTTTAGATCGAATTAATTACAGAAATACATCTTGAAAACCTAGGTACCATAGAGAAATATAGATCATGCAATTAATTTAAAACAAGAAGTTACCAGTAATTGATTCGAAAGATTTTGAAATCGGAAGTGTAGAATCAAATGATTTCGAAGGTAATTCTTTGAGAATTTTAAACGAAATATGATCTTTTCAAAATTTTGAGAAGACGAAGTAGTGGAAAGCGGTTTTCTGAGAAAAAATTTGGATTTTGTAGAATACGAGGGAAAACCTTTTTGCACAACTTTCCAAAGTACTCAAGTATCCGTGTTTTGAAATCGATGGCTGAGATTAGTCGGCCAAAAAGTATTTTGATCGCACGGTTGAGAAAAATAGTCTTCTCGTTTTCCGGACTCGAAAAATCGCAATAAAACATTTTGAAAACATTTTCAGGTCCGCATTAAAAGCTTTGCAGAGCATGCGTCATGAATAGTGTAAAATAAATCAATTAAAATAAATAACGCATAAAGGTATTCAAAAAGAGATAAATAAGGGAGCGTATCTGACTGATTGATATTGTAATCAATCAGTTACCACGGTGATCTGATTTTTTGTACTTTGTTGACTTATCTGATGTTTGCCTCATGCATTTCCCAACAATATCTCGCTTATCTGATCAGATTCTTTGCTTGAAACGCTTCGTCACTTATCTGATCCTCTTTTCTGAAAAAACTTCATCCTTCAGTTTTCTTCTATAATCTCGCATTAACTGAAGTAAACTCCCGCCAAAACTTTTACTTCGGGGAGTCCAAAAGTCGCCTCGATTCCCAAATCGGCGCGATTTGACATTCCGTAATAATGGCATAGATACGCTGTGATTTAATCACACCGTTAACTCATCCAATCATTAGCCGCATGTTCCTAACGCGTCGTCGATGCAAATTTCTCTTAAGATTTCTTGAGACGATAAAATTTGCATTTATACCCCTGATTTCCTTCTATAAATAGCCTGGGGTGTTAGGCGAACAACACAATCATAAACCATTTCATCTTCTTTAGCATATCCTTCATGCTTTTCCGATGAGTTCCTTATTTCTGGTGAAACTTCCGGTGGGAACCTTTAGCCCTTTTCTAATGAAATCAGCTTCTCAGATCAACCCTGTGTGTTCCTTCACACTGCTTTCGTCGTCATCTAAGATTTCACATACGATCAATGCTAAGCTTCTTTACCACCATGGAGGCGGATCTGCTAAGGCAAATGAGAAGGCACTTCTCCTAACTGTATGCACCTTGTGCGCCTATCGAGATGATGGTATTAGCATCAACAGACTCAGTCTGAAACAAAACATGGGTTTGATATACAAAATAGTGTATCAAACTCAATATTTGCATGAGACACTCATGGCCATATGGTCTTTGTGACCAAACCTGTGGCACTGTGTCCCATTTAACAGCTGGAGAGCCCATTGATTTTAGGTCTAAGGGCTCCTAGCTTAAAGATCCTTCAAGGCATGCTCTCGCTTCTCACTCCAAGATTCTAAGAGCGGCTTTCAGGATTCTAGAAGCTTCTCTGCTGCCCCCTGGGTCGGAGAGTCTGAGAGCATCTGCTCTTAAAATCTCTCTCTCTCCTTCCCTGCCTAGGGTTGTCTTAGGGCTGATGGTTTATGTATCGACCTCCGGGTCTTGTTGTACTTTTAATACCACTTGAAGATAGATGTAGCGTTTGAAGCTTGTGATATCACTTGTAACTTGTAAAACTGACCTCCGGGTCTTTATCAATGAAAAACTCTGTTATATTCCATTGCTGTGTTGTTTTCTTCTGACTTATGCGATCTGTAGCTTTAAACTTGACTTGTTTGTTAACTGTAGCTTTAATCGACTTATAAAGTAATCTTTCCAATCTGATCAGTTCTCCCTTAATCTGATATATCTTGAACTGATGTGCCTTTTGTCTGAACTTCAGATCGGCTACCTTTCTGACTTTCTGATCTGCTCCTATCTGAACTTCAGATTGGCTCCTCGTCTGGTCGTCTGATCAGTTGAGATTCCTAACTCAACTGATTCCACTTATCCTTGGTTAGACTTTTAACCAACTGAATCTGGTGATCAATCCTTCAGCCATATCTGGTGCATTTTCTCCAAGAACCAGAAGCCCTAGCTCGTTGCATAACTCTCTGAATCTGATCTCAGCTAGTGGCTTGGTTAAGATATCAGCTTTCTGCTTGTCAGTATGGATCTTTTCCATCCTGATATTCTTCTTTTCAACATGATCTCTGATAAAATGGTGTCTGACATCCACATGCTTGCATCTTGTATGTAGAACAGGATTCTGAGTGATTGCAATAGCACTATTACTGTCACAGAATATAGGTACGTTCTTAGCTACGATGTTGTAATCCCTCAGCTGCTGACTTAGCCAGAGCAGTTGGGAACAACAGCTTCCTGCAGCCATATATTCTGCTTTAGTAGTAGATGTCGCAACTGATGTTTGCTTCTTCGAAAACCAAGAGATCAGTTTATTTCCCAGAAACTGACATGAACCTGAGGTTGACTTCCTGTCGATTCTGCAACCTCCGTAATCTGAATCAGAATACCCACTAAGCTCTAGATTGTCATCTGATGGGTAAAATAAACCAAGGTTTACAGTCCCCTTCAGATATTTGAGAATCCGCTTAGCTGCTTCTAGGTGGCTTTGCATTGGATTTGCTTGAAATCTGGCACATACACCTACTGCAAAAGTAATGTCTGGTCTGTTGGCAGTCAGGTATAGTAGAGATCCAATTAGATCTCTATACTCCTTCTAATTCGTTTTCTGACCATCTTTGTCTGGATCCATCTTGAATCCGGTCATCATTGGAATTCTGGCTTCCTTGCAGTGTTGAACTCCGAACTTTGCCAGTAGATTCCTTGTGTACTTCGCCTGGCAGATGAATATTCCTTCTGTACTCTGCTTGACTTGTAATCCCAGAAAGTAATTCATCTGACCCATCATGGACATCTCGAATTTCCCTTGCATCAACTTGCTGAACTTCTCACATAGCTTCTTGTTGGGAGATCCGAAGATGATGTCGTCCACGTAGATCTGAACCATCAGAATATCTTCTCCATCTTCTATTCTGAATAAGGTTCTGTCCACTGTTCCCTTTGTGAACCCGCTGTCTGTCAAGAATTGAGAGAGTGTATCATACCAAGCTAGAGGAGCTTGTTTCAGGCCGTAAAGAGCTTTCCTTAAACGGTACACTTGGTTGCCTTTTTCAAAGCCTGGAGGTTGTTCGACATAAACTTCCTCTGCTAGTACCCTGTTTAAGAATGCACTTTTTACATCCATCTGATACATAGTGAACCCTCTGTGGGAAGCATATGCCAGAAATAGCCGAATGGCTTCTAGGCGAGCGACTAGTGCAAAGGTCTCATCATAATCAATTCCTTCTGATTGTGAATACCCCTTAGCAACAAGTCTTGCCTTATTCCTGGTTATGACATTTTTCTCATCTCTCTTGTTCTTGAATACCCACTTTGTGCCAATTACGTCTTGATGAGTTGGTCTGTCCACCAATTCCCAAACTTGATTTCTCTCAAACTGTTCCAGCTCCTCCTGCATGGCTAGAATCCAGCTTGCGTCTTGTAGAGCTTCCTCTACCGTAGTTGGTTCCTTCATAGACAGATAACAACAGTATATGGCACTTTCACCAATCTGATGTCTAGTTTTGACTCTATCAGATGGGTCTCCGATAATCAGATCAGTTGGATGACTGGTAATCCAGGTCCTTCTGTTCTGATGTGCGTCTGTTTGGAGAACATCATCCATATATGATAGTTCATTACTAGTGATTGGGAGTGGTGCGGAATTATGAACCACTTGATAAGAACATGTCTCAGCTGATGTTGGACTCATCATGTGCTGAAGTCTGTTCATAGGAACTTCAGAAGTTCCCCCTGAACCAGATGGTTCGGGTTGATACTTTATCTCGGTATATAATATTTCTTCAATCGACAGTTTAGCGTACCTTTGGGTCTGATTGACCTATTGAATCAGTAAGATCAAGTTCTGGGATGTGCACTGTTACGTGTTCAGGTTCTTTATCCTTGATGCTCAGCTGATTCATTTTCTCGTCGGTCGTAAGCAGTTGATCCGCACGCGCTTGTTCCGAGGCGACTTTTCTCTTGTTAAGAGGATGTCTCATCAAAGACCACATGGGGTGTTTCTTCCACAACTAGAGTTCGTTTATTGTAAACTCTGAAAGCCTTACTGGATGAGGAATATCCTAAGAATATGCCCTCATCTGACTTGGCCTCAAAAGTTTTCAACTGACTTTTCCCATTGTTGTGAATGAAACACTTGCACCCAAAAACATGGAAGTATGAAACACGAGGTTTTCTATCTTTCCACAGTTCATAAGGTGTTTTGAAGTGAGTCTTAGTTAGAGAACATATGTTCTGAGTATGGCATCTTTGGTTTATTATTCGCGCCTTAAACGGCTTGGTGTGGCATGTTCAAATTTAACATAGTCTGGCGAAATCCTTGAGAGTTCTCATTTTCTCCGCTTCGCTACTCCATTTTGTTGTATGGCGTTCTTGCGGTGACGTTTCATCTTCAGATACCAAACTTCGGTCTAAAAAATCAAGAATAAAGGAATTCTGGAACTTTGTACCTTTATCTGATCTGATTTTTACTGTGCTGACACCCTTCTCATTTTGTAGCTTTTTGAGCAGTTCGGGTATCTTAGTCGTTGTCTCGTTCTTCTTGTATAAGAATACAACCCAAGTAAACTTGGAATAATCATCCACGATTACAAGAGTATATTTAAGTCCCACCGAGACCGATCGTGTAATCGGGTCCGAATAGATCCATATGGAGCAGTTGCAATACTCTACTGGATGCTGGTCCAGGTATTCCCTTGAATGAGGCTTTAACTTGTTTTCCCTTCTGACATGCGGCACATGTCTGATCTTTGGAGAATATCTCATTCGGAAGTCCCTCAACCAAAGACATCCTAGCGACCTTGTTAAGAGTCTTGAAGTTCAGATGACTCAATCTTTTGTGCCAGAGCCAACTGCTACTTTTAGAACTCTTAACAATTAAGCATGTATTCTTCGGGCAACTGTTCCAATCTGCTATGTAGATCGTGCCTTTCCTTGAACCAGTTAGGAAGATTTGTTGAGTGGCTCGATTCTTTATCGTACACTTGTCGCTCGAGAACTCAACACTGAATCCGTTGTCGCAGAATTGTGATACTGATAGTAGATTGTGCTTCAATCCTTCGACATACGAGACTCCAGTTACTTGTACATCATCATTCTCTAAGGTTCCAAATCCCTTGGTAAAACCAAAGTTATCATCACCGAAGAGTACACATGGGCCTTCTTGTTCTTTGTAATATCTAAGGAGATGTTTGCTTCAAGTCATGTGCCTTGAGCATCCACTATCGATGTACCAAATAGTTGCTTGTGCACCTCCTTTGTTGGCCAGTCCCACGCGAACCTGCAATCAAATCAGGCTTTAGGTACCCCTTTAGAATTGGGTCCTGGGGGGGTGGTGGATTTAGGGATCCACAGAAATAGAGCACTTCTATGAAAATCTGAAAGATTAGAAGGTCTGATTTGTCTCCCATACATATCAACATAATCATACGTCTCTTTATATGCTTTCTGATTAGTATGATTATTAGTGTGAGCCTTGGATGACTTAGAAGACATGGGATTTTTCTTTATATTTTGTCTTCTTTTAATCCAGTGTGGCTCAGGTGCAGTAGCCCTAGATATCTGATTATAAGGGTAGGTACGACTGCTACCATCAAAAGATTCATATCTTTTTGGCATAGGTGGTCTTTGCAATTTACCTATAGCTTGCTTATTAGGCAGCTGACCTTGATTGGGTCTCAGATTAGTTTCCTTCTTATGGGTTGTCTCTTCTGATACCTAATCAGCTGATCAGGTTGAGGTCTCTTCAGAAGAACTGGGTTCTTCTGTTGATTCCTCGGCTGATGCTTTATCAGTTGGGGTCCATTTTTGTTGGGAGATGAATTTAATAAAGAGAGATTTTGATTAGATCCCAAAACCCCCCAGTATGACATGTTTAGGATAATCTTGATAGTTGAGTCAGGATTCAGTTTTAGAGTATTCAGGATGATATCTGCAAAATGTATAGTCAGCAGATATAGATCATGTTAGATTCTTGATAGGTTCAAGACTCGAGAAGTTTCAAGAAACACTCAAGTTTCAAGATGAAACCGAAGTTTCAAGTTTCAATGATGAAACTAAGAAATCAAGACTCAAAGAGAAATCGAGAGATCAAGACTCAAAGAGAAACCGAGAATCAAGACTCAAGATGAAGACTCAAAGATATCGAAGACCAAGATATCTGCGAAGACTCGTAAGTCATCAAGACACGTAAGACTCAAGACTCGTAAGACCTCAAGACGCAGAAGATGATAAGATCAAGATCAAGAATATCAAGGCACAAGAATTATCAAGACTCAAGAATGTATCAATGCTCAAGATAAACTCAATGTTCCGAGGCAATCGAAAAGTATCTATCCGGCGATGCAATATCGAAAAAACGCCATTCCTTAGAAAAATAGATATTGCCCAAAACATTCAAATGCAGACAAAAGGAACTAAGACAAAGTGTTGTTAAGGTTATATCACTCAGAGATGGTAACCAAAAAGAGTCGTTGAAGTTGTCTACCTTTAACTGGAGACAAAAGTCAAAAAGAAGAAGACAACACTATACATTACTGACACTGACAGCGACAGGTCACTAAAAAGTTGTCAGAAGTACTAAGTTCCAGACTGCAAAAAGTGTTGACCGGCTACATGAAAGGCTATTGCCTAAAACGTGTTAGGGAGTCTCAAACCCTAAATATAGCCGTTCTTCACACACCGTAAGAGGAAACTCACGAAGCTATCTCTTCCAACGGATAGTTTTTCAAGAGTGACCTTGGTGCCTGCCTATAAATACTTGTGACCATCTACATTGAAGGTTACGGGAAATTTGTAAGCAACTCAAGAGCTCAAATTTATTATTGGAAATGTAGCACTTTCGAAAAACCAAGAATTTCCCAAGTGCTTTATTTCGAAGAGAGCTCATTCCACTAAGCCTAGCTTGATAAGATATATCCAAAGCTTAGTCGAGATATCCTAGCCTTTGCATTGTTCTTCATTGTAAAGGATATCTCATCCTAGTTGGAAACCAACCAAGAAACCCCAAACCCTTTGTAAGGTAGTTTGAGTGTGATTGTTGGTGAGATTGGAATTGTAAAGAGTTAGTAAACTACAAGGAGGTAGTCAGAAAGCTCTAGAGGAGAAGTGAGTAATCTATCTTGGATAGACATAAAGCTTGTGTGTGTTTTGAGTTAGTAAACTACAGAGGTAGCAGAAAGCTCAAAATAGAAATATTAGTAAACTACAGAGGTAGTCAGAAAGCCTTAGGAAGTGATTAGTAGATTTCTCTGAAGAGATCAGGGAGAGTGGACGTAGGAGCTTGAGTCTATGAACCACTATAACTTGCTGTGTTCTTTGCTTTCTATTTTGCTTTGATTAACTGTTGCATGTCTTTAAACTGAAAGCATATTTTCACTGATATTCAGTTGGAATCAATCCACTGAAGGTGCATCTGAACTGAATCACAACCTAATCACTATTCCATTAAAAGGAAGGTTTTCAGCAAAGCTTAAAACGAGTACAAACTAAGGGCCAACCATTCCGCACATCTGAGTAGCTAGAACAGATAGTTACCAAACTGAACTTACTCTTATGAGGGTTCAGTAAGTTTGTTATCTGATCCAAGCAGCTTAGGATCTCTGAAAACTCAGGATCAGTTGGGATTATCTGAGGTATCTGGAAGTAGCTCAGGATCACTGTCTCAGGTAGACTTTGACTCAGAGCGATTTGTGCTTCTCAGGACCAAATCATCAAGACAACCCCGACCCAAGTGACCTCAAGAAAGAAAAAGTTTTAAAACACCGAACACGTGTATTCCCCCATACACGTGTAAGACTCGTTTACACCGACCAACAAGTGGTATCGGAGCGAAAGAGTTCAACTTGACCACCTGCTTTGTTGACCAAAGTCTTATTTGCTAATATACTTGTGGTCTATCCAACATATCTTATTTGGTTTGAATTCTTAAAAGACTTCGCACAACATGTCTTCTAAGAAACTTCCCATGTTCTCGATGAGAACTATGATTTATGGAGATCGAGAATGCAGCTCACCAGTATTCTAAACATGAACGATATGTGGAGTGGTCTCTGAAGGACCATTCCAATTAAGCGTGGTGAATCCCAGAGGAATGAAAATGAGAGAAACGATCCTGCAATGTTGAAATATTCCTCTGAGGAAGGATCTAGCTCTTCGGATGAAATATTCTCGCATGCGGTGAAAGTGATGATCTCTCGCCTAATGGCTATTGAGGAGGTAAACTCTTCTTTCTCTCGTTGTTGCTCCTACACTAGCACAAGAGTTGTCAAGTTCAACTCAGAAACATCATTTTGACTGATGGATTCTTTTGAGAATCGATGAAGGACTATCTTTGTTCTACAAGAACTGCTAAATGAAACTCAAGAGCAGAATAAGGAACTGAAGGCTGAAAATCTTAAATGGAAAGACTCTAGCAATACTGAAATCACTTCTCAATTAATGGGAGCTACTGATGAACTGGATGTTCTAAAAGTACAACTCTCATAAAAGGAGAGGTTGATAGTGACCCTGAATGAAAAGCTAGAGAAATCCACTGAAGAGATTCAGCTAATCAGAACCAAGTTCAATGACCTCTCTGAGAAGCATGAGACTCTACAGAACTGTGAGGATAGAGCGCAAAAGAAGCTAACTCTATTGAATACTGCATCTAAAGTAATAGATGAAATTCAGAGTTATCAGAGACCTGCCACTATAAAATATGGATTGGGATACATTCCAGGGAGAACCTCACAAGGTCATCTCGAATCTTTGATCAAGTAGCAAGAAGACAATCTTTGTTAAACCAAAGGCACCTACACACTTCAAATCAAGAAATGCCCAAGGTGTTAGACAAGGAAAAGGACCTATGGTTCCAAAGAAACCGAATGATCGGGGTAAGAAAGCCCAAACCTCTCCGTGAAGGCTAGAAAACCCGAGCACTTTCGATAGAAAAATTTCGTGCAAGTACTTCGAAGCCTCAGGCTAAGAATGCAAACCTGAAAGGATCTGCACTGAACCATCAGAGGAATCTTCAGAAGAGAAACACTCAGCAGAGACATTCTCAACTAAAGAGACCAAGTCCTCAGTATACTGAAAGACCCAAATTTTAGTACAGGCAACCTGAACCCCACTTGCCTAAGGGTAAAGGTTACCTGAACCCGAGTCAGCAAAGATTCAGACCGGCTGCACAGAAGCCAAAGCAAATGAACAAAAGGCCTGTACCAAAGAAAAACTCTAATGCTCATGTTCATGCTAAGGCAAGCACTCATACACAGGAAACTGCTAAGGCACCCAGAGTAGTAAATGTGTATGTAGATTTTTATGGAAGACAGATCAGCCACTCTAAAGTGATTAGAGTTGTCAGGCAGATTTGGATTCCGAAAGGTACAGCTAACCTAAGAATTGATCTGTTTTTCAAGAGGAAAACAAGGGCACTGAGTTGATTGAAGATCACATAGCACTAATGAGTGGAGATGAAATGGCCCCTGCTGTATGGTATCTTGACAGTGGATGCTCAAGACATATGGCAGGATTCAAGAAGATACTCAGTGACTATGTTGAACAAAGAGGCCCTCAGATCACATTTGGAGATAATTCCAAGGGACAGACTGAAGGATATGGAACTTTGGAAATCGATTCAGTTCATATCCATGGTGTTTCATATGTATCTGGATTGAAGCATAATTTGCTTTCAATAAGCCAATTCTGTGATAAGGGTTTTAATGTTGAGTTCTCTAAGAACTTATGTTATGTGAAAGATGATATTTCACAGAAAATATTACTGACTGGTACAAGAAAAGGAAATGTGTATCTTGCTGATTGGAGTTCAACTCCTAAAGATACATGTTTGGTTGCAAAAAGTTCCACAGATACCAGTTGGTTATGGCATAAAAGAATGAATCACCTGAATTTCAAAACCCTGAATAAACTTGCAAGATTAGCTCTTGTGAGAGGGTTGCCAAATTAAGTGTTCAGTAAGGAACATGTTTGTGATGCGTGCCAAAAAAGGAAAACAAGTTAAAGCATCATTTAAAAACAAAGTAGATGTTTCTACTAAGAGAATACTTCAGTTGTTGCATATGGATCTTTTTGGTCCAATAACACCAGTAAGCACTAATGGCAGGAAATATACACTCATAGTAGTTGATGACTACTCAAGATATACTTGGGTCATATTCTTACTCAGTAAGAAGGAGACTCAGATAAAGCTGTCTGAGTTACTGAAAAGGCTCTGTATTGAGAAAAATCTGAGTGTGGTCAAAATCAGATCTGACAAAGGAACTGAATTTATAAACCATATTATTTCTGAATATTGTGCAGCAAATGGAATTACTCATGAAACATCAGCTGCAAGGACCCCTCTACAAAATAGTGTTGCTGAAAGAAGGAACAGGACTTTAAAAGAAGCTGCAAGGACCATGATAGCTGAAGCTGAGATTCCTAAAAGATTTTGGGCTGAAGCTGTCAACACTACATGCTATTCACAAAACAGATCCATGCTGACCAAGAGTCAAGGCAAAACACCATACGAGCTTTGGAATGAAATGAAGCCTCTTGTTTCTTTCTTTCGTGTGTTTGGTTGCAAGTGTTTCATACACAATAATGGTAAAGATCAGTTGAAAACATTTGATAGCAAAGCTGATGAAGGAATATTCTTAGGATATTCTGAAGCCAGTAAAGCTTTCAGAGTTTACAACTGTAGGACTCTTATTGTGGAGGAAACACCTCATGTTGTTTTTTATGAATCTACTTGTGTTCAGAAGAAACAGGAACATGATGCAGAAGAACTGACCAAGAGGATCACCAGATTAAGCCTGAAAAAGAATGACAAATCATCCACTAAACCTGAAAATAAGAAGTCAGCCATTTTCTATGATTGGAGTGACTCAGACTCAGATAAAGAAGTTCAGGATGGAACTCAGGATGGTGAGACTCAGGAAAGCCAACACACCAAAGGTGACCAATCTGAACAGACACCCGTTCAGACTCAGGTATGTGATGTCAATGAAGATGTGGTCACAGCTGAGGCAAATTCTGAATCTATCAACCAAAGGGGAACAAATGTCACTAACAATGTTCTGAATAGAATTTCCCCTGAGGAAGATGATTCACTTTCTCCTTTTCTGTTGTTCCCTGAGTTTATTGAACTAATTGAACCTAACATTTCAAATGTTGAGGATACTATTGAAGGGGGAACATCTAGAAGAAGATGGTTAGATAGTCATCCTACAAGTCAGATTGTGGGTGATCTAATTGAAGGTGTTAAGACAAGAAGGTTCCATGGAGAGAGTGCACTATTCTGCTACTTCCTATCAGAGAAAGAGCCTACTGATATTGAAGAAGCTCTACAAGATTCTCATTGGATTACTGCTATGCAAGATGAGTTGAATCAATTCTCAAGGAATGAAGTATGGGAGCTAGTGGATAGACCTGAAAGGCACAATGTTATTGGAACCAAGTGGGTATTTAAGAATAAAAGAGATGAGAACAACAACATTGTAAGAAACAAGACAAGGCTAGTTGCACGAGGTTATTCCCAAGAAGAAGGCTTGGATTATGATGAAACCTTTGCACCTGTTGCAAGACTAGAAGCCATCAGATTGTTTCTTGCATATGCTGCCCACATGAAGTTCACAGTCTATCAAATGGATGTGAAGAGTGCATTTCTGAACTGTGTGCTTAAAGAAGAGGTTTATGTGGAACAACCTCCTGGTTTCAGACAGAATGACCAAGTTTACAAGCTCAGAGCCTTGTATGGTCTTAAGCAAGCACCAAGAGCATGGTATGATACTCTTTCTCAGTTTCTTACTGACCACGGTTTTGTCAAAGGAACTGTTGATAGAACTTTGTTCAGGATAGAAAATGGGGAAGATATCTTACTAGTTCAGATATATGTTGATGACATCATTTTTGGATACCCAAATCATCAGTTGTGTGAAAAGTTTTCTACACTGATGAAAGGCAAGTTTGAAATGTCCATGATGGGGGAGATGAATTTCTTTCTAGGTCTTCAAGTGAAACAATCAAAGGAAGGAATCTTCATCAACCAAGCAAAGTACACCAGAGATCTGATTGCCAAATATGGTGTACAGAATTGCAATGCAGTTAGGATTCCCATGAATACTAACTACAGGATGGATCCTGATCCTGAAGGTAAATCAGTAAGTCACATTGATTATAGAGGGATCATTGGATCATTGCTCTATCTCACAGCAAGTAGACCGGATATAACATTTGCTGTTGGGATATGTGCAAGATACCAATATAATCCTAAGGCTAGTCACATGGAGGCTGCCAAAAAGATACTGAAGTATCTTAAGGGCACAGTGAATACAGGATTGTGGTATCCAGCTGATGATAACCTTGAATTAACTGGTTATTCAGATGCTGATTATGGAGGTCAGAGAATTGACAGAAGTCCACTACAGAACTTGTCAATTTCTTGGAAGTAAGTCGATATCTTAGTTTTCGAAGAAATGCACCTCGAAGAGCAACCAAGATCTATCAAGTCAATACATGGTCAGCATGAAGTCATTGTGCTTTCATTCTTTGCCTCGCATAACAATTAAGGGATTATAAAGTTGTAGCCAATGAAGTACCAATATTTCGTGACAATAATAGTGCCATTCTATTTCACAAAATCCAGTATTGCACACCAGATGCAAGCATGTGGATATCAGACATCACTTCATCGGAGATCATGTCGAGAAAAAGGACATCAGGATGGAGAAAATTCATACTGATAAGTAGAGAGCTGATATCTTGACTAAACCTTTGGCTGAATCGAGATTTCAAGAACTATCAGTTGAATTAAGGATGTTGGATCCAGGTGTATAGAGAAAATCTGAAAAATTGAAGGTTTTCAGATGCATGAAGTTTTCTCGATTTTCTCTTGAGAAACTCGGATAAAATTGAAAATCTTGAATCGAGTCTCGTGAAACTCGGTATGTTTGAAGGTCAAGATTTCGAAGAGCATCTTGAACCCATTCAAGACTTTCGAAGATCATCTTGACATTTTATCAAGGTTAATACTCAGTAAGACTAATGGAGGAAAATTAGTCTGAAGAAGTAATGACTCATGCGACTCATTTATTGCTTAAAATGAAACTCAGTAATCATTTGCAATAAATACAAAACACCTGAAGAATGTTTTTTGGCGGGACCTTTGAAATTCCAAAGAAGGTCAATAGTCATTAAATGCTCTGTTACATTTAATAACCAATGAGGTTAAAATGGCGGCTTACTTTTCGGAAGATCGACTTTTCACATACCCGATTAATCGACGATTAATCTCAACCATTGTTTTTCACCTAACCGGTACGATTCCCCACGATCTCACGATATATATCCCTTGAGAAGCCATTTCAAGCCATTTTTACAAACCCTCATTCCCAAAATCCTCTGCAAAATCAAAATTCCCTTTACCCAGAAAAGCTTCATCGCTCAAACCCTAAACCTCAAAAATTCCCAAAATGACTCCTACCATATTCGACAGATTGGCCGAAACAAATAAGCCATGGTATGAGTACGTGGTTTCTCTAGAGAGTACTTCAAACGCCAAGCATGAAGAAGAGGCACTCCATTTGATTCGTCTAGCAAAACTGACGAATCTAGTCGCGAACCGACCGGAGGCGGAGTATTCTCGCGAGGTAATAGAGTTCGTCGCTAATATGGAAATAGATGAGGATGATTGTATAGAGTCCAAGATTTCTGTTTCGCATCTTGAGCATTCTTCGAAGTTTGTAGATTTTGTTCGAGAGTTGTATATCGTCCCTCAAAATGTAAATGACGTTTTTGAGTTGTGCGATAGGGGAGATGATCCCACTTTGTATATGTTAGGTCGAGAGCAAGAGTATCTTGATAGGATTACTGAGAATCCTGTTAAATTTGAGGCGACCTTACATAAGCGGCATTTGAGGCCAAAATACAGAGTATTGATGGATATAGTGAGCAAGTGTATAATGAGTCGATCTGGGAGCTTTGAGCAGATCAGCACTCCCAAACTCCGACTGATGGCGGCGATTGAGGACTCACCCACCAAAGATTTCAACTGGCTGAAGTATCTGATCAAGGTGGTGAGTGAGCAAGCCAAGGTCATAAAAAGGGAGGACGACTCAATTTCTATCAAAGGCAAGATCCTCCATGCCACCAAAATTGCCTTCATTTTGGAGATGTGCCGAGAGGAGGAGGACATCTTTGCCAACTCTACTCCTTTCCCTAAGTCCAAAGTAATGTTCAAACCCATTGCTGCAAAGAGGACCATCAAAGGGAAGAAAGAGAAGAAAGTGGAATCACCAGTTGCTACTGCTGCTGAAGAAACCCAACAAACTAGGGGGAAGGTTTTGTTGGAAGCCAAGAAGGAGCAGGGTGAGAAATTGAAGAAGAAGACCCTGGCTCCAAAGCGCAAGAGAATGGTGGTTCTCACTGATGATGATGAGGAGAGTGAGACTGAGGAGATTCAGCCTGAGAGCCAAACTGCTCAGAAATCGCCTTTACATGTATTGGCTCAGGCTATCTCAAAGGCACAGGATCAAACTGAGGAGCAAGTCTTCTTTGAGGTTCTTGAGACGTCGCTTAGTTCAGACAAGTTCTCTCAAGAAATATTCCAAGGACCTCAGACCTCAGAGAAAAATCAGATTCTTTCTGAGGAAGTGCCGGCTCAGACCGCAGAAGATGCTCAGATTCCTGTTGAGGAAGTGCCCACTCAGTTCTCAGAGCAAAATGAAAATCCCACTGAGGAGGCACCAGCTCAGACCTCAGAACCAAGTCAAATTCAGACTGAGGAGTCGCTTTGCCCAAACCTCGAAACTTCTTTCGAGCCTCAAGAGCCGATAAATTTTGATGAGCTCCTGAGTGAATTATTACTTGATCCCTCAGCAGATCTTTCCACTGAACCTGAGAGCCCGATGCTCAAGAAAGGTGAAGCTGAAGAGACCGAATGGCAAAGCAAGGGGGAACGGTTTATCCTGACCACTACCCCGAAATGAGCTCATTCCCAGCACCTCCAAGACATCTTCTTCTGGATTGAGGTCAACGGTCTTCATCCTCAACCGACTCTTCCGGAGATGCTCAACATAGCTTCATTCAGAGGCTAAAGACCGGTGGAACGAGGAAACAACTTTTTCATCAATTCTCGTGATTCGTAAAAACTAAGCTTCAAGATGAAATTCTCGCACTTTGATGAGCTAGTTAAGAAGAAAGTGGCCGAGAGGAAGGATGTTGGGTTGGTGCCCCGAGCTCCAAAGACAAATCTCGTGGATGGGGACCAACAAGGGATGATGAGAGTCAATCTCGTAAAGAGAAAGACTCAACTGATGGCCGATAAGGTCAGCTGTCGAACATCCTCGATCAAGTTAGCCTTCGTGTAACTTTTTGGCACTATTAACAATTATGCCAGATTATTGAAGTACCTATCTTTAAATCAGAATGTCTCGATATGCGATCGAGGCTCAAAGTGTGGACACCTAAGCTCGGGATGAAGCCCCAGTCAGATCAAGCTCGTGTTCGACCGAGACTCAGGATGAACAAACCCGAGAGACACAAAGAATCGAGATATGTTTCTTGAGATTGATCTCACCCCGGTGATTGAAAAGTCGAGAAGGTTGAGCCAATCCTGACCAAAGTTGCTCAGATGGAGGAGGTATTGGCCTGCCAAACTCAGAAGATTGAAAGCTTGAGTTCTTCTTCAGAACTGGTGCAACTTCAGAACTCTATGACAGAGAAGCTGACCTCCATGGAAGGAAAATTAGAAGAGAAGATGGAGGGGGTCAAGGCTGAGCTTAAAAAAGAGCTGAAGCAGAAACATCAAGAGCAGACTAAAATTCTAGAAGTTAAATTGGCAGAGAAGAATGAGATGCTAGTGAAGAACGTTGTTGAGGAGATGAGCTCAATGCTCATGGCCAAGATGACAGATATGTTCAAGGAAGCTCTCTCTAGCCAATTTGCTCATCTGTCTGAAGAATTCTTAGTGGCGAAGAACCACCTTAGGAGGCTCGAGGAGGAGCAAGATCAGATGGCAGGGGAGGTGCGTAGTGTCAGTAAAGAGCAATATCATATGGACACAACACTCTCCAGGCTTCTACCAGAGTATGGATCCAAGAAAGGGGAAAGACCCTTCTTGATCTCGTGAAGTTATTGGATCAAACTCTGAAAGGCAAGACGATCAAAGAAGCTGAAAAGAAAATCATTGCTGAAGCCATGAAGGAGATTGAGGCCACTGAGAAACTGAAGTTTAAGAAGGTGGATAAGCCAATCTACACTCAGGTTTCAGAAGAAACAATGCAAGAAATTGCTATAGAGAAACTGAGTGGTAGAGGAAGAATTGGTACAAGCCAAGCTGGTGCAGATTTGCCCATCAAAAGAAAAGCTGTGGTGATGGAAGAGCCTGAGGGCAAAAGAGCAAAGGCTTCTAAGCCAGTTCAGAGAAAGCTGATTCAGGATATTGAAGAATCTGAGGTTGAACCACAGAAGAAGGTCTTCAATACAAGAAGTGCTCTGGAAACACTCCAAATTGAACAAGCAAAGAAAACTGCTGCTTCTATTTCTGGTGTGCCTGTGATCAGAAAGAAGATGGAAGAAGAGCAGAAAAGAAGGAGTGGTTTCAAAAGATTTACATGTCTTTATTGTGATATGCCTGAATGTTGTCTCTAAGATTAATTGTTTAGTGATGAATCCTTTGAGAGATTCATTACTGAAGAAATTGTTGGGAGACTCTTTATGAATGAAAATTGTTGGGAGCTATAACCAATCTTGTAATAGGATAAACTGAAACCTGAGTATAGGTTAAGTATGTTGTAAACAAGATAGGTTTTGGCATCATCAAAAAGGGGGAAATTGTTGGGAGATGAATTTAATAAAGAGAGATTTTGATTAGATCCCAAAACCCCTGAGTATGACATGTTCAGGATAATCTTGATAGTTGAGTCAGGATTCAGTTTTAGAGTATTCAGGATGATATCTGCAAAATTTATAGTCAGCAGATATAGATCAGGTTAGATTCTGATAGGTTCTGAAGACTCAGTAAGTTTCTGAAGAAACTGAAGTTTCAGTAAGAAACTGAAGTTTCAGTATGAAACTGAAGTTTCAGTATGAAACTAAGAAACTGAAGACTCAGTGAGAAACTGAGAGACTGAAGACTCAGTGAGAAACTGAGAATCTGAAGACTCAGCATGAAGACTCAGTATATCAGTCAGTATATCTGTGAAGACTCAGAAGTCACTGAAGACACAGAAGACTCTGAAGACTCAGAAGACCCTGAAGACGCAGAAGACAGAAGACTAAAGACTGAAGACTGAAGAATACTGAAGGCACAATAATTACTGAAGACTCAGTAATGTACTGAATGCTCAGTATAAACCTGAATGTTCCGAGGCACTGAAAGTATCTATCTGAAGGATGCAATACTAAGAAAAACGCGATTCCTTAGAAAAATAGATATTGCCCAAAACATTCAAATGCAGACAAAAGGAACTAAGACAAAGTGTTGTTAAGGTTATATCACTCAGAGATGGTAACCAAAAAGAGCCGTTGAAGTTGTCTACCTTTAACTGGAGACAAAACTCAAAAAGAAGAAGACAGCACTGTACATTACTGACACTGACAGCGACAGGTCACTGAAAAGTTGTCAGAAGTTTTAAGTTCCAGACTGCAAAAAGTGTTGACCGGCTACATGAAAGGCTATTGCCTAAAACGTGTTAGGGAGTCTCAAACCCTAAATATAGTCGTTCTTCACACACCATAAGAGGAAACCCACGAAGCTATCTCTTCCAACAGATAGTTTTTCAAGAGTGACCTTGGTGCCTGCCTATAAATACTTGTGACCATCTACATTGAAGGTTACGGGAAATTTGTAAGCAACTCAAGAGCTCAAACTTATTATTGCAAGTTGAAGCACTCGAAAAACCAAGAATTTCCCAAGTGCTTTATTTTGAAGAGAGCTCATTCCACTAAGCCTAGCTTGATAAGATATATCCAAAGCTTAGTCGAGATATCCTAGCCTTTGCATTGTTCTTCATTGTAAAGGATATCTCATCCTATTTGGAAACCAACCAAGAAACCTCAAACCCTTTGTAAGGTAGTTTGAGTGTGATTGTTGGTGAGATTGGAATTGTAAAGAGTTAGTAAACTACAAGGAGGTAGTCAGAAAGCTCTAGAGGAGAAGTGAGTAATCTATCTTGGATAGACAGAAAGTTTGTGTGTGTTTTGAGTTAGTAAACTACATAGGTAGTCAGAAAGCTCAAAATAGAAAGGTTAGTAAACTACAGAGGTAGTCAGAAAGCCTTAGGAAGTGATTAGTGAATTTCTCTGAAGAGATCAGGGAGAGTGGACGTAGGAGCTTGAGTCTCTGAACCACTATAACTTGTCGTTTCTTTGCTTTTCTTTTGCTTTGATTAACTCAAGGCATGTCTTTAAACCGAAAAGCATATTTTCACCGATATTCGGTTGAATCAATCCAATCAAGTTGCATCCGAATCAATCACGGCTAATCACTATTCCATTAAAAGGAAGGTTTTCAAAGAAAGCTTAAAACGAGTATAAACTAAGGGCCAACCATTCCGACATCCGAGTAGCTAGAAAAGAGATAGTTACCAAACCGAACTTACTCTTTTGAGGGTTCAAGAAGTTAGTTATCGATCCAAGCATTTCAGATCTCTCTAAACTCGTGGATCGAGTTGGGATTATCTCGAGGTATTCGAAGGCGGCTTCGGGATCACCGCCTCGGTAGACATTGACTCGAGCGATTTGTGCTTCTCGGGACCAAATTATCGTGACAACTCCGACCCAAGTGACCTCGAAGAAAAAAAAGTTTTAAAAACACTAAACACGTTTATTCCCCCCCCATACACGTGTAAGACTCGTTTACACCGAGACCAACAATTTATGTTCCTTTCGATTAGGCACCGCCTTTTACTTGCTCAAAGCCTCTTTTTTCCCTTATTAGATACAGGTTTTAGCTTTTAGTGTATCTTTGTCGAGAGACTCGTTTGATTACACCCTTCAAAGTGAATCAAACGGGGCTTTTTTGAGGATGTAGAAGGGTTCTCATACCCAATTCCTTTCTTGTTAGTCGGTCACGTTAGAAAATAGGTGTTCATTTCTTGAACGGTTTTAGATGACTTCGTGAAAACCTCTATTTTCTTCCGCAGACTATCCTCAGTAGATTTAAGACTCTCATGTAGTCGGAATAGCTCATCAAATTTAGCTTGAAGGATTTTGAAATCATCAGCTTGCTGTTTGTTGATTGCTAGCTGATCTTTGATCTGTTTCTCCTGATCAGAAGATTTAACCTTCAGAACGTTAAGTTCCTCAGTTACCTTCCTCGAAAGGTTTAGCAGATTTTCGATTCAGGCGTTCTCTTTAACGAGCTGAGTATTTATGATCCTTAGCTTGTCATTTTCAGCTTCCACTATTGTATAAGTGTCTACTGCTTCAGAGAGATCATCAAGCAATTGCTCAGAGTATAGCTACAAGTCAATCTCTCTAGCAGGTGTGTTAATAATAGCAGGTGTGGAAATTGAAAAAGCAGAAGGTTTGGAGGTTACCTCAGATTGGTCATCCTTGGCCATCAGGCAGACTTCATCGTCATCTTAAGAGAATATCAGATCCGTGGAAGTCAACAGCACTGCTTATCAGACAGAAGTCTTCTACAGATGAGTACCTAGAGTCCTCAGAAGGCATATAGGAATCATCAATTCCAGATGTGTCAACTACCAGGGCTTTCCTATCTCTGAGACGTAGCTCTCTTTTGTTCTGTTTCTCTTCTCTTTCTCTCCGGAGTCGTCGAGGCGGTCGGTCTTTGTAGTGACTGGTTTCTCGCAGTTGAAGCATGATCCTCGATCTACGGAACTTCCTCTGCCAAAGTGAGTCACTCCGTCAGTAGGATCTGCTGTGACTTCCTTTTCGATAGTAATCAGAACTTCTTCTGTCAGATCTGTTATCTCTTCTCTCATCTGTCAGATCATCTCTTTTCTTTTCTTCTCTGTGATCTCTTCGATCATCAGATCTGGTTCTTTCTCATGATCTGTCAGTTGGCCTCATGTTTCTTTGATAGTCACTGTAGAATCTTCGATACTTACCAAGCTGAGTATTTGTTCTTTCAAGTTTCTTGGTAAGCAGAGCGATCTGTTCTGCTTGACTTATGATGTTTCCAACAGCCGGTGGCCTTCGACTGCTGTCTTTGGTTGCTTTAAACGCAACTGATTTAGACGTTGAGGCTTCAGCATGCGTCTCGTCTTCATCTGCTTATCCTCTTTCGATTAAGTCAAACTCGTGAGCTTGAAGGCTTAAGAACAAGCTACTCGGCTTCATCTTTGAAATGTCTTGGCAATCCTTGATTACCGTGACTTTCATGTCCCATTTCTTGGTGAGAGATCTTAAGATCTTGTAGTTGATATCTTTGTCTGACATCTCTACCAAGTTCTCGTAGCTTATTGGTGACATGGTGATCCTCCCATCGAGCTCGTTGATGGTCTCGTTGGGCAACATCTTTAACTTTTCGAACTCCACCAGTTCAGCTTGTAGGTGGCTGTCTTTGATCTGATCATTTCCTTCGCATATCTCAGCAAGAGTATCCCACATTGCTTTTACGGTTTTGAGATACTTTATCTTCTCTTTGGTGACTTTATCCATTGTCTTCATGATTATATGTCTGGCGATTGTATCTAGAGTAAATAACTTTCTTTCCTCTGCATCCACCAGGGCTGGGCTTTTTCGCACAAGACTTCCCGTGGCAAAGTCTGGATCTCCTCCGACTGCTGGGTTGTCGTGGTATATGATGATGGGTCCTCGTTCGATGACTTCCATCATTCTGCCACTTATCGATCCTAGATGGTTGCACATATATATAGCCCAATCTGCATACTCATCAATTGAAAATTTTGGCAAATCATGATACATTCTAGAGGTATTATCCATGCTGAGTGATTTTGAAAACGAATGAGTTTTAAAAACGGTTTTTCAAGATCAGTTCAAATGACCACAAAGATTCTTCCTCAAGAATCGATGATACTCAAAGCCAGTGGTCTGTAGAACCACTGCTCTGATACCACTTGTAGGTCCCGAACGGGTTTTGTGAGGGTGGAAGTCTAGAGGGGAGGGGTGAATAGACTTCCAAAACTTTTCGTGCGAATCAGGTGTGAACTGCAGATTACCCGATCAGAGTGCTAGTGTATCAGTTTAGACTGATGTTCAATCTTACTGAGTGCCTAAGGGCAGATCAGTTTGATATATGTCAGCTTAACTGAATGGTGCGGAAGCTTGTTTTTACCCGTGTGAAAAACCAGTTTTATCAATCAGATTCTTAAGTCAGTTTTCAACCAGTTGACTGAAGTGTCAATCTAATCAGATCAGTTGCTTGGTGCAGACTGAGCTTAACTTTAGAATATGTATGCAGTTTAAACTCAGTTGAGTGACTTGTGTAAAGCGACAAGAAAGCAAGTAAATGCACACAAGACTTTTTATAGTGGTTCGATTTAAACCCGGCCCCACGCCCACTCTTCCCTTAACACCGGGGAACCTTAACCTACTTTAACTCAAGGGACTTATATCCTTTTCAGGATGGCCGAGATGTTTACCGAGTTCCCACTCTTACAAACTTAACCTGCGGGACTTATATACTTTTCAGGATGGCCGAGATGTTTACCGAGTTCCCACTCAAGCGTAACCTACGGGACTTATATCCTTTTCAGATAAATTTTAGATGTTTATCGAGTTCCCACTCTACAAACGTAACCAGATGGACTTATATCCTACAAAGAGGATAGCCGAGATGTTTAATGAATTCTCACTCTACAGACTTGACCTAACTTGCGTTTGGGTAAAGAATGATTGAGGGTTCCAACTGGAAATCTATCCTGGTGCTTTAGGTATCCAAAATGCTAGTGGATAGGATTTCTTGCTAAGAACTATGGGATGAACACTCTAAGAATAATCTTCAGATGTAGTGTTCTTTTGAGTGGAGATTTGCTGTAGCTTTAGCTTCTTTTGCGATGTCTCCGTGTTTGTTCTTGCGTTTTCACTTGTTGGTCCTTTTTGGTCCTATGTTGGTCCTGTTCTTCAAAATGAAGATCGATCACATTTTATAGACCTCAAAATCAAAGAGCCGTTGGAGAGCAATTTGAATTTCGGGCTATATTAGGTAGGCTGTAGGATATGATTGTGACATGCTCCGATTATCGGCGTGGCCATAGGCATGATTAGCGCCGATTTTGTCTGCAGCGTCGTATCCCGTATTGTCAGCTCTTTTTGTGCACGTGTCGCTTTCTCCTTGGCTTCGCGAGGCGGCACTATAGAAATTTGTCCGTTAGACAATTGATATTCCTTTTGAAGAGGATTCGTCTTGTCTGGTGTATCTTTTTTATTGTCACCAGGTGTGAGCTGACTTGATCAAGTAACTGATCAGTCTACCTTGTTGAGTCTTCAGTTGCACATTGTCTTAGCTTCAATATGCAGACTCTGCTGAAAGTAGGTCTTCAGGTCTTTTGATCTTCAGGTGTCTCCGAGCCTCAGTGTATTCAGTCGTACTGAGTCTTCAGGTTTGATGTTGAGTCTTCAGGTTTATCTGAGTCTTCAGTGTTATCTGAGTCTTCAGGTTCATCTGAGTCTTTAGGTTCTTCTGAGTCTTCAGTGTCTTCTTGTCTTCACCTGATCTTCTGACTTCTTGTCTTCTGATTTGCGCTTAGTCTTCTGATCATCTGACCTTCTCTGGGTCACCTGATACTTCGACCTGACCTATACATATTGAGTTTCCCCTCAATATGTGACCTATCTTTTACATCAACTATTTATACATTTCAGCTGGTCATCTTATTCTGATTCTAAGTCATCAGTCAGCTAATAGGTCTGATTGGTCCTATTACAACCTGTTTTGGAACTTCCATCAAAACTAAATTACATATTTCCCAACACATGATGGATGAGCCTTGTAAGATATCAACAGAAGATCTATTCAGTAGACCACCAAAGTCTCTTAGTAACAAGACTTATGGCCACCAAAGCAAGTGGTCAAATGAACCACTGCTCTGATACCACTTGTTGGTCACGGGGTAAACGAGTCTCACACGTGTATGGGGGGGATACACGTGTATAGTGATTTTTAAAAATTTTCAGTAAATACTATAATCAGTGAGTCAGGATGTCCTGAAGGTTAGTCCTGAGAAGCACACAATGCCCTGAGTCAAAGTCTACTGAGACAATAACATTGAGCAGCTTTCAGAGACTTCAAATTACCTCAACTGATTCTGAGTTTTTAAAACAGAGTCCAAATAAGCTTGGAGTAGATAATGATCTTACTGACTACTCAGGAGAGTTGATCAGTTTGACAACTATCTATACTAGTTTATCTAGAGTGCGAAATGTGTAGGCCCTAAGTTTATACTCGTTTTACTTTGCTGAAAATCTTATTTTCTCAATGAAATAGTGGTTAAGGTTGTGATCAACTTAATGCACCTTCAGTGGATTGATTCCAACTGAATATCAGAAAACTGAGTATGATTTCAGTGAAAATATATAACAGGATAAAATGCAAATACAGAAAGCAAACAACACAACAAATTATAGTGGTTCAGAGACTCAAGCTCCTACGTCCAATCTCTCTGATCCTCAGAGAAATTCCTTAACACATTACTACTACTATCTTAAGCTTTCAGACTGACCTCTGCAGCTTACTAACTTTCTACTACTAGTTTTCAGGCTGAACTACTGCAACTTACTAACTCAACACACACAAGTTTTCAGACTGAACACAAGCAGCTTACTAACTTCTTCTCTAAAGCTTTCAGGCTGAACACACGCAGCTTACTTACTCTTTACAACTCTCACTTCTCCAACAACTACACACACAAACTACCTAATTAAAGGGTTTGTGTTTTGGTTTGTTTCCAACTAAGGTGAGATATCCTTTTACAATCAAACACAAGTAAAAGGCTAGGATATCTCTAACTAAGCATTGAATATTCTTGAATCTAGGCTTAGTAAATGAGCTCTCTTCTAAGATGAAACACTTGGGAAATTCTAAGGGTTTCGAGTGCTTCACAATGTAAACTTTGAATACGAATGAGCTCTGGAGTTGCTTTGATTTCCCGTAACCTTGGTTGTGAACAAGGCCTTAGTATTTATAGACAACTCTCTAAGAGTCTACTCTTGAAAACTATATGTTGGAGAGACAGCTTCAAGGGTTTCCTCTTTTGGTTATTGATGAACGACTATTTTTGGGGTTTGAACACACCCTTGTATGTTTTAGGAAATATGCAGCCACGTAGCCAATCACCAACTTCTGTGAACTGGAAGATATCAGCCCTGACATTTCTTCAGAGATATGTCACTTTCAGTGTCAGTATAGTACGCTGTTGTCGCCTCCTCATTGGTCGAAGTCTTCCTTTGAACAGAGACAAACAAAACGGCTCTATTTAGGTCAACCACACTGATCTGATATGTTCCTTAATGTCCACGAATGTATAACATTCTCTTTGTTTGTACTAAGAATGAACAAACACTATTTAACTTGAAGTAGCTTGTTCAGGTTCTTTTGGGTCAGTACAAAACAATCTTCAGGATCTTTTGGTCTTCAGGATCTTCAATCTTCAGGAACTTCAGTCTTCAGGATTCTTCTGAGTTCTTCAAGAGCTACGGAGTCTTTCAGACAAAATCAAAACAAACCTATTTATCCCTGATCTATATTTACTGACTATACAGAGTGCAGATAATCCTGAGTCTTAATATCTATTGAAACTTGATCCTATACTACCAAGATGTACTGATACATGTCATACTCAGGGGTTTTGGGATCTAATCAAAATCTTTATTAAATTCATCTCCCAACACAGGTTATTAGCACCCTTTTTTTTAGGAAATACATCACTTAGATTAGTTCACCCATGTTGGCCCCGGTGCTAACGAGTCTCACACGTGTATGGGGGGGGGAATAAACGTGTTCAGTGATTTTTAAAACTTTTCTTTCACTGAGGTCAGATGGGTCAGGTTATCCTGATATTTTTGTCCTGAGAAGCACGGATTGCCCTGAGTAAAAGTCTACTGAGACAATGATCCTGAGCTGCTTTCAGAAGCTTCAGATTAGCCCAACGGATCCTGAATTTATCAGAGATCCTGAGGAGCTTGGATCAGATAATTATCTTACTGAACACTCAGTAGAGTTAGTTCAGTTTGGTAACTATCTGCTCTTAGCTACTCAAGCGTGCGGAATGGTTGGCCCTAAGTTTATACTCGTTTTAGCTTTGCTGAAATATCTTCTTCCTTTAATAAAACAGTGATTAAGGCTGTGACCAATTTTATGCAAGTTCAGTGGATTGGTTCCAACTGAATATCAGTGAAATATGCTTTCAGTGAAAAACATGTAACAGATAAAAATGCAGTACAGAAAGCAAACAACATAGCAATTATAGTGGTTCAGAGACTCAAGCTCCTACGTCCACTCTCTCTGATCTTCAGAGAAATTCCTTAACCACTTCCTAAAGCTTTCAGGCTAACTCACTGTAGCTTACTCACTTTTCTACCTTGAGTTTTCTGGCTGACTCACTGCAGCTTACTAACTCAAACACACACAAGTGTTCAGACAACCACAAGTAGCTTACTAACTTCTTCTCTAGAGTTTTCTGGCTAACTCACTGTAGCTTACTAACTCTTTACAACTCTAACTCACCAACAAAACACACACAAACTACCTTAACAAAGGGTTTGGGTTTTGGATTGGTTTCCAACTAGGGTGAGATATCCTTTACAATAAGAACTAATGCAAAGGCTAGGATATCTCTTATAAGCTTTGGATATATCTATCAATCTAGGCTTAGAATAGTGAGCTCTCTCCAATGTGAAACACTTGGGAAATTCTAGGGTTTTCGAGTGCTTCAATTTGCAATAATACGAATGAGCTCTTGAATTGTTTTGAAATTTCCCGTCCCTCTCAATGTAAAGGGTCACTGGTATTTATAGGCAACTTCACCAAGGTCACTCTTTGAAAACTATCTGTTGGAAGAGATAGCTTTATGAGTTTCCTCTTTTGGTGTTTGATGAACGACTATTTTTAGGGTTTGAACACTCCCTTGCATGTTTTAGGAAATACGCAGTCATGTAGCCAATCACCAATTTTTGCAGTCTGGAACTTAGTACTACTCACATAATTCAGGGTCCTGTCGCTTTCAGTGTCAGTGAAGTACAGTGTTGTCTTCCTCTGATTGGTTCTTGTCTTCAGTGAATGTAGACAAACAAAACGGCTCTTTTTGGTCAATTTCTCTGAATGAGATAACCTGAAACAACACTTAGACTTAGTTCCTTTTGTCTGCACTAGAATGTTTTGGGCAATATCTACTTTTCTGAACATGTGCATTTTTCTCAGTTTTGTAGTCTTCAGATAGATATTATTCAGTGCTTCTTAACATTCAGGTTATAATCGAGTATTCAAGATTTCTTCGCGTCTTCAAGAACTCAATGAGTCTTGATGTCTTCAAAGAACTTCATCGAGTCTTCATGTGTCTTGAAAGAACTTCATCGAGTCTTCAGTGTCTTAAGTTACTTACTGAGTCTTCATGTCTTCAAAATCTAACCTGATCTATATGTGCTGACTATACATGGTGCAGATAACTTCCTGAACAATCTATACTGAAACCTGACTCAGTCTATCAAGATTATCCTGAACATGTCATACTCAGGGGTTTTGGGATCTAATCAAAACTTCTTTATTAATTTCATCTCCCAACAATTTCCCTCTTTTTGATGATGTCAAAACCATCTTGTTACATCTAAGAAAACCTAACCTATACTCAGGTTTCAGTTTATCTATTACAAACTAAAATGGCAATTTTTCCCAACAATTTCCTTAACAATCTGGCATATCAAGACATGTAAAAAGGTAATGAGATATTATCTTTTGAGCATAAAGATAAAATTTTCATTGATGTTGGATAAGAGTTACAGATTACAATGAAAATAAAAAACAACTGAATTTAAAACAGAAGTACATAGTCTTCAATCTTCTTCCACTTCATCCTCTGGCACTTCCAGGTTGAACATCCCGTAGTATCTCTTCTTCAGTTCACCCCTTGCCTTGATGATATCAGGGTTGTTTCCTGTTAGGCCTAGCTGGATGACATACTGGGCTATTTCTTGAGAAATGACTGCTTCATTCACACAGCCATTCTCAAACCTAGGAGCTGGGTACATGTATGGACCAGGAGCTACTATCTGAGTGTTTCCTTCATCTGCCATGTTGATCCAACTTTGCAGGTACTTAGGATAGAATGTAAGTAAGTACTCAATGAAGGCTTCATTCTTATCCGAGCTGCTCCCCCTCCATTCTCTCAGAATCTCATAATAGAACCAGAAGGTTCTCTTGATCTCTTCTCATGCTTATAGGCATCCATTTGTCAATGTGCGGCCACTTCTGAGTCTTTTCTGTACCTCTCCTTTTGCTTAGAAACTTTTTGAATCCACCCCTTCTCTTCTGTTCTTCTTCTTTCTTCTTTCTGATCAGAGGAGCACCAGATCTTCAAGCGTTAGTTCTTTTTTTCCTTTTCAACCTGCAGGACCTTCAGAGTCTTCTTGGTATCAAAAGTCTCCGGTTGAGTTTCAGTTTCCTTTTCTGGTCCTTCATCTAATTCTTCAAAATCTATAATCAACTTCCTCTGAGTAGGTTTAGCTACCTTTGCTCTTTTCTTCTTTTCAGTTTCAACAAAGGCAACTGCTTTTCTCTTTTCTGGTCTGGCTTGTTATTCTTCTGCCTTGCTTGTTTCAACCATCCTTCTATCACTCAATTTCTCAGAAATTACTTCCTGAATGGTTTGCTCAGATGTTTGAGTGAAGATAGGTTTCTCAGCTTCTTTGAACTTCAGTTTCTCAGTGGCTTCAATCTCTCTTAAGGCATCAACAATTTTCTTTCCTTCAGCTTCTTTTTTAGTCTTTCTCTCCAAGGTTTGTGCCAACAACTCACTTAATTTGCCACCAGGCCATTCCCCCTTTTTGGCACCATACCTTGGGAGTAGTTGAGTCGGTCTTGATATCCATATAGTATTGCTCCTTGCTCATACTGCGCACTTCTCCTGCCAACTGATCATGCTCATCTTCTAGCCTTATCATGTAATTCTTGGCCATTGAGAACTCATCCGAAAGAGGAGCAAATTGCTTTGAGAAGACATCATGCATCATCTCTGTCATCTTGGTCATGAACAGAGAGCCCAATTCCTCAATAGCTGTTTTGATCATCAGATCATTCTTCTCAACCAGTTTGACTTCAAGATAGGCAGTTCTTTCTTGATACATCTGCTTCATGTTGGCATTAAGCTCTGTATGTACTCCATCAATGTTTCCATCTAATGTAGCTAATTTACCTGATAGAGTTGTTTGAAGCGTATCAGATGATGAACTCAGGTTCTCCAATTTCTGATTTTGAGCAGCCAGGACTAACTCCATCTGAGTCATTTTGTCTGTGAGAATTGTTTGCGGATGCTCGAAGAAGAGCTTAGATTCTCAAGCTTTTGAGATTGACTTGCCAGTATCTCTTCCATCCTTGGCTCTATCTTCTTTAACTCATCCAGGATTGGTGTGAAACCAACCACTGGAGTTTGTACAATATTTTCCAACTGAGCTGGGTGCTCCAACCGAGCCTCAGTCTGCATATCATAAACATCATATTTAAAGCTAGGTACTTCAGTAACTTCGGCATAATATATAACAGTGCCAAAAGGTACCTGAAGAATGCTAACTTCAGTCTGAGGTTGTCTGATATCAGTTGGTTCAACATCAGTATCTGTCCCCATCTGACTCTCAGTTTCCTTCTCTTTCTCAGTATCTGTTTGAGATTCCTTCTCCTTCTCATATTTCTTTTCTGCATCATCTCCCTTATCCTTATCTTTATTTTGATCATGGGAGCTGGAAGCATCTACTCCTTTAGTAGCTTTCTTTTCAGCTAGCTTCTTTTTTACCAATTCATCAAAATCAGCAGCTTTCATTCTCAGCTTGGTTTTCCTGAAACCTGAGAATTCAGTCAGGGCAGCTGTCTCTACATTCCACCACTCTTCTCCTCTGTATGAAGCAATGTTCAGCATCTCCGGGAGTGTTTGATTCAGAATATATACTGTCGTTCTGAGCCTGAAGAACATATCCTAAAGGTCAGGATAGGCATTCATCTAAGGGTATCTGTCCAAGATGAACTGTTCCCCCTTACTTCACCATTCAGTCTCTTCGGCTTCTCCCTTCTTCAATCTTGGGCTTTCAGGAGCAGTAGGTTCAGAGTGTATGAGTTCCAGAGCTGATGGATCAAGAAATGGTTCATTCAGAAGCGCATCCAAGTTCAGCAATTCCTGAGGTTCAGACTGAACTGACGTCTGAACAGGTCTTTCTTCAGTAGGGATCTGAGGTCCCTTGAAAATTTCCTGAGAGATTTTATCTGAGCTCAGAGAGGTTTCGAGTACCTCAGAAAAAACATGTTCCTCAGTTTCTTGCTTCCTGCACATTTGTCACTACCTGAGCAAGAACCTGAAGTGGAGATTTCAACCCTTGCTGTCCTTCAGGTTGAGTTTCTTCAGTTTCACTGGCCTCCTTCTTAGCAATAGTTTGAAGCCTTCTGCGCTTCTGAGGAGCCAGTGCTTTCTTCTTCACTTTCTCTCCTTTCTCTCTTTTAATTTGCATCAGGGCTTTCCCTTTAGCTTGTTTGGCTTCTTCATCAGTTTCTTCTTCAGCAGTCTCCTCCTGAGACTCAGAGTTTTTCTCTTTCTTTCCTCTCAAAGTCTTCTTTGTTGGTTTGAACATGATTTTTGACTTTGGAAAGGAAGTGGAATTCGGCAAAGATGTCCTCCTCTTCTCTGCACGTTTCCAAGATAAATGCAATCTTGGTTGCATGTAGAATCTTTCCTTTGATAACTACAGAGCCATTCACCTTCTGAATTTGTTTGGCTTGATCACTCACCACCTTGATCAAATAGTGCAACCAATTGAATGTCGTAGTAGGTGAATCTTCAATTGCCGCCATTAGCCTTAACTTAGGCGTGCTTATCTGTTTGAAACTACCAGATCTACTCATGATGCATTTGCTTACAATATCCAACAATACACGATATTTAGGCTTCAAATGCCTCTTATTCAGAGTAGCTTCAAACTTTACCGGATGCTCAGTAATTTTATCCAAATATTCTTGTTCCCTACCCATCATGTATACCGTAGGGTCTTCACCTCTATCACTTAACTTATATATGGCATTCAGATTCTTAGGAATAATATAAAATTTCCTAACAAAATCCACATATTTCGAACCATGCTCCAAATGCGAGACTGTAATCTGAGACTCTATGCAATTCTCATCATCTAACTGCATATTAGAGATAAACTCAATTACCTCTTTCGCATATTCGGCCTCTGGTTGATTCGAGACCAGGCATGTAAGCTTTGCCAAATGAATCATATGCAACTACTCCTCCTCGTGAGTTGCATTGGACGTGCTTTCTAGAGAAACGACAGATTCGTACCAAGGTTTATTGGAAATAGCGAGTTTGTCGTATACAGAAAGTGTCATTTTGGAGAATTTCTGGTGAAGGGGTTTGAGATAGGTAAAAAATTTCTGGGCAATCGAGGGTTTCGAAGCAGAGTGTTTGTGAAGATGAAGGCTTTTTGGAATAGGGCTTTGAAAGAAATTTTTCAATGGATATAGGATTTTGATTTATGGAAAATCGCGTAGATGAGGAAATCGACTGTTGAGATTAAAAACCGACTAAAACGGGTATTTGAAAGGACGATTTCGCAAATACTAAGCCGCCAATTTATCCCTATTGGTGATTAATGAACAGTGCATTTAATTACTGTTCCTGCAGACCATTGACTTTCCTCGTAGATTTCAAAGGTCCCGCCCAATTATTTCTTCAGGTGTTTTGTCATTTATTGCCAATGATTACTGAGATTCAGATAGACAATAAATGTGGTGCATGAGTAAATACTTCTTCAGACTAATTTTTTCCATCAGTCTTACTGAGTTTTGACCTTGATAAAATGTCAGTATAATACTGAGTACCGAAACTTCAGACTTACTGAGTTTCCCAAGACTCAGTGTTCAGGACTCTCAATTTTATCCTGAGTTTTTCAGTAAAAACCTGAGAAAACTTCATGCATCTGAAAACCTTCAATTTTTCAGATTTGCTTTATTCACCTGGATCCAACATACCTAATTCAACTGATAGTTCCTGAAATCTTGATTCAGCCAAAGGTTTAGTCAAGATATCAGCTCTCTGTTTATCAGTATGAATTTTCTCCATTCTGATGTCTTTCTTCTCAACATGATCTCTGATGAAGTGATGTCTGATATCAACATGCTTACATCTGGTGTGCAATACATGATTTTGTGTAATAGCAATTACACTATTATTATCACAAAATATAGGTACTTCATTGGCTATAATCTTATAATCCTTTAATTGTTGTCTGAGCCAAAGAATCTGTGCACAACAGCTTCCTGCAGCCATGTATTCAGCTTCAGTAGTACTGGTTGCTACTGAGGTTTGTTTCTTTGAAAACCATGATATCAGTTTACTTCCAAGAAATTGACAAGTTCCTGTGGTAGACTTCATGTCAATTCTACATCCTCCATAATCAGCATCTGAATAACCAGTTAATTCAAGGTTATCATCAGCTGGATACCATAATCCTCTATTCACATTGTCTTTAAGATATTTCAGAATCTTTTTGGCAGCCTCCATGTGACTAGCCTTAGGATTAGCTTGGTATCTTGCACATATCCCAACAACAAATATTATATCAGGCCTACTTGCTGTGAGATATAGCAGTGATCCAATGATCCCTCTATAATCAGTGTGATTTACTGATTTGCCTTCAGGATCAGGATCCATCTTGTAGTTAGTATTCATGGGAATTCTAACTGCATTGCAATTCTGTACACCATACTTTGCAATCAGATCTCTTGTGTATTTTGCTTGATTGATGAAAATTCCTTCCTTAGTTTGTTTCACCTGAAGTCCAAGAAAGAAATTCATCTCCCCCATCATTGACATCTCAAACTTTCCTTTCATCAGAGTAGAAAACTTTTCACACAACTGAAGATTTGGAGATCCAAATATGATGTCATCTACATAGATCTGAACTAGTAAAATATCCTTTCCATCTTCTATCCTGAACAAAGTCCTATCAACAGTTCCTTTGATAAAACCATGGTCAGTAAGAAACTGAGAAAGGGTATCATACCATGCTCGGGGTGCTTGCTTAAGACCATACAAGGCTTTCCTGAGCCTGTAAACTTGGTCATTCTGACAAAATCCTGGAGGTTGTTCCACATATACTTTCTCCTTAAGCACACCATTCAGAAATGCACTTTTCACATCCATCTGATAGACTGTGAATTTTATGTGGGCAGCATATGCAAGAAACAATCTGATGCCTTCTAGTCTTGCTACAGTTGCAAAGGTTTCATCATAATCCAAGCCTTCTTCTTGGGAATAACCTTGTGAAACTAGCCTTGCCTTGTTTCTCACAATGTTGTTATTTTCATCTCTCTTATTCTTGAACACCCACTTAGTTCCAATCACATTGTGCCTTTTAGGTCTGTCCACTAGCTCCCAAACTTCATTCCTTGAGAACTGATTCAATTCTTCTTGCATAGCAACAATCCAGAATGAGTCTTGTAGAGCTTCTTCAATCTTAGTAGGTTCTTTTTCAGATAGGAAGCAGTAGAACAAAGCACTTTCACCATGGAACCGTCTTGTCTTTACTCCTTCTGATAGATCACCCACAATCTGATTTGTAGGATGGTTATCCAACCATTTTCTCCTGGATGTTCCCCCTTCAGTAGTGTCCTCAACATCAGAAATGTTAGGTTCAGGCAGTTCATTAAATTCAGGGAACAACAGAAAAGGAGAAAGGGAATCATCTTCCTCAAGGGAAATTCCATTCGAACATTGTCGAGACATTTGTTCCCCTGGTTGAAAGATTCGAGTTTGCCTCAAATTGTGACCACATCTTCATAGGCATTACATACCTGAGTCTGAACTGGTGTATGTTCAGATTGGTCACCTTCAAAGGTGTTTGGCTTTCCTTCGCTGGAGAATTTCCATCCCGAGTCTCACCATCCCGAGATTTTCCATCCCGAACTTCTTTGTCTCGAGTCCCATTCACTCCATTCATAGAAAGTGACCGACTTCTTCTTTTCGTGTTCGTGAGGATTTCTTTTTTCAAAGCTAAGTCCGGTGATTCTCTTGGTCGGGTTCTCCCGAAGTCATGTTCTGCTTTCTTCCAACACAAGTAGATTCATCAAAAAAATACATGAGGTGTTTCTTCCACAATAGAGTCCTACAATTTGTAAACTCGAAGGCTTTTATCGACTTCGAATATCCTAAGAATATTCCTTCATCGCCTTTGCTATCAAAAGTTTTCAAACGATCTTTACCATTATTGTGTATGAAACACTTGCAACCAAACACACGAAAAGAAAGAAAACAAGAGGCTTCCTTTCATTCCACAACTCATATGGAGTTTTTCCTTGATTCTTGGTCAAAGATGGATCTGTTTCCGAGAGTAGCATGCGGTGTTGATAGCTTCAAATTTCAAAATCTCTTAGGAATATCGAAAAAGAATCATTGTTCTTACAACTTCTTTTTTAGAGTCCTATTTCTTCTTTCAACAACACCATTCTGTTGTGGGGTCCTTGCAGCTGATGTTTCATGGGTTATACCATTTGCTGCAAAATAATCAGATATGATATGATTGATAAACTCAGTTCCTTTATCTAATCTGATCTTGACCACACTCAGATACTTTTCAAGATCGAGCCTTTTCAAAGAGTTCGCATATTTTTGTTCTAAGTCTCTTTCTTACTGAGTAAGAATATGACCCATGTGTATCTAGAGTAGTCATCAACTACCACAAGTGTGTATTTCCTGCCATTAGTGCTCACAGGTGTTACTGGACCAAAGAGATCCATATATAACAGTTGTAGTATTTTATCAGTAGAGACATCTTCTTTGCTTTTGAAAGATGCTCTGATTTGTTTTCCTTTCTGACAAGCATCACAAACATGATCTTTACTGAACACTTCATTTGGTAACCCCCTCACAAGTGCTAATCTTGCAAGTTTGTTCAGGGTTTTAAAGTTTAAGTGATTCAGTCTTTTGTGCCACAACCAAATGGTATCAGTGGAACTTTTTGCAACCAAACATGTATCTTTAGGAGATAATTTCCAATCAGCAAGATACACATTTCCTTTTCTAGTACCAGTCAGTAAAATTTTTTGTGAAGTATTGTCTTTCACATAGCATAAGTTCTTTGAGAACTCAACACTTAATCCTTTGTCACAAAATTGACTGATAGAAAGCAAGTTATGCTTTAAACCAGACACTTATGAAACACCATGGATATGAACAGAATCAACTTCAAGAGTTCCATATCCTTCAGTTTGTCCTTTGGAGTTGTCTCCAAATGTGATCTGAGGGCCTTTTTGCTCAACATAGTCAGTGAGTAGTTGCTTATATCCTGTCATATGTCTTGAACATCCACTGTCCAGATACCATACAACAGGTGCCAATTCATTTCCACTCATCAGTGCTATGTTGTATTCATTCAGCTCAGTGCCCTTTTCCTTTACCTGAAAAACAGATCAGTTTTTAGGTACCCATTTGGTGTAGGGTCCTACCAGGTTAGCTGTACCTTTTGGAACCCAAATCTGCCTGATAACTCTAATTACTTTAGAGTGGCTGATTTGTCTGCCATATACATCTACATACATATTCACTACCCTAGGTGCCTTGGCAGTATCTTGTGTATGAGTGCCAGCCTTAGCATGAACATGAGCCTTAGAGTTCTTCTTGGGTTCAGGCTTTTTGTTCAAGTGCCTTAGCTTTGGTGCAGCTGGTCTCTGTCTCTGCTGACTTGGGTTCAGGAAACCTTTACCCTTAGACAAGTGGGGTTTAGGTTGCCTGTACTGAAATTGGGGTCTTTCAGTAATCTGAGGACTTGGTCTTTTCAGTTGAGAATATCTCTGCTGAGTGTTTCTCTTCTGAAAATTCCTCTGATGGTTCAGTGCAGATCTCTTCAGGTTGGTATTCTTAGCCTGAGGCTTTGAAGTACTGGCCTGAAAATTTCCTACTGAGTGTTCAGGTTTTCTAGCCTTTTCCTGAGGTTTGGGCTTTCTTCCCTGAACCTTCAGTTTTTCTGAAACCATAGGTCCTTTACCCTTGTCTAAAACTCTGGGCTGTTCTTCAGTAAGAAGATTAGATGCCACTGGTTTAACAAAGACAGTCTTGGTGCTACTAGAAGCAGCATTCAGAAGACCTTGTGAGGTTCCCCCTGGAATGTATCCCAATCCAGCTTTTATAGTTGCAGGTCTTTGATAACTCTGAATTTCATCTATTACTTTAGATGCAGAATTCAATAGAGCTAACTTTCTCTGCGCACTATCCTCACATTTCTTTAGAGTTTCATGCTTCTCAAAGAGGTCATTGAACTCAGTTCTGATAAGCTGAATCTCTTTAGTGGATTTCTCTAATTTTCCATTCAGGATCTCTATCACCTTCTCTTTTTCTGAGAGTTGTACTTTCAGAACATCCAGTTCATCAGTAGTTCCCATCAATTGAGAAGTGATCTCAGCATTTTTAGAGTCTTTCCACTTCAGATTCTCAGCAGTCAGTTCCTTGTTCTGCTCTTGAGTTTCAGTGAGCAGTTCTTGTAACACAGAATAGTCCTTCATAAGATTCTCAAACGAATCTATCAGGTCAAAGTTGCTGTTTACAGTTGAACTTGAGAACTCATGTGCTTTTGTAGGAGCAACAATAGAGATAGAAGAATTTACCTCCTCTACAGCCATAAGACAGACATCATCACTGTCACTGTCTGAGAAAATCTCATCTGAGGAACTGGAACCTTCTTCAGAATGTTCTTCCTCTTCTGCAATCATAGCTTTCTTGCTGGAGATCTTCCTGTCTCTCTTGGCTTGTCTCTCCTTTCTTTCTTTAGCACTCAGCTCAGGACAGTCATATTGGAAGTGACATTTCTTTTGACAGTTATAACATCTGTTGGTATCATCATCCTGATCACTTTCCTCCTTGGTCTTGGAGTCCTTCTTCTTGGATGAGGATCCTTCAGCTTTCTGGTTCTTCCTTTTCTCAGTGTATTTGTCCTCAGCTTCTGAGTCTCTCTTGTACCTATGATTCCTGTAATATTTCTTATATTTCCCATATCTGCTATTGAGTCTTTCAAACCTCCTTGCCATCAGTACTAGCTTGTCCTCCTGCTCATCCTGATTTTTGGCAAGTGAGTTCTCAGACTCTCTAGACTTACAGGATTTCTCTTTGGCTTTGAAAGCCACATTCTTGATAGATGAAGAATCATCTTTGCTGTCAGATTTCTTAGTTTTCTTGTCAATCACAAACTCATAAGCTTTCAGTTCAAAGAAAACTTGTTGATACGGCATGGAATCAATATTTTTGGTGTTTTCAATCACCACATCATGTATATCCCATTTCTTAGACAATCCTCTAAGAATTTTCAGTGCCGCTTCTCTCTGTGGGTATCTTTTCCCAAGAGCATTCAGATCATACATAATGTTAGTGAATCTGACTTCGAGTTTGTCAATGGATTCACTATCTTCCATTTCAAAGCTATCAAACTTTCCAATAGCAACAGAAAGTTTGTTTTCTTTAATATGATCTGTGCCTTGACACATAACAGCAAGTGTGTCCCATATTTCTTTTGCAGTTTCACAGTGAGATATCATCCCCATAGCACCATCATCAATAGTGCTATACAAAGTATCCTTAGCAATGTAGTCCAGATTGACTAACTTTCTCTCATCAGGAGTAAGTTGATCATCAGGCTTTGGAAATTCATCTCTGGGATCATTTCTCTCAGTATCAGTGATTCTGGGATTCACAACAGTAAATTTGAATGGTCCTTCAGAAACCACTCTCCACATTCTTTCATGTTTTGAATACAGATGAGCCAACATTCTTAGTCTCCATAGGTCATAGCTCTCAACAAAGAACATAGGAAGTTTCTTAGAAGGCATGATGACTGAGCCTTGTAAGATATTAACAAATAGATCTATTCAGTAGACCACCAAAGTCTTTCAGCAAATAGACTATGGCTACCAAAGCAAGTGGTCAAAAATGAACCACTGCTCTGATACCACTTGTTGGTCCCGGTGCTAACGAGTCTCACACGAGTATGGGGGGGAATACACGTGTTCAGTGATTTTTAAAACTTTTCTTTCACTGAGGTCAGATGGGCCAGGTTATCCTGATATTTTTGTCCTGAGAAGCACGGATTGCCCTGAGTCAAAGTTTACTGAGACAATGATCCTGAGCTGCTTTCAGAAGCTTCAGATTAGCCCAACTGATCCTGAATTTATCAGAGATCCTGAGGAGCTTGGATCAGATAATTATCTTACTGAACACTCAGTAGAGTTAGTTCAGTTTGGTAACTATCTATTCTTAGCTACTCAAGCGTGCGGAATGGTTGGCCCTAAGTTTATACTCGTTTTAGCTTTGCTGAAATATCTTCTTCCTTTAATAAAACAGTGATTAAGGTTGTGATCAATTTGATGCAAGTTCAGTGGATTGGTTCTACCTGAATATCAGTGAACTATGCTTTCAGTGAAAAACATGCAACCGATAATAATGCAGTACAGAAAGAAAACAACACAGCAATTATAGTGGTTCAGAGACTCAAGCTCCTACGTCCACTCTCTCTGATCTTCAGAGAAATTCCTTAACCACTTCCTAAAGCTTTCTGGCTAACTCATTGTAGCTTACTCACTTTTCTACCTTGAGTTTTCTGGCTGACTCACTGCAGCTTACTAACTCAAACACACACAAGTGTTCAGACTACCACAATTAGCTTACTAACTTCTTCTCTAGAGTTTTCTGGCTAACTCACTGTAGCTTACTAACTCTTTACAACTCTAACTCACCAACAAAACACACACAAACTACCTTAACAAAGGGTTTGGGTTTTGGGTTGGTTTCCAACTAGGGTGAGATATCCTTTACAATAAGAACTAATGCAAAGGCTAGGATATCTCTTCTAAGTTTTGGATATATCTATCAATCTAGGCTTAGAATAGTGAGCTCTCTCCAATGTGAAACACTTGGGAAATTCTAGGATTTTCGAGTGCTTCAATTTGTAATAATACGAATGAGCTCTTGAGTTGCTTTGAAATTTACCGTCCCTCTCAATATAAAGGGTCACTGGTATTTATAGGCAACTTCACCAAGGTCACTCTTTGAAAACTATCCGTTGGAAGAGATAGCTTTATGAGTTTCCTCTTTTGGTGTTTGAACAATGGCTATTTTTAGGGTTTGAACACTCCCTTGCTTGGTTTAGGAAATATGCAGTCTTGTAGCCAATCACCAATTTTTTGCGATCCGAACTTAGTACTACCGACATAATTCAGGTCCCGTCGCTTTCGATGGTCGATTGAAATACGATGTTGTCTTCCTCTGATTGGTTCTTGTCTTCAGTGAATATAGACAAACAAAACGGCTCTTTTTGGTCAATCTCTCTGAATGAGATAACCTGAAACAACACTTAGACTTAGTAGTTCCTTTTGTCTGCACTAGAATGTTTTGGGCAATATCTTTTTTTATCGAACATGGCGTTTTCTCTGTTTTGTAGTCTTGGATAGATATTATTCAAAGGCTTCAACATTCGAGGTTATCTTGAGTATTCAATATCTTCTTGAGTCTTGATGTCTTGAAAGAACTTCTTGAGTCTTGATGTCTTGACAACTTCTTGAGTCTTGATGTCTTGATTATTCATCGAGTCTTGATGTCTTCGATTACTTCTTGTGTCTTGATGTCTTCAAAATCTAACTTTGATCTATATCTCTGACTATACATGGTGCAGATAACTTCCTGAACAATCTATACTGAAACCTGACTCAGTCTATCAAGATTATCCTGAACATGTCATACTCAGGGGTTTTGGGATCTAATCAAAACTTCTTTATTAAATTCATCTCCCAACAACCCATTATCAGATTAGTACACTACAATTTAGCTTCGTAATTTACCCTTCTCTCTCAAATTCTTTTATTAATCTACAATTCAAAAAATAAGAACCCACCCACCCACCCCCGAGAGGAGGAAATTGTCGTTTTAATCTCCTGCATAAGCTCCTCGTCGTCGTCGTTGTCACTGCTGCCACCAGAATATGTTTGCATCTATTCCTCCAAACAATGGTGGAAGGAGAGTATCCATGGCTTAAACTTTTGCTCATAGTTAGGGTTTAGGCTATTCAAGAACTTATATTAAAATGTTTGGTTTATGCGTCGAAAAATTTGGGTTCTTGATTAAAACGAATGAACCGCTTTACAAAACCGTCGATTGAAAGAAATGTTTGTGTTTTAAGAATTCGGGACTAGTTTGCCGATTTTTTTTATTGATTTTCATAGAAAAATAAATCGAAAATTTTATATTTTCTCGGAAAAATATTCTGAAATTGTAAAAAAGTTTCGAGGAAAACACTCGAAAAAATTATTTTAAAATAATTTGAGAGTTTTCGAAATATTTTTTTTTTAAAAGAAATCACCAATTTTCAGACAAATATTTCGAAAAATATCAACAAAACTTCAAAAAATCAGTTGGGAATTTTTTTTTTCCCGAATTTTTTTTGCTGCAATTAGTCTTCACATTAGGCCAAAATGTATATGTTTGTTTATAGTTTTGAGGGGATTTGAAATCTTGTAGAGGGGACTTTGAAGGATTTGGTATAAAGTAAAAAGTGTATTTGTATTTTGTATATGTTTGAGAGTGTGGATTTTATAGGATTTGATAAAGTAGGATTTTAAAAAAGTACATGATAGAAATAATATTATATTCTAAAAAGTAATATTGAAATGATTGAATGATTATATAATGATTGATATGTTTGTATATTATATATATGTATACATATGATGACAATAAAGTAAAAAAGTAGGAGAGATAGTATATAGTTGGATAGATAATAATAATTGAAAAATGTGTGATAGATGATTGATAGTGTAATGGAAATTGTATTTGAAAAATGTAAAATAGGTGTATTATAGATATTATAAAGAAGAATTTTGGAGAATTTAAAATCATATACCGAAATCCTGATAAGCAAACGGGGATTTGAGATTTGAAATCCCAAAAGCGGGTTCCCAAACCAGAAACAAACATATAGAGTTTGGCCCATCAGCAATTAGTCTTCACATTAGGCCCATCAGTAAAGTTTTTAAATTTTGGGCCTAGAATTTGACCCATCAGCAATTCGTCCTCCAAGTTCCTCACTTAGGCATGTTTTTTTTTTGCCCCCTATATATATAAAGAATCCGGTGAAGTGGTGTGATTACATATTTGAACCATGCAAGTATGGAACTCGTTCTCTCTATCTCCATGCCTTAATTTGTTTCGGGAAATTAGCAATCAGGTACATTTTTTTTGGGGTAAATAGCAACCAGGTACAAATGAGATTGCATATATAGTTAAAATTGTATATGCAAGTGCAATTGTACCTACATATATGCAACCGTTTTGTACCTGGTTGCTAATTTTTTTTTTAAAATGTACCTATCAGTAATATGCCCATTTTTTTCTCTATATTGGCCTCTCTTTCCTGTTCTCATAGGAATTGGATCCTCTCCATTCTAAAATTCTTCAATTTTCCAATACCATTTTCTCTAATTTAATTTTCGAGGCCTATGCTGTTATAAACTTGACACTAAAAATTGTCTTCACAAGATAACACAATGAAAAATAAAATTAAACTTTCAATTCAGGAGATATATTAAACAAAAGGCTTTCAACTTGTAGAGGAATCAAAGGCTCTCAATGAAGGAGAGAAATCAGGGGCCGCACGATAAGGAAAGGCGGCGATGACAACAGAGTAATTTAATTATCACGTAGATTGAGGAGATAACTCAGATCTAATACCTATAAAATAAAAGATAATTTATATAAAAATAACAAAAATTAAAGGACGATCTACTCTTAAAGGGTCTCAGATAGCGCTTACGCGATTTGGAACCCGACTAATGCCGATGGATGAACAGATCTGAAGGGATGAACACTGCTATAGCTTTTTGGAGAGGGAGAGAGTGGAGGGAGGCTGTCTCTAAAAAATTTGGACTTATAAAAATTAATTTTTAAAAAAAAGAGTTGGGCCAGCTCGATAAGCCCGATGGACCAGTCAATTACGAGCCAAAATGCCCGATTTAAACGGGCCATAAATACCTAAGTCCTAACCCTAGAAAATTCCCGGTTAGCCTACTCAAAACCCTAGGGATGAACTCTTATAATCGCTTTTGAAATTAGGAAAAGATGTTAGAACTTTCAAATTGAATAATATAATCATTGATAAATTAGGTGGGATATAAGATTTATTAGAAAATATAGAGAAATCTGAAAGGGGAATACCAGGAGGAAAAAAAAATTTGGTCCCGTAACTTTTTTGTAATTCGTTTCTTGTCCAAAAAAATTTAACTTTTAATTTTGGTTCCATAACTATCTTGATTGTCCAATTTTGGTCCCATTTTCGTCGAAAAATATAAAATTTTATCTTTTTTTTATCACACACAAGTCACATGCTGGTTAAAATTGGGGTTTCCGAACTCGTAGTTGACGTGGACGTTAAAAATTCATTATTCCGCACTTGGGAGAAATTTTCTTGTTCTTTCTAATTTTTTAGAACAATGAACTTTCTTTTAACAGTCAGTGTCCACATCAAATATGAGCTCGGAAACCCGCATTTTTAACCGATATGTGACTTGCGCATGACTGAAAATTATAAAAAAAATTATTTTTCGATAAAAATGGGACCAAAATTGGACAATTGAAATAATTAGGGAATTCCAAAATTGAATAGTTAAACTTTTTGGGATAAAAAATGAAATACAAGAAAGTTATGAGACCAAATTTTTTTTTTATCAAAATAACAGAAACTCAAATCATGGTGCAAAATAAGGACCTCAAATATATAAACCCCGGCCTATGGTTTCAAAAGAAAATATATAAATTCCATAGGAGGTTGAGATGTTCCCCAAGATACCAGGGTTTCAATTTTCATAATTGGATTTTTTTTTTTCATAATTGGATTTATACATTTAGTATTTTGTTTTTTCTCGAGTGTCATTGTTCGAGTTTTACGTTGTTGCAATAATGGAACAAAAAAGAAAATACAGCATAGTTGAGGGAGACCTTTCAAACTAACCTAGACATTTACAGGGCTTCCCACCCATGTGGGACTATTTGACATGTTTTGTAGTACCACTATTTATTGAGCCCATAACTTTGGACGTTCAACCACTTTCTTCCCATTTTCTTGGCTCTAATGTTCGAGGTGGGGGATTCAGAAATAATGAAGAGGTGGACTAGATTTCTTTAAACAATATATACATATATATATATACAGTGCCGATATTAACAATTACTATAAAACATGAGTCGAATTTAAAATTAGGTCCCTCATAGTCTTTTAATTTTTAAACAATATACTGAATTTTAAATAATTATGACACTAAATAATGCATAATACTGAGGGAAAAAAAAAACATTTTTGTGCTTAAATTAATATGATAAATATTTTTAAAACAACTATTTAAATACAACTGTCCTTATAATTTTGGTGGTAAAAATCATTACTTACATCTGTATAATATAATTAATATGTTAACGTCACTTCTTCAAAATCAAATTCATTATCCACTTTTAATTTTTTTCTCTCCCAATTGTTCACATTTTCCTTATCCAATAAATCCTTGATTTCATCATTTTTCTCTATGAGGGTGCGTTTTGTTTGTTAGATTAGATAGGTTATATTAATTAGTGGGCATTTGTAAATTGTTTTGTATAGTGTATTAAAGCCCGAGTAAAATATTGGGCCCGGGTCCAATTGACATATTTAACCCACATTCTTATGACTATCGATCCATATGTAGGGGTTGAGATTATTAATCAAGTCAAAACCCATCCAAATCAGTAGGATATGAAAAGTCATAAATGTTCTTCATTCTTTAACATATATTACTAAATTGTCATTGTTTTTTACTGTGTTCTGGCCCAACCAACTCGGCCCAATAGGTCACAAATCAGACATATATATACATTTCTCATCATCTTCTTCGCGAAGATTCATCCAGGAGCGTTCCAAAGGTATGTGCTGCTCTGTTAACTCTTCCGCATGAAAAATCTATAATGTTTTTCAATTGATTCTATCGTTAACCCTTCAATTACTTCCACATTCATGGACGGCCGTTAACCCTTCAAATTCGCGACACCCTGCATTTTGATGTATTAATTCCAAAGGTTCTGCCAATAACAAATGTAAGTGAAATATTAAGTACAATGTCAAAACAAGAGATTATCAACCAATTTTTCGCATACCCATACATACTACTGCATAAAATCGAAACAAACAAAACCATTCCAGATTAAGAACATACAGATAATAACATAATTGACATAATGAATCAATTAACCACAAACTGTAAAGAGCAACTATATCACTGAACCGCATAATGTTAAAAAATCTCAATCTGAAAATCACTGAGAATCGATTTTCACAAAACTCAACAGAAAGATAACCACCAACACCACCAAAAAAATTCTAACCACACATTGCATGTAATAAATCGGAATGGGTTTTCAGAATAACCCAACAAAAAGATAAGAGAGCACATTGTATAAAATTGGTATCAGACTATCAGAACTACAGTTAAAACCCCCCAATGTACAATAGAAATTGGTATTCTACAGCATCACTGATAACCCCAAATTGTAGAGAAAAATCATGATCTAAAAATCCGAAATTGTATTGAGAAACCCCGAACCCAACTATTTCAGTGAAATTTGGGACACATCTAAACACATATAACCAAAAAAATAAAAAGCAATCGGCACCGTAATTTGAAACTGATCAATAAACCCTAAACTCAGCCATATGGGAAAATAATGTGTTGGTCCCTAAAAATAATTTAATTCTACAAAAAATAAAAGGGAGGGGGGAAATGGTGATTTTAAAATTTTATTTTTCTCAAAGAATTGCTTTGCTTGTTATTAAACATTTGCATATGACAAGAACATAAAGCAATAAAGAACACAACAAAGTATAGTGGTTCGGAGACTCAAGCTCCTACGTCCACTCTCCCTAATCCGTAGGGAAATTCCTTCAACTCACTCGACTAGTTTATTGTGTTAGTCAACAAAGTACAACCAGATATTTATAGAGTTCTCACTCAACGGGACTTATCTCCCTCCACGGGATTGTCTACCCTCCCTTGCGGGATTTCTTACAGATGTTTAATGAGTTCTCACTCTCGGGACTTATCACCCTCACGGGTTCGCCTCTAAACTAGACTTATCACCCTCACGGGTTCGCCTCTGGACTTATCACCCTCCACTGGATTGCCTCTTCAACTACCTCACTTAACCACTACTTCTCTCTTAAGAATGGGGTTTGGGTTTGGTGTTGTCTCCAACTAGGTTGAGATTTTCTCTTACAATTATTTAGCCTTTATGCTAAGGTTGAGAAAATATATCTAAGCTTAGGATATATCATGTGTGGCTTAGATTGAGTTTAGAACACTCTTGAATATATTTTGGATATCTATAAATTTGTGTTCTATGGTGGGAATGCTTGAAGATATGGCTCTTGGCTTGATAACATTTTTCTACACTTAAAATGATGGAAGAGCTTGTATTTATATTGTGGATTTGAATGTTACCGTTGGAGAAAGTCACATTCAAATCCATACTATTCTGTAATTTCTGCAGCTTTTTGGCAGACTTTTTGACCTCCTCTGATTGGTCCACGTCAGCATTCAGGCCTTCTGAAATCAGCATTCAGCATTCAGGAATCAGCATTCAGAATTCAGCAATCCAGCATTCATCACTCAGGATTCCAACACTCAACACTCAGGATTCCAGCACTCATCACTCAGAATTCCAGCACTCAGCACTCAGCATTCAGCATTCAACACTCAACATTCAACACTTCTCGTTCAGGCAATTCTGACATTCAGCGGTATTGGACTTCAGCTTTCTTCCATTCAGGCCACTTTTCCTCAGGCCTATTTTCCATTCAGGCCACTTGTCTTCAGGCCTATTTTCACTCAGGCCATTTTGACCTCCCGCCTATTTTCTTCAGGAGACTTCAGATCAGTTCCCCCTCAACTTGTTTACTTCCTCCTCAACTCATTACCTGTAGAAATGAACTTAAACAATATAAGTTGACAAATGTATAATATTTTGGCATAAATAATCAAAACTAAAATATCCCAACATAATGCGTATAAAAAAAGTAGAAAATACCCGATGCAGGTACTTCTTGTATATCCACATCGCACGAATCCATATTTTGATTTGTTTTGAACGATGAATGAACTGCTTCAATTTCTAAGACAGAGGAAATTCCGGTTGTAGAGGAGGGGAGAATCTGTTGGAATATAGAGGCACGTAAAACACGTAATCACATGCGCAAAGGAAATTAAAGTTCACCAACAACGAACAATTAATTGCATACAGATTACAATAATCATAACGAGAAATCTTACAGTAATTCGAGAGCATATTTCTCTACTACTGTATCCACGTAATCCCCAATTACGAACTTGCACGGATTTGCCAGCGTTAATCTCGAGACAGATTTGCTAGGATAATCCAAATTCTAGATCTTATGGAGAAAATATGAAGTGATACTGTTTGTGAATCCAAATAGCTTGTATATATAGGGAGGTTTAGCTTATTTCCCAAGCTAGCCCAATTAGGGAAATAAAATCCCTAATCTTGAATTAAATTAATTCATTTTAATTTAATTCCCTAAATATAAATCTCTACGGATTTAAATGCCTTATATGAAAATCTCTACGATTTATTTCCATATACATTAAATCCTACAATTATATTCCAAATATAATTATTGGGAATTCTTATTTAATTAAATCCAATTTAATTAAATATTAATAATAATTAATTTTAAATTAATATATTATTAATTACTTCTCCATAAATTAAATATTAAATCCAATTTAACATTTAATCAACAAACTCTAATCCGTAAAAGGGAACTACTTGTTGTGTGACTCATAGGCCCTCATATACCGAGTGATTAGTCAAACTAACGGTCTTAATTGAACCTTAGTCAATAAATCAGGCATTCTCAATATATGAGGTACGTTGCGAGAAACATGCAACTACTTGTAACTGAAACATGGGCAATTGCGATTTCCTCCTTTCATTCACGAATACTCGATTAGTCTTGAACATGATAAAATGTCTATTCAAATAACTTAATCAATTTATCTCAAATCACTAATTGATCATTAGTGTCACACTTAGTCACAAAGTCTAAGTTGACATGCATTGGCCAATGACTTAGATCCAATTATGATGAGAAGATGAGTATTCTCTCTAAATCCACTTTGAGGAATGAATCCTTTTCTTGGCTCAACTACCACGCACATGCACTTCGTGATGAACCCAATCCAAGCCATATCTACCCATAGACGGGTGCAAACGTCGGTCATGGTCAAAGTTCATCATCTCATACATGTCGTGCGTATTGACCTCAAGTCAAAAGAGTATCGCATCGCTCCCACTAACCAAGACACCTGTAGACACATATAGTGGAACTACATCAAACGGTTTCTCGGATGGGTATACCAATACCCTCTAAGGTATTTGTGCATCCATCATGAGATACCTAGTATCTCGTAGTAAGTGAGATCTTACTACACTCTCTAAGAGTATGATGCAGATCGCACACCAATCTCCATTGCATCATCAATATCTCTTTCTTGATGATCTTCGATTGAGGTTATTTAATAATCATGTTTAAGTCATCTGAGTTCTCACTCACTCAATGACAACAGTGACTCAAGGGAACACATATAAGAATAAATGCAAACAATCAAACATAATATTCTAATGAGTGTAACGCCATACATTTAATATTAAATAAACAATAATATTAAACCAATACTGAATATTATCTGAGTGTTATGTCCTTATAATGGATTGTCTCTAGGACACTAACACTAACATAATCTAACGGTCGGGTAACGCGTAAATAACGGCGGTCTTGGAAGAGGGGAGAAGTCTGATGGGTAACGAGTACGCAGTAGCCGTCGTCGGAGAGGGGTAATCACTGTCGTTGTAGAAGTATTTTTCTACTGGAGTGTCGAATGGAAAGTGAATGTAAGTGTGAATCCCAACAGGCCGCGTTAATCGACGAGAAACCCTAAAAAAAGAAAAAAAATTAATTAAAGAATTGAAAAGGGCATTTTTGGCAACCAATTGAAAAATTATAATAATCCTGAAATCCAAACAATTCATTACACCATTCATGAACAGTTATCTCATATATAATCCTACAAACCATTCAACATATTATTTTATATAAATCTACAAATGAATAGTGTTATCCCAACTATTCCAATCATAACATATCAAACCTAACCCCCAATCCAAACGCACCCTACGACTACTCGCAGTGGCAGATTCAAGAATTTATAATGGAGTGGACTATAAATAAAATAATTTAGATCAGTAACTTTAAACAAAGTAAAATATTTTCTATGTCTATTGAACTATACTCGAAGACTGTACTCGAAGAGGCTTCAAAACATAAAATTCATCAATAATTGAGTATATATATATCTACATTGTATAAGAAAAATTAAAAGAATAAAAAATAATATCGGCCTTGAAAATTGAGGATGAGTGTTGAAAAAATAAAATCAAGTTTGAAGAATCCCAAATTTCCTCTAGACTCTAATTCCCTGCTTTTGATGAAAATATTTTTTTTGAAGTAAAAAATGTTTTATTTTCTTTTAGATAAAATAAAAAATTAATTAAAAGTGGGTGGACCTATAGTTGTTTGCTAATATTTCTACAGTAATGGAGAAATATTAATGAATTTTAAGTGAGTTTATAATTAGGGTGGGCTGGTATAATTAATTTGGGTGAGTTAATGGGCTAATTTTAAAATTTTTGTATAGAACCTAGCCCATTAATAGAACCGCCCCTGACTACTCGTTTATTAAAACTAAAACGTTTATTGTATTTATTAGCTTAACTTTTATTAAAACTAAAACGTTTATTGATATTTATCAGCTTAACTTTCAGTATAATGTTTAAAAAACAAAATTCGTTTTTGATATCTAAATACATATTAAGGAGGTGTGATAGCGGAGAAAATTTTAAAATTAATTAAACAAATCATAAACAACTATTAATAAAAAAAATTACATATATGTATTAATACGCCAAAATCGAATTACAAATTTATTTTTCATCTCGTTATTAATTATTATATAATAGAATTCAATACATCTTACCTGCACAAATAAAAATGAAAGAAAATAAATTACATAAATAAATGAAGATGTGTTCTTCTCTGTTTGAGAAAGTAAAAAGGAACTCTTTATGTCCGTGTGAAAGCAAGCTAGGTTACTAATACAATTTGCAAATTTTAATAAGCACTTAATATATATTATATATATACACGCATATATAATTTTGGGCCCCAAAATATTCACAAAATTTCGGGCCTGGGTCAATCGATTCTTTTTCCACAAGAGAAGCACGGTCATGTATATATAAATATTATAATAAAAATATATAATTTACAAATAATAAATTTAAAATATAAATTTAATAGCGAAAAATTTAAATACTAAAGTCATAAAACTCCGACGACATCATTGTATAGCACCCAAAATAAGGTTAAGTTTTGTATGTATTAGATGTACTGTTCATTTCATAGTGTATTTTAGAACCATACAACTTTTTGCACTAAAATAAGTAATTTTTTTTGCACTGAACCGTGCAATTATTAATATGAGAAATAAATTGCATGGTTCAGTGTAAACAAGTTGCATATTTAAACGTAATAAATTGCATCGTTTTAAAATATATTATGAAGTGTACGGTACATTTTTTGCACATGAGACTCGCTATCAAAAGAAAGTTGAAGGATTAATTTACGTGTGAAACTAGTTCAATATTTATTTTTTATAAAACATGTCAAACTATATGTTAACTACGTAAGTTGCACATCAATAATATTAAAGTAGTACATTTTGTTGTTAAAGCAAAAAGGCACAACAACATACAAATTAATCATGAGTAAATTTAGATTAAATGATATTTTGTGTTTTGAGTTAATTAGTTAAATATACGGATTATAGATAATTAAAGAAACAAAACAAAAAAAATCGAGAGTTGCGTTAAATAAATGTAAAAAAAATGTCAAATTGGACCCTCATGTTACAGGATCAAATAGGCTTCTAATTTATTTAATTTCATCCAAACCCATAATTATTTCCTTTTTGGAGTAATTTAAATAATAAATTTAATTGAATTAAAGCAAGTTAATTCAAATAGATTGGACTAAAAATTTAACCATTAAAATTAATTATAAATAATAAATACATTATAAAAAACTTGGGGAAGACTTGCATTAGGCTCGAGCCCAAGAGAGCGAACCCCAGACACATGCTTGAATCTCAATCATATATTTAAAAGTCACATATATTTATCTTAAATATTTCACTGGTCAAGAATTCGTGAAACATAACCACCGATCCAAATCCAAACGGGAAGAGAGAGGGAGAAGCAGAAGAAACACATTTTTTCCATACAGAAACATAAAATTTTCTTTACAATAATACCTTTATTTTCATATAATTATAGCACTCTTTTAATATCTTAGATGTATTACTATAATGACAAATATGTGTTATTAAAGGTTAAACATGTGTTACTTGTTTTTACAATTACAAATACATGACCTTATAGTATCACATATTTGTTAAGTAAAACACACCTAAGACCGGGTTTTTTATTTTTTTGATTTCTTCATTAATAGGTGTGTTAATATTGCATTTGAAGCATTTTATTGTATTGTGCCCTTTTAAATTAGGAATAGTAAAAAAAAAACGAGTTTACAAACATTCTGCCAAACACTCTAGGAGACTCATCCAATAAAATTATATGCGACCGTCTTATATATATATATAAAAAAATCAGGCCTTATTTTTATTTTAGGAGAATTGCAATTAAAAATTCATATATAGTAGGCTTTTTTTGAAAAATCATATATCGTAGGCTTGAAAATCCGGTACATGTGAAAGTTGAACAGTCGAGACTTCTTTTCTCTCTCTCTAGGAATGATCTCGACTGTTCCTCTCCCTCTAGGGTTTCCCCCTAGAGGTGAGTCATCCGACTTTTCGCCTTCCGATGGCCTCCGTGTCGTTCGGTCCTCTGGCTGTTAGTGTTAGTGTCCCAGAAAAAATCTATTGTAAGGACATAATACTAGATGATATTCAGTTTGATTTAATATTATAGTTCATTTAATATTAATGTATGGCAATACACTTGTTTGAATATTATGTTTGATTGTTTGCATTTATTCATTCAAGTGTTCCCATGAGTCATTGCTGTCATTGAAGTTGTGAGAACTCAGATGACTTAAGCATGATTCTCAAACAGCCTCAATCAAGGATCATCAAGAATGGGATATTGATGATGCAATGGAGATTGGTGTGCGATCTGCATCATACTCTTAGAGAGTGTAGTAAGATCTCACTTACTACGAGATACTAGGTATCTCATGATGGATGCACAAATACCTTAGAGGGTATTGGTATACCCATCCGACAAACCGTTTGATGTATTTCCACTATATGTGTCTACGGGTGTCTCGGTTAGTGGGAGCGATGCGATACTCCTTTGACTTGAGGTCAATACGCACGACATATGTGGGATGATAAACTTTGACCATGACCCACGCTTGCACCCGTCTATGGGTAGATACGGCTTGGATTGAGTTCATCACGAAGTGCATGTGCGTGGTAGTTGAGCCAAGATTAAAATTCATTCCTCAATGTGGATTTAGAGAGAATACTCATCTTCTCATCATGATTGGATCAAAGTCATCGGCCGATGCACGTCAACTTAGACTTTGTGGCTAAGTGTGACATATGTGATCAATTAGTGATTAAAGATAAATTAATTAAGTTATTTGAATAGACACTTCATCATGTTCAAGACTTAATCGAGTATTCGCGAATGAAAGAAGGAAATCGTAATAGCCCATGTTTCAGTTGCAGGTAGTTGCACATTTTCTCGCAACATACCTCATATATTGAGAATGTCTGATTTATTATCTAGGGTTCAATTAAGACCGTTAGTTTGACTAATCGCTCGATATATGAGGGCATATGGGTCACACAACAAGTAATGATTGTTTACTAATTATAGTTGATTGATTAAATGTTAAATTAGATTTAATATTTAATTTATGGAGAAGAAATTAATAATAGATTAATTTGAAATTAATTATAATTAATATTTAATTAAATTGGATTTAATTAAATAAGAATTCCCAATAATAATATTTGGAATATTATTGTAGGATTTAATATATATGGAAACAAATCGTAGTGATTTGTTATATATGAAATTTAAATCCGTAGAGATTTATATGTGAGAAATAAATCTAAGAGATTTATTTAAATAAAGATTAGAGATTTTATTTCCTAATAAAATTAGCTTGAGACTTAAGCTAATCCTCTCCTATATATATGAGCTCTTGGGAAATTCATATTACGTGAATTCATATTTCTCCATAAAATCTTTAAGTTAGAATTTTCCTAGCAAATTCATCTCGGGGATTCAACACTGGCAGATCTGTACGAATTAGTAAACGACTGTTACGTGGATACCATAGTTGAGGAATCCACGTACGAATTGCTGTAAGAATTCTGTTTACGTTTACTCGTATTTAATTATGCAATTAATTGTTCTTTGTTGGTGAACTTTAATTTTCTCTGCGCATGTATTACGTGTTTACGTGCCTCTAAATTTCAACAGTAGTATCAGAGCTCAGGCTCTTGATTTAATTGCTTAATTGAATTGATTTATTGGTTTATAAATTTTTATAAACATTCGGTATGGCCAAACTGGGTTTGACCGAACCTATTGATTTGGGCAATGAATGTTGGGGCATATTTGTTTGTTTTGGGCGATTTTGCTTATTTGCTCTCTTTCACTTGTGTGCCGCATCGTGTTCATCTTCACTGGTTCCTTAAATTAGGGTTTTAGAAACCCATACTCTCATCACCGCTCCGCTAGCGGCGTTGGACCGAGATTTGTCGCTCGAGGCGGCGGTTCACCACCGCGCCGCGCGACCTCTCGCGACATTCCGATCTGCTCGGAATAGTGGTGGCCCGATTCGTACCCTCTTGACGCGTCTCTGTTGAAATCCGAATCCCTGTCCCTCGCGAGCGGCGGTGCAATCGCGGCCGTGGTTCGCAGCGGTGGTAGCAATTTGGGTTTCGCGGCGGCGGTCAACCCTCTGCTTCACGAATCATCGCTTGGAGCGGCCGATTGATGCGTGACCGCAACGAGTGTAGCCTGCGATACGCCGACGTGCCTAGGGCGACGCGGCGTGGTCGCACGCGCTTGATGGCGGTCGCGGCGCTGTACTCTGGACCTCTCCACGGCTGCGATTTGACAACAGACTCACATGCAGCGTTGATTCACCTCTTTGGCAAAGATGCAGCTGCAGCGCATCCACTTTCTCTTACCGCCGTCGCGTGACCTGCTTGTTCTGTGCTTTGTCGCTTTACACGAATAATTTCTAATTTTGGTTCTGAAAATTCTAATTTTTCTAAAGTAATTGGATTATTTTTCGATTAATGTTCACATGATGTTGTTTGATGCAACTGATTTGATTTTTTGAACTTGATGGCGAATACGGATGTCCCAAATTACAGATTAGACTCTGCCGATTTTGGGTGATGATGAGGGGAGGGCCATCTAGCAAATTTGATTTGGCTAGGCCCTCCTATGCAATTTTTGAAGTTGCATTTTAGCCCCTTCAAATAAAACAATTAAAACTTGGTTTTAAGATTGAAAAGTTTAATTTAAAATTGAAATTTGGACTTTTTTTAAAAAATTAATTGGATTAATTTGAATAAGAATTAAAAGGTTGAACTTTTAATCATAATTAATTGGATTAATTTTTAACTTTTAATAATTTAAAATCGAATTTAAATTGGATTTTGAAATTCGGTTTAAAGGAAATTATTAAATCCCACTTGTTTAAACTGATTTTAATTAATTCGTTAACGCCTTTATAGTCCGCATTATAATTGTTTGGGTAGGCGGCGCCCAATACTTGTCGGACCGTATTAAATGTTTGGGTAGACGGCGCTCAATATTTGTTAGTCCGTATAAAATCATGTTTGGGTAGGCGGCGCCCAATAATTACTCAAATGTGATATAGATTAACATGTTGGATCTAGATTAAGTAATTAATACTCCGCCTTTAAAAACGTTCCTCACTAAAATATGGTTTTCTCATTAATTTGATAAGATGTCTTCCATCAAAGTTAAAACTAAACCGAAGATTTCGTTCCAATGAGTACTTAAAGACCCTCGTCTTTTGCTCGGATCTACATCTAACGAAACTTTTATAGGGACATGTAATGTCGCCGCTTGATGGTTGTAAACCAACTTAACTTTGTTTAACTCGCCCTCGCGGGGACAACGGGTAAGGGATATCAGTCGAACTAGGTTCGACAAACTAGGAGTTGCAGTTTGCAACTGGTTTAGAGACCTAACAGTTATGTTATTGTGATATTCAGCCCTCGCTGAGATTGTAATAGTAGTAATGTGGATCCTAGTCCATTATGATTTATATTAGATATAAATTCGTACTTTTCTGATGAGGTCGTTAAGTATGTGAAAATAATGGAGACAAAATAAACACAAAAGAAAGGCCATGTTTATTTTGATTGCTGAGTATTGATCATAGGAATTATGTGTTTTAATTCATGTTTTATTTTATTTCTCTTGGTTAGTTGAAATGTATAACTGTTATTGAGATATGTTTTGGAAACAAACAAATTGGCTAGGCCGAATTTTTTGGACTGACACCGTAACATGTATTTGGTGCTAAGGCAAGAAAAGATTGAGTACGTGTTGGACACGCCTATCCCGGTTACCCTTAAAAGTTGGTACTCTGAGGCAGCCACATTTGACGTAGCACCTCAGAAGAAGTATCAAGAGGATGCTTCCCAGACTCAGTATATGATGTTGCTCGGCATCACTCCCGACGTACATAGGCAACATGAGAAAAATGGGTCCCTTCTTAGTCCTCAAGCATCTGAAGGATCTCTTTGATTCTGAATCTCGTTATGATATTTATGAAGTGATGAGAGATCTGTTCAAATGCCGGTTAGCTAAAGGAGAGAAGATTTTACCTCATGTGCTTAAGATGATAGGCCTAATTGAAAAACTTGGTAATTTAGGCTTTGAGTTAAAAGACCAACATTTTCATTTATGCTATCCTCCAGTCGCTCCCGGATTCATATTTTAGCTACATTGTGAACTACAATATGAATAAGACGGATGCGACCATGCCTAAACTTCACAATGTGCTCAAGACTTTTGAGTTCACTATCACTAAGATGGTGTTCAAAAGAAGGAGCGGGTAAACAAGGATGTGTGCCTCTACTGTATGTAGAAAAGGATACTGGAAGAAGGACTGTAAGGTTTTGGTTGCTAAAAGAAAGACACTAGGTGCTTTTAGCACTAGAACATTGATGGTCCCGGTGGGAAAACCTATTTTGCGCGTGCGGAAGCAAAACGTTTTCATTTCGGTGCATATAAAACAGGGGTGAGGGCAGAGTGTTTCCAATTTTTTTTTTAAGCTCATGTGTTGTGTTTTGCTTATAACTAGATGCATATGACAAGTATAAACATAAAGTAGTAAACAACACAGCAATATATAGTGGTTCGGACAACCAGTCCTACATCCACTCTCCCTCTCTAGGGAAATTCCTTATCAACTTCTGAGCTTTCTGACTACCTCGTGTAGTTTACTTACTCAACTCGGCCCTGAGCTTTCTGACTACTCCACGTAGTTTACTTACTCAACCCGACCCTGAGCTTTCTGACTACCTCCGTAGTTTACTAACTCAAACTCTTAGATGTTTAACGAGTTCACACTCCTTCGGGACTTATCACCCTCACTCGGGTTTGCCTAACAACTACCTCACTTCACCACTGGGTTTGGGTTTGGTGTTGTCTCCAACTATGGTGAGATTTTCCCTTACAATGGTTTAGCCTCAATGCTAAGGTTGGGAAAATCTCTCTAAGCTTATGATACATCGTGGGTTGCTTAGGTTGGGTTCTAGAACACTCTTTGAATATATTTGTATATCTACAGACTTGTGTTCTAGGGTGGGAATGCTTTGACTATAACGCTCTTTGGCTTTGTAGCATTTTGTGCATAATCTCCACGCATCCACCTAGCGATAATGAAGGAAGAACTTGTATTTATAGTGTGGATTTGAATGTTACCGTTGGAGAGAATCACATTCAAATCCATACTATTCTTTGTAAGTTCTGCAGCTTTTTCAGGCTGGTTGTCTTCCTCTCGTTGGTCCACGTCAGCTGGATTCCAACGGCTATATTCCTCAGCTTCAGTGCCTCGGAACATTCAGGATATACTGAGCATTCAGTACATTACTGAGTCTTTAGTAATTACTTGTTTTTCGATATTTCTTTGAGTCTTCGAGTTCTCTCGAGTCTTGAGTTCTCTCGAGTCTTGAGTTCTCTCGAGGCTTCAGGTTCTCTGAGCCTTCAGGTTCTCTGAGCCTTCAGGTTCTCTGAGTCTTCAGTATCTCAGTTTCTTACTGAGTCTTCAGAAACTAACATGTTCTATATATATGCCGATTATACATGGTGCAGATAATATCCTGAACACTCTAAAACTGTATCCTGACTCATCTATCAAGATTATCCTGAACATGTCATACTCAGGGGTTTTGGGATCTAATCAAAATCCTTTTTTATTAAATTCATTTCCCAACAATTTCCCCCTTTTTGATGATGTCAAAACCTATCTTGTTACAAACATATAACCTATACTCAGGTTTCAGTTTTTCCTATTACAAGAATGGTAAATCTCTAATCAATTTAAATCATTCAACATATTTCTTCAGTAATGAATCTTTCCTAAATAGATCATTACTAAATACTTAAGCAATTTCTCCCATAGCATCATATAGTTTCTCCTTTATATGAGCATATAATCAGATCAGAGACATTCAATCAGGCATATCAACATAAAAGACATGTAAAAAAGATAATGAGGTATTATCTTTGAGCATAAAGATAAAAGTTTCATTGATTGTATGTTATCAGTTACAGATTACAATGAACTTATCAAAGAAATAAAGAAAAAAAACATAAAGAGTTACAAGTCTTCAGTTTTGGTCTTCAGTCTTCTATCTTCAGCTCGGCTCCTCATTCTTCTTCAATGGACCTTGTCGATCGGTATAATCTTGACACTCATCTTTGATCGAGTTCGGTTTCTTCGACTTCGCACATCTTGACCCTCGTGTCTTTTGACCTATCTTGAGTCTCGGTTTACTTTACTTCTTCGAGTCTCGAGATCACTTTTACCCAAGCTATCTGATTTCTTCTTTGCCTGATCTGATTAGCTCGACTAATCGGATCAACACATCTTTAGATAAACATAACATCAGGTCATTATATCAGGTTAGCATATCAGTTTTATCATATCTGATCTTGATCACGTCTGATCTCAATCAGTCTTCATCTGCTCATTATCATATCTGATCTCGATCACGCGTCGATCTTGATCGATCTCTTTTGCTCATCTTCCGATTTGCAACCTTCTCTTCGATTCTTTGGCTTTAGCTTTTCTTCACTTCGATTTTTGCCGGACTCATCATTTGAACTCATCTAACTTATTTGATCTCGATCGGTCTAAATCTGCAGCCCATGTCTTGATCTTGATCATCTACTTTTGATTCGTGAGTTCCCCTCAAGTTGAAGTTCCCCTTTCAACCGATATAGACCGATATATCGATTTGGTGAAGCTTTCAAGCTCGGTGATTTTCTTCATTTGATCAACTTTGTATGTAATCGATTTTTGTTGACCTAATCGATTCTCCTCCGGATTAAGCGATTCTTGGAAAGTGTTCTTTGCCCGAAACTTAGTCTAGAATAGTAGCCTCTATTCCCTAAGTTGGTCGCGATTTGACATCGAAATATCGTCCCGACACTCTCGATATGTCAATCCGCCGTAACTTTATCCAATTTATCGGTCGCGTGATTTCTACATCGCCCTTGTGATGCAAATTTTTCTAAAAAGGCTTTGAGAGCTCAAATTTGCATCTGCACCCTTCTTGGCCTCTATAAATTGGACCAATATTTTACACGACATAACTCATTCACCATACTTATCTTCTTTGTAGAATCATGTATCCTGGTGAACCCTTGTTTCCGGTGAGACTTCCTAAAACATTTTTACCCCCCTTTTCCATGATTTCATCTTCTCAAATCAACCCCTGTGTGTCCTTTTTTGGTTCTCGTCGTCATCAAAGATTTCTCATACAATCGTTGCTAAGCTTCTCTACCATCGAGGTGGGTGGATCTGCTTTATCGCAATCGAGAAGACACTTCTCCTAATCGTATGCACCTTGTGTGTCTTTCTGGATGACGTAACCCGGCGTTAGCGATCGGTCCTGAAAATGAACGTGAGTTTGATATGCGAACTTGATCAGACAACAGCTGATCTTCTTATATCAACTCACCATTTAACAGCTGGAGAGCCCACTGACTCTTTCTTAGGGCTCCTGGCTTAAAAATCCTATCAAGGCCGCTCTCACTCCATTGGAGAGTCCATCAGTTTGCGGCATATGATTACCTTTCAAGCCTCCCTCACCCTGTTAAGTGGGGGAAAATGAGAGCATGAGATCTTAAAGTCTCTCTCTCTCCTCCTCTTAATCACTACCCTGTAGATTGGGTTTGGGTTTGGATGAAGGTTTAGGGTTATGGCTTAAGGTTTAGGGTTTAGAGTTATGTATTGACCTCCAGGTTCTCTTTGCATTTGTAACTTGTAATGTAACCTGACCTTTGGGTCTTTATCAATGAAAAGTTATATTATTCCATTGTTGTGTAAAACTTTCTGTTTCCTTGATACCACTTGTTGGTATCAGATCAGAGACAGGTTTTAAAAAATAGATCTGCTCAGGCGATTACATTGAAGAAGTAATCTTTTGAGCACCTGCTCTGATACCACTTGATGGTCCCGGTGGGAAAACCTATTTTGCGTGTGCGGAAGCAAAACGTTTTCATTTCGGTGCATATAAAACAGGGGTGAGGGCAGAGTGTTTCCAATTTTTTTTTTAAGCTCATGTGTTGTGTTTTGCTTATAACTAGATGCATATGACAAGTATAAACATAAAGCAGTAAACAACACAGCAATATATAGTGGTTCGGACAACCAGTCCTACATCCACTCTCCCTCTCTAGGGAAATTCCTTATCAACTTCTGAGCTTTCTGACTACCTCGTGTAGTTTACTTACTCAACTCGGCCCTGAGCTTTCTGACTACTCCACGTAGTTTACTTACTCAACCCGACCCTGAGCTTTCTGACTACCTCGTAGTTTACTAACTCAAACTCTTAGATGTTTAACGAGTTCACACTCCTTCGGGACTTATCACCCTCACTCGGGTTTGCCTAACAACTACCTCACTTCACCACTGGGTTTGGGTTTGGTGTTGTCTCCAACTATGGTGAGATTTTCCCTTACAATGGTTTAGCCTCAATGCTAAGGTTGGGAAAATCTCTCTAAGCTTATGATACATCGTGGGTTGCTTAGGTTGGGTTCTAGAACACTCTTTGAATATATTTGTATATCTACAGACTTGTGTTCTAGGGTGGGAATGCTTTGACTATAACGCTCTTTGGCTTTGTAGCATTTTGTGCATAATCTCCACGCATCCACCTTGCGATAATGAAGGAAGAACTTGTATTTATAGTGTGGATTTGAATGTTACCGTTGGAGAGAATCACATTCAAATCCATACTATTCTTTGTAAGTTCTGCAGCTTTTTCAGGCTGGTTGTCTTCCTCTCGTTGGTCCACGTCAGCTGGATTCCAACGGCTATATTCCTCAGCTTCAGTGCCTCGGAACATTCAGGATATACTGAGCATTCAGTACATTACTGAGTGTTTAGTAATTACTGTGTTTTCAGTATTTCTCTGAGTCTTCAGGTTCTCTGAGTCTTCTGAGTCTTCAGGTTCTCTGAGTCTTCAGGTTCTCTGAGTCTTCAGGTTCTCTGAGGCTTCAGGTTCTCAGAGCCTTCAGGTTCTCTGAGCCTTCAGGTTCTCTGAGTCTTCAGTATCTCAGTTTCTTACTGAGTCTTCAGAAACTAACCTGTTCTATATCTGCCGATTATACATGGTGCAGATAATATCCTGAACACTCTAAAACTGAATCCTGACTCATCTATCAAGATTATCCTGAACATGTCATACTCAGGGGTTTTGGGATCTAATCAAAATCCTTTTTTATTAAATTCATTTCCCAACAAACATGTATGTTTGTTATTAAGGTAAACATGTCCACTAATAGAGCTAACTGCTCAGTATTGGATATCGGATGTGGCTCTCACATTTGCACTAATGTGAAAGGGCTCATGTGTTATAGGACAGTTAGGGCGGGTGAAGTCATCTTACACGTAGAAACGGAGCAAGAGTTGCTGCTGAACGTGTGGGAACTTATATGTTAGACTTACCCGTTGGTTTTAGATTGGAACTTAATGATGGTCATCTAGTTCTTTCTATTACTAGCAACATATATTTGTTGCATTGTGGATACGATGTTCTTAATATACAAAATAAAATACTCAAACTTAGTAATCATGAAAACCCGACTTACTTATGGCATTATAGAACTTGATCTTGTAAATGAGAAAATAATTGCAAGGTTAAGAAACTTAGACTACTTAACCCCATTCGACTTTCAGTCTTATGGTAATTTTGAATCTTATCTCATGGGCAAAATGATCAACAGACCCTTTTCTGGGAAAGGGGTGCATACCAAAGAAGTTCTAGAGATGATCTACAACAATGTTTGTGGAACATTGTCCACTCTAGCTAGGGGTCACTTCGATACTTCATCACTTTTACTGATGATTTCTCAAGATACGGATACGTGTATCTTATGAAACATAAATCCGAGTCTTTTGAGAAATTCAAAGAGTTTAAGGCTGAAATAGATAAGTAACTTGGTAAGAGTATCAAGACTCTTCAATCAGATCGAGGAGGTGAATACCTTAGCCATGAATTCACTGATTACTTGAAGTTACATGGAATCCATTTACAATGGACTCCTCCCGGAACACCTCAGATGAATGGTGTGTTCGAGAGGAGAAACCAAACCCTGTTAGACATGGTGAGGTCCATGATGAGCTTTTCCTGTCTTCCAACATTCTTATGGGATACGCGTTACAAAACCTCAATTTACATTCTGAATAGGATTCCATATAAATCGGTAGAGCATACACCATATGAACCATGGTGTGGCAAGAAGCCAAATTTTACACATATCTAACATGGGGTTGCCCCGTGATTGTGAAAAGGATGCTTACCGACAAGTTGGAATCCAAAGGTGAAAAGGGTTACTTTGTAGGATATCCTAAAGAAACTAAAGGATATTACTTCTATCTACTTGAGAAATAATCAGTGGTTGTTTCTAGGCAGACCAAGTTCCTCGAAGAAGACTATGTCTTTAAGGAACAAGGTCATAAGCTGATAGAACTTGAAGAAATTCAAGAATCACAAATTAACAAAGAGACTGATATATTGTCAAAGCAACATGACAAGGAATCAGTGAGAGCATTCAACAATTTTCACAGTGGGAGTTTTTCACTAGGTGATCGTCTTTCAGCCAGTGGGAGTGTAATTGGAGTAGGCTTGCCAGTGCAAGAACCTCCAAGTGGGCTGAATGAGAACAAAATAGTTCAAACTCCCTCCCAAGAGGCATCTAAAAGTGTAGCTCTTAAGGAATCTTCGGACATTGATGAAATCGATGCACCACAAAAATTTTCACGATCAGAATGTACAGCCTGCACAACCACAACTCCGTAAGTATATTAGAAATTGTAATCCGCCCATCAAATATGGTTACCTCTTGGAGGAACTAGTTAATGTGGACATACCGGATAAGAATGATCCTAATACTTATTCTGAAATAATATCAAATATTGATTCAGGGAAGTGGCATGAAGCCATGAAATTCGAGATGGACTCGATGTACACCAATCAAGTCTAGGACTTGGTTGAGTTGCCTAAAGGGGTTAGACCCATATGTTGCGATTGGGTCATCATGCAAAAGACCAATGCAAATGGCAAAGTACAAACCTACAAAGCTAGGTTGGTGGCGAAAGATTATAGTCAATGCGAAGGCATTGACTGTGATGAGACTTTCTCACTAGTTGCAAAGATCAAGTCATTCAAATTTTACTTGCGATAGTAGCACACTATGATTATGAGATTTGGCAGATGGATGTCAAAACAGCTTTCCTCAATGGAAACATTGATAAGGAAGTGTTTATGACTCAACTAGAAGGTTTTATATCTAAGTCAAACTCTAATCTAGTATGCAAGCTAAAGAGATCTATTTATGGATTGAAGCAAGCCTCTAGGAGTTGGAATATCCAATTTGATGAAGCTATCAAGTCTTTTGACTTCATCAAAAATTTGGAAGATCCTTGCATTTTAAATGTCAATGAACGGGGAAGAATATTATTTTCATAATCTTGACATATTGATTTTGGAAAATAATATCCCGTTAATGCAGTCCGTTGAAGATTGGTTGTCAAAGACCTTCATGATGAAGGAACTTTGTGAAGCCTGCTACATCTTAGGGATCAAGATCCACAGGGATAGATCCAAGAGGATGTTGAGGCTGTCACAGTCCACCTATGTAGACAAGGTGTTGAAGTGTTTTGCGATAGAAGACTCTAAGAGAGGGTCTCTACCGACAAATCATGGGATAAAGCTGTCAAAGAAGGATTGTCCTTCTGATGAAGCTGATATCAAGCACATGAAGTATGTCCCATATGCATATGCAATTGGATCAATCATGTACGTCATGACTTGCACTAGGCCAAACATGGCCTATGCTATCAACATCAATGATAAATACCAACAGAATCCGGATGAGTCTCACTGGATTGCTGTCAAGACAATTCTAAAGTATCTTAGACGAACTAAAGAATGTTTCCTTGTCTATAGTGGACAGTCAGAACTAGTAGTGACTGGTTAAGTTGACACAAGTTTTCAATCCGACCGTGATGATTACAAATCACAGTCACGTTGCATTTCACTCTCAATAATGAGGCCGTCAGTTGGAATAGTTCCAAGCAAAACGACCGCAGATTCAACAACTGAAGTTGAGTACATTGCTGTATCAGAAGCCTCAAGGAGGCTGTCTGGATTTTATAGTTCTTAAGAAGAACTAGGGGTAGTTCCGAGAGCCAATTGTCTAATAAAATTATATTGAGACAACGCTGGTGCAATTGCGCAAGCAAATGAACCGAGATCAACAAACTGAAACAAGCATGTACATAGACTTATCATTTGATCCGGGAGATCATATTGATAGGAGAAATAGAATTAAAATGTATTCCCACATATTTAATTTGGCAGATCTTTTCAACAAAACACTGAGTGTTCATGTACACACTAGACATTTGATGGTCTAGGGGTTTAGACATGTAGGTGATTGACTCTAGTCCAAGTGGGAGATTGTTAGTGTTAGTGTCCTAGAGACAATCTATTGTAAGGACATAATACTAGATGATATTCAGTTTGATTTAATATTATAGTTCATTTAATATTAATATATGACAATACACTTGTTTGAATATTATGTTTCATTGTTTGCATTTACTCATGCAAGTGTTCCCATGAGTCATTGCTGTCATTGAAGTTGTGAGAATTCAGATGACTTAAGCATGATTCTCAAATAGCCCCAATCAAGGATCATCAAGAATGGGATATTGATGATGCAATGGAGATTGGTGTGCGATCTGCATCATACTCTTAGAGAGTGTAGTAAGATCTCACTTACTACGAGATACTAGATATCTCATGATGGATGCACAAATACCTTAGAGGGTATTGGTATACCCATCCGAGAAACCGTTTGATGTAGTTCCACTATATGTGTCTATGGGTGTCTCAATTAGTGGGAGCAATGCGATACTCCTTAGACTTGAGGTCAATGCGCACGACATGTGTGGGATGATGAACTTTGACCATGACCGATGCTTGCACCCGTCTATGGGTAGATATGGCTTGGATTGGGTTCATCATGAAGTGCATGTGCCTGGTAGTTGAACCAAGAAAAGGATTCATTACTCAAAGTGGATTTAGAGAGAATACTCACCTTCTCATCATAATTAGATCAAAGTCATTGGCCAATGCACGTCAACTTGGACTTTGTGGCCAAGTGTGACATAAGTGATCAATTAGTGATTTGAGATAAAGTGATTAAGTTATTTGAATAGACACTTCATCATGTTCAAGACTAATCGAATATTCGTGAATAAAAGGAGGACATCGTAATAGCCCACGTTGCAGTTACAGGTAGTTGCATGTTTCTCGCAACATACCTCATATATTGAGAATGTCTGATTTATTGACTAGGGTTCAATTAAGAAGTTTGACTAATCACTCGGTATATGAGGGCATATGGGTCACACAACAGTTAGTTCCATTTTACGGATTATAGTTGGTTGATTAAATGTTAAATTGGATTTAATATTTAATTTATGGAGAATTAATTAATAATAGATTAATTTGGAATTAATTATTATTAATATTTAATTATATTGGATTTAATTAAATAAGAATTCCCAATAATTATATTTGGAATATAATTGTAGGATTTAATGTCTATGGAAATAAATCGTAGAGATTTTCATATAAGGCATTTAAATCCGTAGAGATTTATATTTAGGGAATTAAATTAAAAGGAATTAATTTAATTCAAGATTAGGGTTTTTATTTCCCTAATTGGGCTAGCTTAAGATTTAAGTTGGGCCTCCATATATATACAAGCTCTTGATAATTCACAAACAACGTTACTTCATATTTTCTCCATAAGATCTAGAGTTTGGATTTTCCTAGCAAATCTGTCTCGGGATTCAACGCTGGCAAATCCGTGCAAGTCTGTAATTGGGGATTACGTGGATACCGTAGTAGAGGAATCTTCACTCGAGTTACTGTAAGATTTCTCGTTATGATTATTGTAATCTGTATGCAATTAATTGTTCGTTGTTGGTGAACTTTAATTTCCGCTGCTCATGTGATTTCGTGTTTTATGTGCCTCTATTTTTCAACAGTGGTATCAGAGCTCCAGCTCTTGTTTTTAATTGCACATTAAAATTGATTTTAATAAAAATAATTTTTTTTATTTAATTGATGGGGCACGGCTGATTAGATCAACCACACCCCCCTTTGTTTGCTTTATTTCGTTCATTGTGCTCGGTTCATCCTCTCTACCCAGATTAGGGTTTCCCTCGGGGATTCCCTCCGTCTCCATCCGCAGAACCTCGATTTGACCGGCGGCGCTACACCGCGTCGCGGAGGCCGGTGCTAGGCACCGCGCCTCTCGTCGCGTGCGGTAGCCCGCTGTGCAAATCGCGATGGCCCGCCGCTCTCTGCTCTGATGCGATATCGCCTTGGAGGCGATTCGCTCCGCTCGTGTCGTGGTGGCTCGCCACCGATTCCCTCTGATTTTATCTCGCGACCACTTGCAAGCTTTCGGAACTTGGTCGGCGTGCCCATTTTGATGGGCATTAGGGCGTTGCGTTGCCGGATTCGGGAAGAGTCAGTGGCGAAGCGCCGCCTACTCGACCCTTTCCCGTCGCTTCCGATCTGGTTTCAAACCAAATTCAAACAAGGGGTGCGGCAATGCCCAAACCCCTTCTGATATGCTCATCGCGGCGGCGAGTCACCCGCACGCTGGGCGTAACGTTGTCGACTCGCGTCGCCTCGATGGTCGTGGCCGCCGCGTCACTTCTGTTGCCCGATATCGATTAGTTGTGAACCTGATATCGATCCTATTTCTTAGTTCCTATTTTCAATTTGATTAATTTTATAAGATTGGGATTCTGGAATTTGGTTAATTTGGGGTTTGGAAAATTCTGATTGAATTCGATTTGGGAGGGTGATGATGTGGGGGGCTGTTTTGCAAATTTGATTTGAGACAGGCCCTCCTGTGCAAAATACCAAATTTTACACCTGAGCCCCCGAGAAATAAATAAACTAATAAAATTAATTTTTTTTTAGAATTTTATTCAATTTAATTCTGAAACTAAAATTGGTTTGACCAAAACGATTAATTGGATTAATCCCTTTTTAATTGAAAATTAAAATTCGTTTTAAAAGTTTTATTAAAACCCACTGATAACCTGTTTACTCATTTAAATTCGTTAACTTTTTACGTCCGTATTATAACTGTTTGGGTAGGCGACACCCAATAACTGTCGGATCGTATTTATTGTTTGGGTAGACGGCGCCCATATAAGTGTTAGTCCGTATAAAATCATGTTTCGGTAGGCGGCGCCCAATAATTGCTCAAATATGATATAGATTAACATGATGGATCTCGATTAAGCAATTAATACCCCACCTTTAAAAATGTTCCTCACTAAAATATGGTTTTCTCATTAACTTGATAAGATGTCTTACATCGAAATTAAAAGTAAAGCGGATATTTCATTCCAATGAGTACTTAAAGACCCTCGTCTTTTGCTCGGATCTACATCTAACGGGACTTTTATAGGGACATGAAAATGTCACCGCTTGATGGTTGTAAACCAGCTTAACTTTATTTCGCTAGCCCTCGCGGGGAACAAATGGTAAGTGACATCAGTCGAACTAGGTTCGACAAACTAGGAGTTGCAATCTGGCAATTGGTTTGGAGACCTACCAGTTATGCTGTCATAATGATCAGCCCTCACTGGGATTATGTGTTTATATTAGATATAAATTCGTACTTTTCCGATGAGGTCGTTAAGTATGTGAAAATAATGGAGATAAAATAAATTGAAAGGCCCTATTTATTTTGATTGCTGAATATTGATCATAGGAATTATGTGTTTTAATTCCCATTTTATTTTATTTCTCTAGGATTGTTGAAATGAATAACTTGTCATTGAGAAGTGTTTTGGAAACGAACAAGTTGGCTGGGCCAAACTTTCTCGACTGGCACCGAAATGTTCATTTGGTGCTCAAGCAAGAGAAGATTGAGTATGTGTTCGACACGACAATCCCTACTACCCCTGAGGCTGGTACTGAAGAGGCTGAAGCTTTCGACGCTCCAGCCCAAAAGAAGCATCAAGAGGATGCTTCACACTTAAGCCCAAAGGTGGAATTCAAAAGAAGGATAGGGTGGACAAGGATGTATGCCTCCATTGTAAGCAGAAGGGGCATTGGAAGAAGGACTGTAAGGTTCTAGCAGCTGAAAAGAAGACACAAGGTGTCTCAGCCACTGGAACATGTATGTTTGTTATTGAGATAAACATGTCCACAAATGATACTAACTGTTGGGTATTGGATACCGGTTGTGGCTCACACATTTGTACTAATGTACAGGATCTCAAGCATAGCAGGACAGTTAGGCTGGGTGAAGTCGCCCTACATGTTGGGAATGGAGCAAGAGTTGCTGCTGAACGTGTTGGTGTTTATGTTTTAGACTTACCTTCTGGTTTTAGACTTGAACTAAATAATTGTTATTTTGTTCCTTCTATTACCCGCAACATTATTTCTATTCCGATGTTGGATATTGAAGTTTTTCCTTCCATTTTGCAAATAATAATTGTTATTTTTCGCTTAATAGTGATGTGTATGGAAATGCTCATTTATCTAATGGTTTATATTTGTTGCATTGTGGACATAACATTCTTAATATACAAAACAAACGACTCAAACTTAGTAATCATGAAAACCCAACTTACTTGTGGCATTGTAGGCTAGGTCATGCAAATGAGAATAGGATAGCAAGGTTAAGAAAGTTAGACTACTTAACCCCATTTGACTTTGAATCTTATGGTAATTGTGAATCCTGTCTCAAGGGCAAGATGATCAACAAATCCTTTTCTGGGAAAGGGGTTCGTGCTAAAGAAGTTCTAGAGTTGATCCACAGTGACATTTTTGGACCACTGCCCACTCTAGCTAGGGGTCAATTTGGCTACTTCATTACTTTTACTGACGATTTCTCTAGATTTGGGTACGTGTATTTAATGAAACACACGTCCGAATTGTTTGAAAAATTCAAGGAGTACAAAGCTGAAGTAGAGAAACATCTTGGTAAGAGTATTAAGAATCTTCGATCAGATCGAGGAGGAGAATATCTTAGCCATGAATTCATTGATTATTTGAAGTTGCATGGAATCCAATCACAATGGGCTCCTCCCGGTACACCCCAAATGAATAGAGTGTCCGAGAGGAGAAACCGAACCCTGTTAGACATGGTAAGTGTTGGTCCCATGAGAAAACCCATGGCTACGTTAAATACCAATTGTAATGCATATAAAATAGGAAATTTTTCTTTGTAAACCATGTGTTTTGCTTATAGTCGAATGCATATGACAAGTAAGAACATAAAGCAGTAAAGAACACACGATTTTTATAGTGGTTCGGAGTCCAACTCCTACGTCCACTCTTCCCTATCAGCAGGGGCACCAACTTAACCAACTGGACTTAGTTTTATGTGTTAGTCCAGCACAATACAGATGTTTAACGAGTTCTCACTCTCACGGGACTTATCTCCCTCACGGGATTGCCTACCCTCCCTTTCGGGATTGCTTAGATGTTTAACGAGTTCACACTCGCACCCAGAAAGTAAGCTTAGTCCAACTAACTTACAATCATTGCTTAACAAAACTTAACCTAACTTGTGGGTTTGAGTATAAGATTGTTTGGTATCAAACTAGGGTGAGATTTTCCCTTACATTTGTTTAGCCTCAATGCTAAGGATGAGAAAATCTCTCTAAGCTTAGGATATTACATTTGTGCTTAGATCTAGGGTAGAACACTCTTGAATATATTCGTGTATTTCTTGCTCAGTGTTCTATGGTGGAAATGGTAGATGATTTGGCTCTGTAGCTTTAATGGTGTTTTCACGCATTTCACACACCTAATTTGATGGAAGAACTTGTATTTATAGTGTGGATTTGAATGTTACCATTGGATGGAGTCACATTCAAATCCATACTATTCTGTAGCTTTTTGCAGCTTTTTCAGGCTTGATGTCTTCCTCTCATTGGTCCACGTCAGCTGAATGTAACGGCTATATTCTTCAGGATCTTCTGAGTCTTCAGGGTTCTCTGAGTCTTCAGGATTCTTCTGAGTCTCAGGATACTTTTACTCAGGATTCTTGATTCAGCAGACTTATCTTCAGCGGACCTTGTCTGATCAGGTATACTGACACTCAGGCTTACTAAGTTCAGCTCTTCTGACTTCAGACATCCTGACCCTCAGGCACTAGCACTCAGGCTATCTGATCATCAGTAGCGTTCTGATTCTCAGTGAATATGACTTCTGATGACTTCTCTTCTGATTTCTTCTCGCCTGATCTGATCAGCTCACCTGATCAGATCAGTATAGCATTAGGTCAGCATCTCAGTTTATCTGCATCAGATTAGTACATCAGGTTAGCATATCAGGTTAGTTGCATCAGGTTAGCTTATCTGATCTCGATCACGTCTGATCTCTACCAGTCTCATCTGCTCCTCTTCTGATCAGCAACCTCCTCTTCTGATCTGGTCATCTGATCAGGTCATCTGATCAGGTAACTTCTGATTCTTTTGATCAGCTGGCTTAGCTTTTCTTCTTTCTTGATTTTGCACAGCTCATCAGTTAACTCCGGAACTCATCTTACTCATCTGATCTCGATCAGCCTTGTCTGCAACCTCGTCTGATCTCGATCATCTTCGTCTGATTTCGTGAGTTCCCCCTTAACTTGTTCTCTCGTTCCCCGTCAACTTGTTATCTGTAGATTAGCTTCAAAAACACAAGTTGATAATGTTTTGGCATAATTCATCAAAACTAAAATATCCCAACAGTAAGGTCCATGTTGAGTTTCTCCTCCCTTCCGTCATTCTTATGGGGATACGCACTCCAAACCTCAATCTACATTCTGAATATGATTCCATCCAAATCTGTTGAGCATACGCCATACGAGTTATGGCATGGCAAGAAGCCAAATTTCTCTCACATTAGAACATGGGGTTGCCCCGCGTTTGTGAAGAAAATGCTCACTGACAAGTTGGAATCAAAAGGTGAAAAGGGTTATTTTGTGGGATATCCTAAGGAAACTAGAGGATATTATTTCTATCTACCTCAGAAACAAATAGTGATTGTTTCAAGGAAGGCTAATTTCCTTGAAGAAGACTACGTCTTCAAGGAACAAAGCCGTAAGACGATAGAACTTGAAGAAATTCAAGAACCACAACTTAACAAGGAGACTGATGTCTTGTCAAAGCAACATGACAAAGAATCAGTGGGAGCATTCAGCAGCTCACATGGTGGAAGTTTATCACTAAGTGATCCTCTTTCAGCCAGTGGGAGCGTAATTGGAGTTGCATTGCCAGAGCAACGAACTCCAAGTGGGCTGAATGAGAACAACATTGTTCAAACTCTCGCCCAAGAGGCATCCGAAAGTGCTCAAGGAGCATCCGTAAGTGTCACTCTTGAGGACTGCCCGGTCGACGATGAAATTGCCGCACCACAAAATTTTCACGATCAAAATGTGCAGCCTGAGCAACCACAACTCATTAAGTCCACTAGAGTTCGTAATCCACCCACAAGATATTATAGTTTCCTCGTAGAGGAGCATGATGACGTGGAGATCCCGGATAAGGACGAACCTAGAACTTACATTGAGGCAACATTAGATGTTGACTCAAAGAAGTGGCATGAAGCCATGAAATTCGAGATGGACTCGATGTACGTCAATCAAGTTTGGGACTTGGTTGATTTGCCGAAAGGGGTTAGACCCATAGGTTGCAAGTGGGTCTTCAAACGGAAGACCGATGCAAATGGCAAGGTACAAACCTACAAAGCTAGGTTGGTGGCGAAAGGTTATAGTCAACGCGAAGGCATTGACTATGACAAATATTTTCACCAGTTGCTAAGATCAAGTCTATTTGAATTTTACTTGCGATAGCAACACACCTAGATTATGAGATTTGGCAGATGGATGTCAAAACAACTTTCCTCAATGGCAACATTGATAAGGAAGTGTTCATGACTCAACCTGAAGGTTTCATATCAAAACCAAAATATAATCTTGTGTGCAAGCTTAAACGGTCCATTTATGGATTGAAGCAAGCTTCTAGGAGTTGGAATATCCGATTTGATGAAGCTGTCAAATCATTGACTTCGTTAGAAACTCAGAAGATCCATGCGTCTATCAGAAATGCTGTGGGAAGAATATTGTATTCATAGTTGTGTATGTCGATGACATACTCATTATGGGTAACAATATCCCACTCATGCAGTCCGTGAAAGAATGGCTGTCAAGGACCTTCATGATGAAGGATCTTGGAGAAGCCTACTACATCTTAGGGATCAAGATCCATAGGGATATATCCAAGAAGATGTTGGGGCTGACACAGTCCACCTACATAGACAAGGTGTTGAAGCAATTTTCGATGGAGAACTCCAAGAGAGGTTCTCTACCGACATGTCATGGGATAAAGCTGTCTAAGAAGGATTGTCCTTCTACAGAAGCTGATATCCAGCACATGAAGGATATACCATATGCATCTGCAATTGGATCCATCATGTACGCCATGACTTGTACTATGCCAGATGTGGCCTTCGCTGTCAGCACTACTGGTAGATACTACCGCTGATTCAACAACCAAAGCTGAGTACATTGCTACGGCGGAAGCTGCCAAAGAAGCTGTCGGGATAAACCAGTTCTTAAATGAACTAGGGGTAGTTTCGAGTGCCAGCAGTCCAATAAAGTTGTATTGTGACAACACTGGTGCGGTTGCGCAAGCTAAGGAACCGAGATCCAATAACAGAAACAAGCATGTACCGAGGCGTTATCACTTGATTAGAGAGATAATCGCTAGAGGAGAGATAGAATTAGAACGTGTCCCCACGGAGAATAATCTGGCTGATCCTTTCACCAAGGCTTTGAGCGTTCATGTACACACTAGACATTTTGATGGTCTAGGGGTTAGGCATGTAGGTGATTGGCTCTAGTCCAAGTGGGAGATTGTTAATGTTAGTGTCCTAGAGACAATCCTTTGTAAGGACATAATACTCAGATAATATTCAGTATTGGTTTAATATTATTATTTGTTTAATATTAAATGTATGACGTTACACTCATTAGAATATTATGTTTGATTGTTTGCATTTATTCGTATATGTGTTCCCTTGAGTCACTGCTGTCATTGAGTGAGTGAGAACTCAGATGACTTAAGCATGATTCTTAAATAGCCCCAATCGAGGATCATCAAGAAAGGGATATTGATGATGCAATGGAGATTGGTGTGCGATCTGCATCATACTCTTAGAGAGTGTAGTAAGATCTCACTTACTACGAGATACTAGGTATCTCATGATGGGTGCACAAATACCTTAGAGGGTATTGGTATACCCATTCGAGAAACCGTTTGATGTAGTTCCACTATATGTGTCTACGGGTATCTTGGATAATGGGAGCAATGCGATACTCCTTAGACTTGAGGTCAATGAGCACGACATGTGTGGAGTGATTAACTTTGACCATGACAGATGCTTGCACCCTTCCATGGGTAAATATTGCTTGGATTGGGTTCATCACGAAGTGCATGTGCATGGTAGTTGAACCAAGAAAATGATTCATTTCTCAAAGTGGATTTAGAGAGAATACTCACATTCTCATCATAATTGGATCAAAGTCATTGGCCAATGCACGTCAACTTGGACTTTGTAGCCAAGTGTGACATAAGTGATCAATTAGTGATTTGAGATAAAGTGATTAAGTTATTTGAATAGACACTTCATAATGTTCAAGACTAATCGAGTATTCGTGAATGAAAGGAGGAAATCGTAATAGCCCACATTACAGTTACAGGTAGTTGCATGTTTCTCGCAACGTACCTCATATATTGAGAATGTCTGATTTATTGACTAGGGTTCAATTAAGACCATTAGTTTGACTAATCGCTCGGTATATGAGGGCCTATGGGTCACAACAAGTAGTTCCCTTTTACGGATTATAGTTGGTTGATTAAATGTTAAATTGGATTTAATATTTAATTTATGGAGAAGTAATTAATAATAGATTAATTTGAAATTAATTATTATTAATATTTAATTAAATTGGATTTAATTAAATAAGAATTCCCAATAATTATATTTGGAATATAATTGTAGGATTTATTGTAAATGGAAATAAATCGTAGAGATTTTCATATAAGACATTTAAATCCATAGAGATTTATATTTAGGGAATCAAATTAAAAGGAATTAATTTAATTCAAGATTAGGGTTTTTATTTTCCTAATTGGGATAACTTAAGATTTAAGCTGGGCCTCCCTATATATACAAGCTCTTGGGAATTCACAAACAATGTTACTTCATATTTTCTCCATAAGATCTAGAGTTTGGATTTTCCTAACAAATCTGTCTCAGGATTCAACGCTGACAAATCCGTGCAAGTCTGTAATTGGGGATTATGTGGATATCGTAGTGTTGGGAAATTATGGGTGCCCGGATCTATTCGAGATGATTTTAAATACATATTTAAATTAAATAATTAATTACTAACATGAATTAATCCTAAATTAATTCAACATAATAATTAAACAACATGCGTACACGTAATTCACGTAAATCCTAAACATGCGAAATTAGGAGTTACGAGATTACATACCTCTTGTAGAGACAACCGTTGAGACGATGGATCAACCCAAAGTGCCTTCCCAAGTATGTCCCAAAGTCCACGAACGTAACCCGGTGGGAGGATTCGAACGAACGATTTTAACAAGAGAGAAAACAAAAATATTATGCTACCACCTTTGTGGATTTCTAATATTTCCAACATATGAAATTTCACTTGGGAATGAAAAATTCATCCCCTATATATAGGGACTAGGGTGGCCGATTTTTAGGGCTAAAAAATAAGGAAGAAAATCATTTCTTGATCTCCAAGAAATCTTGAATATATCTCCTATATTCTTTTCTCCTTAATTAAATTTTCCATAAAAATCTCTTCCCCTTTTTATCCCAATTTTTCGAAAATAACAAGGGAAAAAGAATCAAGATTTGACTTCTTGAATTTATGAGATAATTATGTATTCCTACAATAATTATCTCTTTCCATAAAATATCTACAAGAAAATCAAAACAATCTTTTCTTCCTTTTCCATATATATTTTTCGAAAATATCACATGGAAATATAGCAAATTTTCTTCTTTCTTTCATTAATTGGACTTTATTTTGGGCTATTTGAGGGGCCTTTAGGAGAATTAAGATTGAACCTTCAATGGACTATGAAGCTATAATATTGGGTCAAATATTATTCAAGTCCATTAAAATTAATTATTCCAAGAAATACTCGTAGCCACCTCTAGCTTTAATTTGCATTGAACCACACACGTCGGTGTGAACGATTTCTAACACTTCTTTAGCTCTAAGCCCCTTGGCTCCAAATGTCCTCTTGGTAATTTTACCTTCTAAGCACGATTCGCAAGTTGGAAATGGTTCAATTTGAAGAGACCCCAAAGAACCATCTTGCACCAACCTTTGAATCCTTTTCTGGTTAATATGACCTAATCTTAGGTGCCAAAGAAGTGTCTCGTTCACGTTAGCAGAACGCTTTCTTTTACATGAAATAACAGATGTGTTATAGGATGCAATTTTTGAGTGATGTGTACAATTAATAATATAGAGATTGTTCTGTAAAGTTCCACGACAGATAATCACATCGTTACGAAAAATAGTAACATGCTTATTAAAACGAACATAATATCCATCGACAAAGAGTTTAGAAATAGAAATAAGGTTTTTTCGAAAAACATGAACGTATAGAACATCTCTTAAAATTAAAGTCTTGTCTTCAAAAGACAGGTGTACTTCTCCCACTGCTTTAGCTGCCACTCTCGTAGCATCGCCTAGCGTGATGAGGATCTCACTCTCATTAAGTCGTCGGGTCTGCTTGAAACCCTGCAATGTGAAACATACATGATCAGTGGATCCCATATCCAATACCCACGAGTGGGTAGCATACTCCGCCAAACAAGTTTCAACAACTAGTGAGTGTGAAATACCTTTCTTTCCATTCCTTTTGAGTTTGGAACAGGCCGACTTCCAATGTCCCTTTTCACCGTAATTAAAACATTTTCCTTTTGGTATCTTCTGGACCTTCAACCAACTGGCTTTCTTACCCTTTTTGTTGGTGGCCTTGCTTTGGATCGGACTATTCATCTCCTTCTCAATCTTACCTTCCATTGATCTAGATCTTGAGAGCAGTTTCTTAGTCACCAAAGCTTCGTCTTTTTGTCCCAAGTTTTTCTCTACCATCTCCAAGATCTCTTGTAGGGTATCCATGGTAAACATGTGATCACTCATCACGAAATTACAATAGAACTTATTAAAGCATCTTGGAAGAGTTAGGAACAAGAATTCAATTTGAGCCTCATCACAGTACCGTGTATCTAGTTAAGCAAGTTTTATAAATGGCGTTTGATTTTGAGAACGTGATCCCTTACGGGCGTTCCCTCAATCATCTTCAGCTTTTCAACTCCATTTTGATGAAACTTCTTGATCATACAGTTCTCAGAGGAAAACATTTCCTCAAGACTTTTAACAATCTTCGCAGCTGAATCAATTCCCTCATGAATGAGCCTCAAATCATCAGACAATGAAGTCAAGATTATCGGTTTCATTGATTCATTTGCTTGCTCCCAGATTTTGTACAAACATCTTTCCGAAGTTGATGACCGTTCAGTGATTTTTTCAGGTTTTGGTCCGCCAAGAACCCAATGATGTTTTTGTGCAGTGAGGACAAAAGACATATTACGTTTTCAAATGACATAGTTTTCACCAGTGAGTTGGTTTTCTTTGAGCATATATTTCAGTGGATTAAAAGGTTGCGACATGATGATACTGAAAATAAACACACATTTTGTATCAATATCCGGATCAATACAAAATTAAATCACATAATTCGATCACATGATTCATATTAAAATCTCAAAAAAAAGATGAACATGCATCAGCCAACATCTCAAAACAGATTTAAATGAGCCTCGTGGGAGGGTCATCATTTAAATCACATTCAAGCAGGTTACAAAAAAGAACAGTTACAAACCTTTAATTTCAAAGAAAATTAATAGTCGGCTCCCACTTGACCAATATAAAATTGACAGGGACTTCGGTGAAGTATATGAATATCAATTTTATACCTAAGTAATAACCATGATTAAATACAGAACTATTACTTCATTTTGATCGAGCCTCGTGGGAGGGTCATCGTTGCCACTGATAATATTTCACAATCATCCTTTTGGGAATTTATTCATGTGAAAGCTATCTTTTGACCGTCCCGTAGGGGAATTTCTCCAAAAGATTTCAAAAATAAATAAATCATGGAGGTCAAAATTAATTTGAATCATGACCAAATTAATTATCAAAACATACTTAGAAATTTTTAAATTTGAGATTTTTCGTTGGGCAATTCTCATGCAAACACATTTAAACAAATTAAATAAAGTACAAGAAAATAGGGCAATAATAAATCAAGCAAAACAGAAAAAAAAACACATTGGGCAAAAATTATCCTACTGTCATGGTTTGATTTTCCTTGACTTGATCTTGAAGAAACGCCGCCTTGAATTTCTCCCACTAGTTCGTCTCGAAAAAAAATTTCGTCTCGAAGCGCCACGCCAAACAAATTGGGGATGCACGCCCAAGATCCGGCCGGCCATTGGTTGAAGGATCGCGCCCGTCTTAGCTAAGCGCGCACAAGATCGTTACCTTGAAGGACTCGGTGGCCGGCAGCGTGCCAGCGCCGCCAAGGCGTCCGCCTCGGCCCGCTTGCCCCCCTCCGTGCATAGTGCGGTAGCAATCTTGCTACCCCATGCGGCTGCCGGTCAGCGTCAAGCCGCAGCGTCTTGCGGGGCCAATCCGCTGGCGCCGTGCGCTAGGCTCGTCTGACTAGCGATGTCCGTGTCGCACGCGTGCCTCCCTTGGCATGTTTTGCGCGATGCACGTCGCCCACGTACGGTTCCGAATCCATTTTAACTTCTCGCCTCCGTCTTCGTCTACGATTAGGTTACAATTTATTTAACGAAAAATAAATACACCTTAAATCTAGACCAGTCTATTACGTTGAACAAATCAAATAGCCTAATCTACTCGTGGATTTTCTCACGAGAAAAACAAATCCGAACAAGTCGAATTAAAAAACATTCATTCACACGCATGAAAATAAAACACATTAAATACCATGACAATTGGATACCTGCAAAACAGATCTAGCAATTCTACTATCCAATTTCAATTTAATGTCCAACAATAATTTAAATAATAATTTAAAAGTCAGAGCTCGAAACCAGAGCTCTGATACCAATTGTTGGGAAATTATGGGAGCCCGGATTTATTCGAGATGATTTTAAATACATATTTAAATTAAATAATTAATTACTAACATGAATTAATCCTAAATCAATTCAACATAATAATTAAACAACATGCGTACACGTAATTCATGTAAATCCTAAACATGCGGAACTAGGAGTTACGAGATTACATACCTCTTGTAGAGACAACCGTTGAGACGATGGATCAACCCAAACTGTCTTCCCAAATATGTCCCAAAGTTCACGAACGTAACCTGGTGGGAGGATTCGCACGAAGGATTTTAACAAGAGAGAAAACAAAAATATTATGCTACCACCTTTGTGGATTTCTAATATTTCCAACACATGGAATTTCACTTGGGAATGAAAAATTCATCCCCTATATATAGGGACTAGGGTGACCGATTTTTAGGGCTAAAAAATAAGGAAGAAAATCCTTTCTTGATCTCCAAGAAATCTTGAATATATCTCCTATATTCTTTTCTCATTGATTAAATTTTCCATAAAAATCTCTTCCCCTTTTTATCCCAATTTTTTCAAAAATAACAAGGGAAAAAGAATCAAGATTTGACTTCTTGAATTTATGGGATAATTATGTATTCCTACAATAATTATCTCTTTCCATAAAATATCTACAAGAAATCAAGACAATCAATTCTTCCTTTTCCATACATATTTTTCGAAAATATCACATGGAAATATAACAAAATATTTTCTTCTCTCTTTCATTAATTGGACTTTATTTTGGGCTATTTGAGGGGCCTTTAGGAGAATTAAGATTGGACCTTCAATGGACTATGAAGCTATAATATTGGGCCAAATATTATTTAAGTCCATTAATATTAATTTATTCCACTATAAAATTAATATTGAACTATCCATCTTAACCCATATTACGATTTCACTATAATATGGCTCCCTATTATTATTTCCCGCGTTTAAGATTATATTAATCCATTAATTAATTAAGCCACTGAACAAGCTTTATATTAATAAATATCTTTGTCCTTGGAGTAAAAACAGCTCAACATTATTATCCATACTGGAAATAAATTTCCACTTGCAAGATTTGGTATGATAAAGGTTCTGAGCCCACCAAGGGGACAAATCAAGCAAGACGTACTTGCACGCGATTCTCCGTATTAAATATCTGCAATCGTCATGTAATTAATAATATTGCCCAAGATATAAGGTATCGAATCGCATTGACTCTCTTCCCATCATAAGTCAAAGCAATAGTTATTAATTTCACATGATCCTATTTAAGGGACTGAGATTAAGAAACAACACACCACTGAGGTCTAACTCTTGTATATCTAGTACCGAAGAATTTGTCCTCCTGTAGGTCCTTATTCAGCGCACCTAAATGCGCTAGTGTAATCCCTTGGTCAAGACAAGCCAATCTGGGTCTTACACTTCAACCTTTCATTTGTGAATTTGTACTTAATTATGGGGTGATGTTAATTTGATCTTTAGTGATCTTGTATCACCAAATTAACTACAACGTAATACGTACTGACTTATTGAACGTGTTTGCAATAAATATATATAACATTCATTCATATTTAATGCAGCAGTGATTAATAGTTTATTTCAGTAAAAAAATAAGAAAATTCAGCTTGGTTATACAAAGTAAAAACATACTTTTCAGTATAACCCCAACACGTAGTAGAGAAATCTGCACTCGAGTTACTGTAAGATTTCTCATTATGATTATTGTAATCTGTATGCAATTAATTGTTCGTTGTTGGTGAACTTTAATTTCCGTTGTGCATGTGATTACGTGTTTTACGTGCCTCTATTTTCCAACAAGTTTGACTAATCGCTCGATATATAAGGGTCTATGGGTCACACAACAAGTAATGGTTGTTCACTATTTATAGTTGGTTGATTAAATGTTAAATTAGATTTAATATTTAATTTATGGAGAAGAAATTAATAATAGATTAATTTGGAATTTATTATTATTAATATTTAATTAAATTGGATTTAATTAAATAAGAATTCCCAATAATAATATTTGGAATATTATTGTAGGATTTAATATATATGGAAACAAATCGTAGAGATTTGTCATATATGGAATTTAAATCCGTAGAGATTTATATGTGAGAAATAAATCTAAGAGATTTATTTAAATAAAGATTAGGGATTTTATTTCCTAATAAAATTAGCTTGAGACTTAAGCTAATCCTCTCCTATATATATGAGCTCTTGGGAAATTCATATTACGTGAATTCATATTTCTCCATAAAATCTCTAAGTTAGAATTTTCCTAGCAAATTCATCTCGGGGATTCAACGCTGGCAGATCTGTGCGAATTAGTAAACGACTGTTACGTGGATACCATAGTTGAGGAATCCACGTACGAAATTTTGTACGAATTCTGTTTACGTTTACTCGTATTTAATTATGCAATTAACTGTTCGTTGTTGGTGAATTTTAATTTCCGCTGCGCATGTATTACGTGTTTGCGTGCCTCTAAATTCCAACACTGGCCAGCACTATTTTCCCCGCCTTCCTTTTCTCCTTTTCTCTTATATATGGCTATTGCCGTCTCTTTCTCGTCTCAAGCCACTGCATAAATATAAAGCCCCATACTACATACCGACATCGTTACCTGTATACCCACCCATGGCGGAAGACTCCCTAACTACCCTCTGGAATCGTTTTACTCTTACCTTTGATGAGCAAGTTAGCCTCACCGTTGCACCGGCGTTGATGCAGCAACCGATACAACATCGACATCTTTGTTTGGTTGGCCGACTTATGATTCCAAAGCAGGTGCCGGTGGTGGAGGTGCGGGATTATGCGCACCGCGTATGGCAGCCACATGGGACTATTGAGGTGTCTGAGATTGGCGAAGCTAAATACATATTTTTGTTCTCCAGCGTCGATGATTGCATGCGCGTATTAGGGTAGCAACCGTGGAATTTCAGGCGATCCCTTCTGCCGCTCTGCCGTCTTGATCTCAACCTTCGACCAGACCAAGTAACTGTGCTTTATGGTCCTTTCTAGATTCAAGTTCATGTTGGATAATAGAGGCACGTAAAACATGTAATCACATGCGCAACGGAAATTAAAGTTCACCAACAATGAACAATTAATTGCATACAGATTACAATAATCATAACGAGAAATCTTACAGTAACTCGAGTGCAGATTTCTCTACTATGGTATCCACGTAATCCCCAATCACGGATTTGCACGGATTTGCCAGCGTTGAATCCCGAGACAGATTTGCTAGGAAAATCCAAACTTTAGATTTTATGGAGAAAATATGAAGTGATACTGTTTGTGAATCCCAATAGCTTGTATATATATGGAGGTTTAGCTTATTTCCCAAGCTAGCCCAATTAGGGAAATAAAATTCCTAATCTTGAATTAATTTAATTCTCTAAATATAAATCTCTACGGATTTAAATGTCTTATATGAAAATCTCTACAGTTTATTTCCATATACATTAAATCCTAAAATTATATTCTAAATATAATTATTGGGAATTCTTATTTAATTAAATCCAATTTAATTAAATATTAATAATAATTAATTCCAAATTAACCTATTATTAATTACTTCTCCATAAATTAAATATTAAATCCAATTTAACATTTAATCAACCAACTATAATCCGTAAAAGGAAACTACTTGTTGTGTGACCCATAGGCCCACATATACCAAGGGATTAGTCAAACTAACGGTCTTAATTGAACCCTAGTCAATAAATCAGACATTCTCAATATATGAGGTACGTTGCGAGAAACATGCAACTACCTGTAACTGAAATGTGGGCAATTGCGATTTCCCTCTTCATTCATGAATACTCGATTAGTATTGAACATGATGAAGTGTCTATTCAAATAACTTAATCAATTTATCTCAAATCACTAATTGATCATTAGTGTCACACTTAGTCACAAAGTCTAAGTTGACGTGCATTGACCAATGACTTATATCCAATTATGATGAGAAGATGAGTATTCTCTCTAAATCCACTTTGAGGAATGAATCATTTTCTTGGCTCAACTACCACGCACATGCACTTCGTGATGAACCAAATCCAAGCCATATCTACCCATAGACGGGTGCAAGCGTCGGTTATGGTCAAAGTTCATCACTCCACACATGTCGTTCGTATTGACCTCAAGTCAAAGGAGTATCGCATCGCTCCCACTAACCGAGACACCCGTAGACACATATAGTGGAACTACATCAAACAGTTTCTCGGATGGGTATACCAATACCCTATAAGGTATTTGTGCATCCATCATGAGAGACCTAGTATCTCGCAGTAAGTGAGATCTTACTACACTCTCTAAGAGTATGATGAGATCGCACACCAATCTCCATTGCATCATCAATATCCCTTTCTTGATGATCCTCAATGGGGGCTATTTAAGAATCATGCTTAAGTCATCTGAGTTCTCACTCACTCAATGACAACAGTGACTCAAGGGAACACATATAAGAATAAATGCAAACAATCAAACATAATATTCTAATGAGTGTAACACCATACATTTAATATTAAACAAACAATAATATTAAACCAATACTGAATATTATCTGAGTATTATGTCCTTACAATGGATTGTCTCTAGGACACTAACACTAACAATCTCCCACTTGAACTAGAGCCAATCACCTACATGTCTAACCCCTAGACCATCAAAATGTCTAGTGTGTACATGAACACTCAAAGCCTTGATGAAAGGATCAGTCAGGTTATCCTCCGTGGGGACACGTTCTAACTCTATTTCTCCTCTAGCAATTATCTCTCTTATCAAGTGATAACGCCTCGGTACATGCTTGTTTCTGTTATTGGATCTCGGTTCCTTAGCTTGCGCAACCGCACCAATGTTGTCACAGTACAACTTTATTGGACTGCTGGCACTCGAAACTAACCCTAGTTCATTTAAGAACTATTTTATCTAGACAGCCTCTTTGGCAGCTTCTACCGCAGAAATGTACTCAGTTTCGGTTGTTGAGTCCGCGGTAGTCTCTTGCTTGGAACTATTCCAACTAACCGCCCCACCATTGAGAGTGAACACATAGCCTGACTGAGATTTGTAATCATCACAGTCAGATTGGAAACTTGCGTCTGCATAACCAATAGCAACCAGTTCTGACTGGCCTCCATAGACCAAGAAGCAATCTTTAGTACGTCTAAGGTACTTGAGAATGTTCTTGACAGCAATCCAGTGAGGTTCACCCAGATTCTGTTGGTATTGTTGGGAAAATAGGGGTGTCCGGATCTATTCGACATGATTTTAAATATATATTTAAATTAATCAATTAATCACTAACATGAATTAATCCTAAATCAATTCAACATAATAATTAATAAGCGAATAAACAACATGCGTACACGTAATCCACGTAAATCCTAAGCATGCGGAATCTAGGAGTTACGAAATTACTAACCTCTTGTAGAGACAACCGTTGAGACGATGGATCAACCTAAAGAGCCTTCCCAAATATGTCCCAAGTCCACGAACGCAATCCGGTGGGAGGATTCTCACGAACGATTTTAATAAGAGAGAAAACCAAAAATATTTTGCCACCACCTTTGTGGATTTCAAATATTTCCAACACATGGAATTGTAGTTGGGAATGAAAAATTCATCCCGTAAAAATCTTTTAAGAAAAATCTTTTTTTAAAAATCTTACTACACTCTCTAAGAGTATGATGAGGGGTTGGCCAATTTTTTAAGAAAAAAATAAGGAAGAAAATCTTTTTCTTGATCTCCAAGAAATCTTGAATATATCTCCTATATTCTTTTCTCCTTAATTAAATTTTTCCATAAAAATCTTATTCCCCTTTCATCCCATATTTTTGAAAAATACAAAGAAGAAGGAGTCAAGATTTGACTTCTTGAATTTATGGGATAATTATGTATTCCAATAATACTTATCTCTTTCCATAAAATCTTTTCAAGAAAATCAAGAAAATATTTCTTCTCCCTTTTTCCTACAATTTTCCAAAATTACAAGAAATATTAGGCAAGAATATTTTCTTCTCTCTTTCATTAATTGGACTTTATTTTGAGCTATTTGAGGGGCCTTTAGGAGAATTAAGATTGGACCTCCAATGGACTATGAAGCTATAATATTGGGCCAAATATTATTCAAAGTCCATTAATATTAATTTACTCCATTATAAAATTAATATTGAACTATCCATCTTAACCCATATTACGACTTTACTATAATATAGCTCCCGGTCATTATTTCCCGTGTTTAAGATTATCTTAGTCCATTAATTAATTAAGCCACTGAACAAGCTTTATATTAATTAATATCTTTATCCTTGGAGTAAGGACAACTCAACATTGTTATCCATACCGGATATCAAAGATTCTGAGCCCACCAAGGGGACAAATCAAGCAAGACGTACTTGCACACGATTCTCCATATTAAATGTCAGCAATCGTCATGTAATTAATAATATTGTCCAAGATATAAGGTATCAAATCACAATGACTCTCTTTCTATCATAAGTCAAAACAATAGTTATTAATTTTACACGATCCTATTTAAGGGACGGAGATTAAGAAATAACGCACCATTGAGGTCTAATTCTTGTATATTCAGTACCGAAGAATTTATCCTCCTGTAGGTCCTATTCAGTGCATCCAAATGCACTAGTATAATCTCTTGGTCAAGACAAGCCAATCTGATTCTTATACATCAACCTTTCATGATGGTGTGTTCATTTCCATCTAGGTTGTGAATTTGTACTTAATTACGAGGAGCTATTAATTTGATCTTCTGTGATCTGGTATCACCAAATTAACTACAACGTAATACTTACTAACTTATTGAACGGGTTTGCAATAAATATATAACATTCATTCATATTTAAATGCAACAATGATTAATAATTTATTTTAGTAAATAAATAAGAAAATTCAGTTTGGTTATACAAAGTAAAAGCATACTTTTCAGTATAACCCCAACAATCTCCCACTTATACTCAAAAATCTGCTTTAAGTATACTCTTTATGTCTATATGTGACATCTAATGTCTTAAGTTCTATGTGACATCTAATGTCACCTACGACATCTAACCTAATAATTTCTCCCACTTATACCACTTAAAGTTAAAGCGTTTACGTTGACACCCATTCCTTCCACATGTCTCTCGAATGTACTCTGAGGCAGACCCTTTGTGAATGGATCTGCTAGGTTGCCTTCCGATGCAATCTTTGCCACCTCAATGTCTCCTCTCTTAATAATTTCTCGTATAAGATGGTATTTTCTTTCAATGTGTTTGCTGGCCTTATGTGCTCTCGGTTCCCTCAAATTTGCAACAGCTCCGGCATTATCACAATAGACCGTGATTGTGCTGGGCGAATCCGGGACAACGTCCAAGTCCACTAGGAAGTTCTTGAGCCAAACCGCTTCCTTCGCTGCTTCCCAAGCAGCTACGTATTCGACTTCCATGGTAGAATCGGCGATGCATTTCTGCTTTACGCTTCTCCATGTCATGGCTCCTCCCTCCATGCAAAACACACTACCCGAGGTAAACTTTCTGGAGTCCACGACTGATTGGAATTCCGAGTCCGTGTAACCTATGGGGATTAGACTATCTGACTAGTTGTTGGTCCCGGTGCTAACGAGTCTCACATGGGGGGGGGAATACAAGGTTCAAAGGATTTTAAAACTTTTCTTTCACTGAGGTCAGATGGGTCAGGTTATCCTGATGATTTTTTCCTAAGAAGCACGGATTGCCCCGACTCAAAGTCTACCGAGACAATGATCCTGAGTTGCTTTCAGAAGCTTCAGATTAGCCCAACTGAGCTCGAGTTTATCAGAGATCTCGAGGCGCTTGGATCGATAATTATCTTCATCAACCCTCAAGAGAAGATTAGAATGCTTTTGCAACTATCCGTTTTGAAGCTTACTTAAGTGTGCGAATGGTTGGCCCTAAGTTTATACTCGCTTTTAGCTTTCTTTGAAAATATTCCCTTCAATAAAACAAAGGATTAAGGCTGTGATCAATTTGATGCAAGTTCGATTGGATTGGTCCAATGAATATCGCTGAACTATGCTTTCGATTAAAACATGCAAATGTATAATAATGCAATACATAAAGCAAAACAACACAAAGAATTATAGTGGTTCGAGACTCAAGCTCCTCGTCCCACTCTCTCTCGATCTTTAGAGAAATTCCTTAACCACTTCCTAAAGCTTTCGTGCTAACTCATCAGAAATTATTCACTTTTCTACCTTGAGTTTTTTCGACGACCAACTCCTTTCTAACTCAAACGCACAAGTATTCAGACTACCACAAGTAGCTTACTAACTTTTCTCTATATTTTTCTTCTAACTCATCAGAGCTTACTAACTCTTTACAACTCTAACTCACCAACAAAATACACACAAACCGCCTTTAACAAAGGGTTTGGGTTTTGGGTTGGTTTTCAACTAAAAAAGATATCCTTTACAATAAGAACTAATGCAAAGGCTAGGATATCTCTTCTAAGCTTTGGATATATCTATCAATCTAGGCTTAGAATAGTGAGCTCTCTCCAATGTGAAACACTTGGGAAATTCTAGGGTTTTCTTAGTGCTTCAATTTGCAATAATCTGAATGAGCTCTTGAGTTGCTTTTGAAATTTCCGTGACCTCTCAATGTAAAAGGGTCACCGGGTATTTATAAAAGAACTTCACCAAGGTCACTCTTTGAAAACTATTCGTTGGAAGAGATAGCTTTATGAGTTTCCTCTTTTGGTGTTTGATGAATCCACTATTTTTAGGGTTTGAACACTCCCTTGCATGTTTTAGGAAATATGCGTCATGTAGCCAATCACCAATTTTTGCGAAATCTGGAACATAGTATAATCTTGACATAATTTCAAGGGTCACTTCAATTATGGTGAAGTGATGTTGTCTTCCTCTATTGGTTCTTGTCTTGATGAATGTACACAAACAAAACGGCTTTTTTGGTCAATATCTCTGAATGAGATAACTTTGAAACAACACTTTAGACTTAGTTCCTTTTATGCTCTTTAGAATGTTTTGGGCAATATCTACTTTTCCGAACATGTCGTTTTTCGGTTTTGTAGTCTTGGATAGATAATATTCAATTGCCTCTGAACATTCAGTTTATACTGAGTATTTAATATCTTCTTGAGTCTTGATTTCAATCAATAGAGTCTTCAATGTCTTGAATCCCATTCTTGAGTCTTGATGTCTTACGCAACTTCTCGAGTGTTCAATGTCTTTACCTTTCATCGAGTCTTCGATGTCTTGAAACATCTTGAGTCTTCGATGTCTTTAGCAAATCATCGAGTCTTGATGTCTTGATAACTTCATCGAGTCGTCAGTGTCTTTAGTGATCTATATCTATCGACTATACATGGTGCAGGTAACTTCCTGAATAATCTATACTGAAACCTGACTCAGTCTATCAATATTATCCTGAACATGTCATACTCAGGGGTTTTGGGATATAATCAAAACTACTTTATTAAATTCATCTCCCAACAATTTCCCCCTTTTTGATGATGCCAAAACCATCTTGTTACATTTAAGAAAACCTAACCTATACTCAGGTTTCAGTTTATCTATTACAAACCAAAATGATAATTTTTCCCAACAATTTCCTTAACAATATGGCATATCAAGACATGTAAAAAGATAATGAGATATTATCTTTTGAGCATAAGGATAAAATTTTCATTGATGTAGGATAAGTGTTACAGATTACAATGAAAATAAAAAAACAACTGAATTTAAAATAGAAGTACATAGTCTTCAGTCTTCTTCCACTTCATCCTCTGGCACTTCCAGGTTGAACATCCTGTAGTATCTTTCTTCGCTTCATCCTTGCCTTGATGATATCGTGGTTGTTTCGTTAGGCCTAAATTGATGGCATATTGGCTATTTCGAGAAAAGGCCGCCCATTCACATAACCATTCTCAAACGTAGGATCTGGGAACATGTATGGACTAGGAGCTACTATCTGTGTGTTTCCTTCATCTGCCATGTTGATCCAACTTTGCAGGTACTTAGGATAGAATGTCAATAAGTACTCAATGAAGGTTTCATTCTTATCCGAGCCGCCCCCCATTCTCTCGTATCTCATAATAGAACCGAAGGTTCTCTTGATCTCTTCCATGCATCATTGAACTGAATAAGCATCCACTTGTCAATGTGCGCCACTTCGAAGCTTTTTCGAAAACCTTTTGCTTAAAAAACTTTTGAATCCACTCTTCACTTCTCTTTCTTCTTCTTTCTTCTTTCTTCGCACCTGACATCATTTTCTTTTCTCCTTTTCAATTTGCAGGCCTTCGTGGAGTCTTCAAAAGTCCCTTGGCCTTCAGGTTGAGATTCATGATTTTCAAAATCCATAATCCTTCCTTCGGCAATAGGTTTAAACCTTCTTCTTTTTCTACAAAGGCAATGCTTTTTCTCTTTTCGTCCGATTTCTCTTCTTTCTCCTTTGTTCCAATTTGCATCGGGGCACTTTTCCCATTGGCTTGTTTGATGTTTCTTCACTAGTTTCCTCTTGAATTTTCTCCAGAGACTCAAAGTTTTCTCTTTCTTTCCTCTCAAAGTCTTCTTTGTTGGTTTGAACATGATTTTTGACTTTGGAAAGGAAGTGGAATTGATCAAACATGTCCTCCCCATTTCTCCTTTGCATCGATCGCTTCCTCAATCACCAGCTTCAAGAAGATAAATGCAATCTTGGTTGCATATAGAATCTTTCCTTTGATAACTGTAGCTGAGCCATTCACCTTTTGAATTTGTTTGGCTTGATCACTCACCACTTTGATCAAATAGTGCAACCAATTGAATGTCGTAGTAGGAGAATCTTCAATGTAGCCATTAGCCTTAACTTCTTCCATCCGTCTTATCATCCAGATTGGAAACTACGGATCTACTCATGATGCATTTGCTTACAATATCCAACAATACCGCGATATTTAGGCTTCAAATGCTTCTTATTGAGTTGCTTCAAACTTTCTTTGGACTCGATAATTTTATCCAAATATTCTTGTTCCCTACCCATCATGTATACCGTAGGGTCTTCACCTCTATCAAACTTAACTCATATATATGACATTTAGATTCTTAGGAATAATATATAATTCCCTAACAAAATCCACATATTTTGTACTATGCTCCAAATCTTGATCAGAATCCGAGACTCTATGCAATTCTCATCATCTAAGCTGCGTATTAGAGATATAAACACAATTACCTCTTTTTTCATATTAGGCCTCTCTGGTTGATTCGCGACCAGGCATGTAAGTTTTGCCAAACGAATCATATGCAACGCCTCCTCCTCGTGAGTTGCATTGGACGTTCTTTATAGAGAAACTGACATATTCGTACCAAGGTTTATTGAAAATGGCGAGTTTTTTTTTGATTTGAAAAGTGTCATTTTAGAGAATTTAATCTTGGTGAAGGGTTTTTCCTTTGATATAGGTAAAATTTGTTTGGCTTGATCATCACCACTTTGATCAAATTTTGAATGTAGAGTGTTTGTGAAGATGAAGGCTTTTTGGAATAGGGCATTGAAATAAATTTTTCCAATGGATATAGGATTTTGATTTATGGAAAATCTTGTAGATGAAGAAATCGACGGTTTAGATTAAACCCTAACAAAATCCACATATTTTGTACTATGCTCCAAATGCTAAAACGGGTATAAACACAATTTTGAAAGGGCGATTTTGGAAATACTAAGCACTAAATTTATCCCTATTGGTGATTAATGAAAATTGGTTTTCATTTGCATACGCCTCCTGAGTTTTGCATTGGACGTTCTTTATAGAGGTTCATTTATTGAAAATGGCGATTTTGGTACTAAAGATTTTAATTAATGAGCAATGCATTTAATTCTTTTTCGAATAGGACCATTGACTTTTTCTCGAGGATTTCAAAGGTCATGATTATTTCTTAAACACCCGTGTTTTGTCATTTATTACCAATGATTACTGAGATTCAGTTAGACAATAAATGTGTTTCATGAGTCAACAACCTCTTCAGACTAATTTTCTCCATCAGTCTTACTGAGTTTTGACCTTGATAAAATGTCAATATTATCTTTGAGTCTTGAACTTGAGATTCTTGAGTTTCCCAAGACTTCGGTTGTCGAAGATTTCAATTTTATCCCGAGTTTTTCAGTAAAAACCTGAGAAAACTTCATGCATCTGAAAACCTTCAATTTTTCAGATTTGCTTTATTCACCGGATCCAACATACCTAATTCAATCGATAGTTCACGAAATCTTGATTCAACCAAAGGTTTAGTCAATATATCGACTCTCTCCGTTTATCGGTATGAATTTTCTCCATTCTCGATGTCTTTCTTCTCAACATGATCTCTCAATGAAGTGATGTCCGATATCAACATGCTTACATCTCGGTGTGCAATCTGAGATTTTGTGTAATAGCAATTGCACTATTATTATCACAAAATAAAAGGTACTTCATTGACTATAATCTTATAATCCCTCAATTGTTATGCGAGCGAAAGAATGCATGCCTGACTTCCCTGCAGACCATGTATTCAACTTTGATAGTCTTGGTTACTCTTGAGGTTTGTTTCTTTTTGAAAACCATGATATCGGTTTACTTCCAAGAAATTGACAAGTTCACGAGGTAGACTTCTGTCAATTCTACATCCTCCATAATCGACATCTGAATAACCCGGTTAATTCAAAGGTTATCATCGGTTGGATACCATAATCCTCTATTCACGGTGCCTTTAAGATATTTGAAATCTTTTTGGCGGCCTCCATGTGACTAGCCTTAGGATTAGCTTGGTATCTTGAACATATCCCAACAAAGAAATGTTATATCGGGCCTACTTGTTTGTGAGATATAGCGGTGATCCATGATCCTCTATAATCGATGTGATTTCTTGATTTGCCTTCGAGATCGGGATCCATCTTGTAGTTAGTATTCATGGGAATTCTAACTGCATTGCAATTATGTACTCCATACTTTGCAATCAGATCTCTGGTGTATTTTGCTTGATTGATGAAAATTCATTCCTTAATTTGTTTCACCTGAAGTCCAAGAAAGAAATTCATTTCCCCCATCATTGACATCTCAAACTTTCCTTTCATCAGAGTAGAAAACTTTTCACACAACTGATGATTTGGAGATCCAAATATGATGTCCTCCACATAGATCTGAACTAGTAAAATATCCTTTCCATCTTCTATCCTGAACAAACAGTTCCTTTGATAAAACCATGGTCAGTAAGAAACTGAGAAAGGGTATCATACCATGCTTGGGGTGCTTGCTTAAGACCATACAAGGCTTTCTGAGCCTGTAAACTTGGTCATTCTGACAAAATCCTGGAGGTTGTTCCACATATACTTCCTCCTTAAGCACACCATTCAGAAATGCACTTTTCACATCCATCTGGTAGACTGTGAATTTCATGTGGGCAGCATATGCAAGAAACAGTCTGATGGCTTCTAGTCTTGCAACAGGTGCAAAGGTTTCATCATAATCCAAGCCTTCTTCTTGGGAATAACCTTGTGAAACTAGCCTTGCCTTGTTTCTCACAATGTTGTTGTTTTCATCTCTCTTATTCTTGAACACCCACTTAGTTCTAATCACATTGTGCCTCTTAGGTCTATCCACTAGCTCCCAAACTTCATTCATTAAGAACTGATTCAGCTCTTCTTGCATAGCAGTAATCCAAAATGAATCTTGTAGAGCTTCTTCAATCTCAGTAGGTTATTTTTAAGATAGGAAGCAGCAGAACAAAGCACTTTCTCCATGGAACCTTCTTGTTTTGACACCATCTGATAGATCACCCACAATCTGACTTGTAGGATGACTATCCAACCATTTTCTCCTGGATGTTCCCCCTTCAGTAGTATCCTCAACATCAAAAATGTTAGGTTCAGGCAGTTCATTAAATTCAGGGAACAACAGAAAAGGAGAAAGAGAATCATCTTCCTCATGGGAAAATCCATTCAGAACATTGTCAGAGACATTTGTTCCCCATTGGTTGATAGATTCAGAGTTTGCCTCAGCTGTGATCACATCTTCATCGGCATTACATACCTGAGTCTGAATTGGTGTATGTTCAGATTAGTCAGCTTCAGTGTGTTGGCTTTCCTTCAGTGGAGAATTTCCATCCTGAGTCTCACCATCCTGAGTTTTTCCATCCTGAACTTCTTTGTCTGAGTCTAATTTACTCCATTCATAGAAAGTGACTGACTTCTTCTATTTCAGGTTCAGAGGATGTTTTATCATTCTTTTTCAGGCTAAGTCTGGTGATTCTCTTGATCAGTTCTCCTGAGTCATGTTCCTGTTTCTTCTGAACACAAGTAGATTCATCAAAAACAACATGAGGTGTTTCCTCCACAATAAGAGTCCTACAGTTGAAAACTCTGAAGGCTTTAATGACTTCAGAATATCCTAAAAATATCCCTTCATCAGCTTTTCTATCAAAAGTTTTCAACTGATCTTTACCATTATTGTGTATGAAACACTTGCAACCAAACACACTAAAGAAAGAAACAAGAGGCTTCCTTTAATTCCACAGCTCATAAGGAGTTTTTCCTTGATTCTTGGTTAGCATGGATCTGTTCTGAGAGTAGCATGCAATGTTGATAGCTTCAGCCCAAAATCTCTTAGGAATATCGGCCCGAAAGAATCATTGTTCTTGCGAACTTCTTTTTCGAGTCCTATTTCTTCTTTCAAAATACCATTACATTTGTGGGGTCCTTCTTTGGTGATGTTTCATGGGTTATTCCATTTCTTTGCACAATAATCGATATGATATGATTGATAAACTTCGGTTCCTTTATCTGATCTGATTTTGACCACACTCAGATTCTTTTCAGTACTGAGCCTTTTCAGTAGTTCAGGCAGTTTTGTCTGAGTCTCTTTCTTACTGAGTAAGAATATGACCCATGTGTATCTAGAGTAGTCATCAACTACCACAAGTGTGTATTTCACGCCATTAGTGCTCCACAGTGTTCTTGGACCAAAGAGATCCATATGTAACGATTTGCGATTTCTATCGATAGAGAGACAACTACTTTACTTTTGAAAGATGCTCGATTTGTTTTCCTTTTAAAAAAGCATCACATACATGATCTTTCTTGAACACTTCATTGGGTAACCCCTCCAAGTGCTAATCTTGCAAGTTTGTTCGGGGTTTTGAAGTTTAAGTGATTAGGTCTTTTGTGCCACAACCAAGCCGGTATCGATTGGAACTTTTTGCAACCAAACATGTATCTTTAGGAGTTGAACTCCAATCAGCAAGATACACATTTCCTTTTCTAGTACCAGTCAGTAAAATTTTCTTTGAAGCATTGTCTTTTACATAACATAAGTTCTTTGAGAACTCAACACTGAATCCTTTGTCACAGAATTAGCTGATAGAAAACAAGTTATGCTTTAAACCAGACACATGAAACACCATGGATATGAACAGAGTCAACTTCAAGAGTTCCATATCCTTCAGTTTGTCCTTTGGAATTGTCTCCAAATGTGATCTGAGGGCCTTTTTGCTCAACATAGTCAGTGATTAGTTGCTTATATCCTGTCATATGTCTTGAACATCTACTGTCCAGATACCATACAGCAGGTGCCAATTCATTTCCACTCATCAGTGCTATGTTGTATTCATTCAGCTCAATGCCCTTTTCCTTTACCTGAAAAACATATCAGTTTTTAGGTACCCATTTGGTGTAGGGTCCTACCAGGTTAGCTGTACCTTTTGGAACCCAAATCTGCATGATAACTCTAATTACTTTAGAGTGGCTGATTTGTCTCCCATAAACATCTACATACACATTCACTACCCTAGGTTCCTTGGCAGTACCTTGTGTATGGGTGCCAGCCTTAGCATGAACATGAGCCTTAGAGTTCTTCTTGGGTTCAGGTTTTTTGTTCAAGTACCTTAGCTTTGGTGCAGCTGGTCTCTATCTCTGCTGACTTGGGTTCAGGAAACCTTTACCCTTAGGCAAGTGGGGTTTAGCTTGCCTGTACTGAAATTGTGGTCTTTCAGTAATCTGAGGACTTGGTCTTTTCAGTTGAGAATATCTCTGCTGAGTGTTTCTCTTCTGAAATTCCTCTAATGGTTCAGTGCAGATCTCTTCAGGTTGGTATTCTTAGCCTGAGGCTTTGAAGTAGTGGCCTGAAAATTTCCTACGGAGCGTTCAGGTTTTCTAGCCTTTTCCTGAGGTTTGGGCTTTCTTCCCTGAACCTTCAGTTTTTCTGAAACCATAGGTCATTTACCCTTGTCTAAAACTCTGGGCTGTTCTTCAGTAAGAAGATTAGATGCCACTGGTTTAACAAAGACAGTCTTGGTGCTACTAGAAGCAGCATTCAGAAGACCTTGTGAGGTTCCCCCTGGAATGTATCCCAATCTAGCTTTTATAGTTGCGGGTCTTTGATAACTCTGAATTTCATCTATTACTTTAGATGCAGAATTCAATAGAGCTAACTTTCTCTGTGAACTATCCTCACATTTCTTTAGAGTTTCATGCTTCTCAAAGAGGTCATTGAACTCAGTTCTGATAAGCTGAATCTCTTTAGTGGATTTCTCTAATTTTCCATTCAGGATCTCTATCACCTTCTCTTTTTCTGAGAGTTGTACTTTCAGAACATCCAGTTCATCAGTAGTTCCTATTAATTGAGAAGTGATCTCAGCATTTTTAGGGTCTTTCCACTTCAGATTCTCAGCAGTCAGTTCCTTGTTCTGTACTTGAGTTTCAGTGAGTAGTTCTTGTAACACAGAATAGTCGTTCATAAGATTCTCAAATGAATCCATCAGGTCAAAGTTATTGTTTACAGTTGAACTTGAGAACTCATGTGTTTGTGTAGGAGCAACAACAGAGATAGAAGAATTTATCTCCTCTACAGCCATAAGATAGACATCATCACTATCACTGTCTGAGAAAATCTCATTTGAGGAACTGGAACCTTCTTCAGAATGTTCTTCCTCTTCTGCAATCATAGTTTTCTTGCTGGAGATCTTCCTGTCTCTTTTGTCTTGTCTCTTCTTTCTTTCTTTAGCACTCAGCTCAGGACTGTCATATTGAAAGTGATCTTTCTTCTGACAGTTGTAGCATCTGTTGGTATCATCATCCTAATCACTTTCCTCCTCGGTCTTGGACTCCTTCTTCTTGGATGAGGATCCTTCAGCTTTGTGGTCCTTTCTTTTCTCAGTGTATCTGTCCTCAACTTCTGAGTTTCTCTTGTACCTGTGATTCCTGTAGTATTTCTTATATTTTCCATATCTGCTATTGAGTCTTTCAAACCTCCTTGCCATCAGTACTAGCTTATCCTCTTGCTCATCCTGATTTCTGGCAAGTGAGTTTTCAGACTCTCTAGCTTTACAGGGTTTCTCTTTGGCTTTAAAAGCCACATTCTTGCTAGATGAAGAATCATCTTTGCTGTTAGATTTCTTAGTTTTCTTGTCAATCACAAACTCATACACTTTCAGTTCAGAGAAAACTTGTTGGTATGGCATGGAATCAATATTTTTGGTGTTTTCAATCACCACAGCATGTATATCTCATTTCTTAGATAATCCTCTAAGATTTTTCAGTGCCACTTCTCTCTGTGTGTATCTTTTCCCAAGAGCATTCAGATCATTCATTATGCTAGTGAATCTGACCTCAAGTTTGTCAATGGATTCACCATTTTCCATTTCAAAGCTATCAAACTTTCCAATAGCAAAAAAGTTTGTTTTCCTTAATATGATCTCGTGCCTTGACACATAAACGACAAGTGTGTCCCATATTTCTTTTGCGGTTTCACGGTGAGAGATCATCCCCATAACACCATCATCAATAGTGTTATACAAAGTATCTTTAGCAATGTAGTCCAGATTGACTAACTTTCTCTCATCAGGAGTAAGTTGATCATCAGGCTTTGGAAATTCATCTCTAGGAGCATTCCTCTCGATGATCGATGATTCTCGGATTCACAACAGTAAATTTGAATGGTCCTTCAGAAATCACTCTTCACATTCTTTCATGTTTTGAATACAGATGAGCCTGCATTCTCAATCTCCATAGGTCATAGCTCTCAACAGAGAACATAGGAAGTTTCTTAGAATGCATGATGGTCGAGCCTTGTAAGATATCGAATCTGATACGATCTATTCATGAGACCACCAAAGTCTTTTCAAAGAAAATAGACTATGGCAACCAAAGCAAGTGGTCAAAATGAACCCTTTGCTTCGATACCACTTGTTGGTCCTCGGTGTTAACGAGTCTCACACGTGTATGGGGGAATACACGTGTTCGATGATTTTAAAACTTTTCTTTCATCGAGGTCGGATGGGTCGAGTTATCCCGATGATTTTTGCCTCGAGAAGCACGGATTGCCCGAGTCAAAGTCTCTTCGAGACAATGATCCCGAGCTACTTTCGAAGCTTCAGATTAGCCCAACCGAGCTGAGTTTATCGAGATCTGGGCGCTTGGATCGAGATAATTATCTTCTTGAACCCTCGATTAGAGTTAGTTCGGTTTTGGTAACTATCTGTTCTAGCTACTCAAGTGTCTTGGAATGGTTGGCCCTAAGTTTATACTCGTTTTAGCTTTCTTTGAAAATCTTCCCTTCAATAAAAAACAAAGATTAAGGTTGTGATCAATTTGATGCAAGTTCGGTGGATTGGTTCTACACGAATATCGATGAACTATGCTTTCGATGAAAAACATGCAATGATAATAATGCGATCTGAAAGCAAAACAACCACAGCAATTATAGTGGTTCAGAGACTCAAGCTCCTACGTCCACTCTCTCTGATCTTTAGAGAAATTCCTTAACCACTTCCTAAAGCTTTCAGGCTAACTCACTGTAGCTTACTCACTTTTCTACCTTGAGTTTTCTGGCTGACTCACTGCAGCTTACTAACTCAAACACACACAAGTGTTCAGACTACCACAAGTAGCTTACTAACTTCTTCTCTAGAGTTTTTAAAATTAACTCCACCAGTAGCTTACTAACTTTTTACAACTCTAACTCACCAACAAAACACACACAAACCGCCTTAACAAAGGGTTTGGGTTTTTGGGTTAGTTTCCAAAATAAAAGGAGATATCCTTTACAATAAGAACTAATGCAAAGGCTAGGATATCTCTTCTAAGCTTTGGATATATCTATCAATCTAGGCTTAGAATAGTGAGCTCTCTCCAATGTGAAACACTTGGGAAATTCTAGGGTTTTCGAGTGCTTCAATTTGCAATAATACGAATGAACTCTTGAGTTGCTTTGAAATTTCCTGTGACCTCTCAATGTAAAGGGTCACTGGTATTTATAGACAACTTCACCAAGGTCACTCTTTGAAAACTATCCGTTGGAAGAGATAGCTTTATGAGTTTTCTCTTTTGGTGTTTGATGAACGACTATTTTTAGGGTTTGAACACTCCCTTGCATGTTGTAGGAAATATGCAGTCATGTAGCCAATCACCAATTTTTGCAGTCTGGAACTTAGTACTACTGACATAATTCAGGGTCCTGTCGCTTTCGATTATCGATGAAGTCTGATGTTTTCTTCCTCTGATTGGTTCTTGTCTTCAGTGAATGTAGACAAACAAAACGGCTCTTTTTGGTCAATATCTCTGAATGAGATAACCTGAAACAACACTTAGACTTAGTTCCTTTTGTCTACACTAGAATGTTTTGGGCAATATCTACTTTTCTGAACATGTGCGTTTTTCTCAGTTTTGTAGTCTTCAGATAGATAATATTCAGTGCCTCTGAACATTCAGTTTATACTGAGTATTTAATATCTTACTGAGTCTTTAGTAACTACTGAATCTTCAGTGTCTTCATCAACTTATCGAAGTCTTGATTGTCTTCAAAGAACTTCATCGAGTCTTGATTGTCTTCGCCATTTCATCGAGTCTTCGGTGTCTTCAAAGAACTTCATCGAGTCTTGATGTCTTCAACAACTTCTTCGAGTCTTCGATGTCTTCAAAGAACTTCTTTCGAGTCTTCAGTGTCTTCAGTGATCTATATCTGCTGACTATACATGGTGTAGATAACTTCCTGTTGGTCCCGGTGAGAACGAGTCTTACACGTGTATGGGGGGGGAATACACGTGTTCAGTGATTTTAAAACTTTTTTCTTCGAGGTCGACTTTGGGTCGAAAATCCTCAAGATTAGGTTACGAGAAGCCTGATTTGCTCTGAGTCAAAGTCTCATCGAGACAAAGATCCCGAAAGTTTTCGATACCTCGGATAATCCCAACCGAGTCCTGAGTGTCGAGATCCTGAGTTGCTTGGATCGATAACTAACTTAATTGAATCCTCGGATGAGAGTTCGGTTTGGTAACTATCTGTTCTAGCTTTCGATCGTCTTGAATGGTTGGCCCTTAGATTATACTCGTTTTTAAGCTTTCTTTGAAAACCTTCCCCTTATGAAATAGTGATTAGGGCGTGAATTACTTATGCAACTTTCGATTGGATTGATTCCAACCCCGAATATCAATGAAAAGTATGCTTTCACAATCAAGTTGATGCAACAATTAAAAGCCGAGATAAGGAAAGCGATAAAGAACACAGCCGATTATAGTGGTTCGGAGACTCAAGCTCCTACATCCACTCTCCCCGACTCTTGAGAGAAATTCACTATCAAACCGAGCTTTTCGACTACCTCGTGTTTACTTACTCAACTCGACCTGAGTTTTACGACTACTCCACGTAGTTTACTTACTCAACCCGACCTTGAGTTTTTACGACTACCTCCGTAGTTTACTTACTCAATCACACACAAGCTTTTGGACTACCCCAGAGCTTACTAACTTCTTCTCTAGAGTTTTTACGACTACTCCGCCGTGGTTTACTAACTCTTTACAACTCTACTTACCAACAAACACACTCCAACTACCTTCTCAAGGGTTTGGGGTTTCTTGGTTGGTTTCAAACTAGGATGAGATATCCTTTACAATAAAGCACAATGCAAAGGGTTAGGATATCTCGACTAAGCTTTTTGGATAAAACTTATCACGCTAGGCTTAGTAAATTGAGCTCTCTTCAATATAAAAGCACTTGGGAAATTCAAGGTGTTTCGAGTGCTTTAACTTTTCGCAAGAATAAGTTTGAGCTCTTGTTTAGCGTATAAATTTCCGTAACCTTACTATGTAGAGGGTCACCCGGTATTTATAGGCATACACCAAGGTCACTCTTGAAAACTATCCGTTGGAGAGATAGCCGTGAGTTCCCTCTTATGGTGTGTGAGAAACGGCTATATTTAGAGTTTGAAACTCCCTAACACGTTTTAGGCAATAGCCTTTCATGTAGCCGGGTCTTCACTTTTTGCGATTTGGAACTTTTCGTACATCGACATCTTTTTTTTTGAGGCTTGTCCTTTGTCATTGTCGATGTATAGTGCAGTGTCATCTTCCTCTTTTTGACTTTTGTCTTCAGTTAAGGGTAGACACCTTTAACGGCTCTTTTGATCACAAACTCTGAGTTTGATATAACCTTAACAATACTTCTGACTTAGTTCCTTTTGTCTGCATTTGAATGTCTTGGCAATATCTAACTTTTTAGGCATCGCGTTTCTCTCGATGTTAAATCCTTCCGGATAGATATATTCGGTGTCTTGGAACATTCAGTTCATCTTGAGCATTCAAGATATTCTTGTGTCTTCGATAATTCTTGTGCTCTTAGTTTTTCTTGATCTTGAATACTCGGTCTTGATCTTGCATCTTGAGTCTTGAGTCTTGAGTCTTCGAGTCTTTAGATTTATCTTGTATCTTTTCTTGAGTCTTCATCTTTGAGTCTTGATCTCTCTTTTCATCTTGAGTCTTCAGAGACTATTCTGAAACTATATCTGCTGACTTATACATTTTGCAGATAACATCCTGAATACTCTAAAACTGAATCCTGACTCAACTATCAAGATCATTACTGAACATGTCATACTCAGGGGTTTTGGGATCTTAATCAAAATCATATAATCTTTTATTTAAATTCATCTCCCAACAATTTCCCCTTTTTTTGATGATGCCAAAAACCTATCTTGTTACAAGTATATAACCTATTCTCAGGTTTCAGTTTTATCTATTACAAGATTGGTTATGTCCCAACAGTTTCCTGAATCAGAGAATCTCCCCAAAAAAAAAAATTCAGAGAGTCTCCCAAGCATTTCATCACCAAACAATCAGTAATCAGGCATATCAAAAGACATGTAAAAATAAGATAATGAGGTATTATCTTTTGAGCATAATGATAAGTCTTCATTGATGATAAGTGTTGCTTTACAGATTACAATGAATTTATCAAACAAAATCAAAAAGACAAACACTTGAAGAAACACAAAATCTTCTGAATCTTCATTTTTTTTTTTTCTTCAGATTTGGCTCTTCAGTCTTCTGCTCTGTTTGCTTCATTTTCGATTTCATCAGTGGGTACTTCCAGATCAAACATTCCGAAGTATCTCTTCTTCAGCTCATTTCTTTCCCTGATGATGTCTGGACTGTTTCCAGTTAGTCCCATCTGACCAGCGTACTGAGCAATTTCTTGCGTAATGGCCTTTTCATTTACCAAGCCATTACCAAATTTCGGAGGAGGATAGGAATATGGACCGGGGGCTACTATCTGTACTCCACCTTTATCCGCAAGATTAATCCAGCTTTGTAGATACTTTGGATAAAAGGTGAGAAGATGTTCAATGAAAGCTTCGTTACGATCGAGCCTTCCTTCTCCATTCCCCGAGAACATCAAAATTGAACCCGAAAGGTTCTCTTCACTTCTTCCCACATGTCGTTGAGTTTAATGGGCATCCATTTATCAACATGGGGCCACCTCGGCCTTTTCGATGTTCCTTCCTCTTGCTTTCAAAACTTTAAAAGTCACTCCTTCGTTTACGCTCTTCGTCTATCTCTTTTTTCGATCCGCGAAGTTCACGAGGCCAAGCATTAGCTTTCTTAGCTTGTTCTTTTTGGAGTGTCATCGAGCCTCTCTGAGTTGAAGACTTTCTTCCGAGGTTGAGACTCGATTCTTCTTCATTTTCGAGTCGAGTTTTTCTCTGGAATACGCTTGCTTCTGAGTTGAACAACGCCCAAGGCTTTCCTCTTCATAAGCGATTCGGCACCGGCTGGCTTGTTCCAACCTTAGTTCTATCACTCAGTTTCTCTCTTGCAACCTCAAGCTTGGTTTGCTTAGAAACTCGAATGTAGACAGGCTTCTCTACTTGAGCAAATTTTAACTTCTCAGTAGCATCGACTTCTTTAAAGGCTTGAGCTAAATTGTACATTTCAGCATCTTTCTGAGCCTTCTTTTCCAAAGTACGTGCCATGAACTCCCTGAGGTCTGCACCTTCCCTTTCCCCTTCTTGCACCGTAGTTTTGGAAGAAGTCCGGAGAGAGGCTGTGTCCATATGATCTTTGTTCTTTGCTCACACAAATGGATCTCTCCTGCTAGGTGATCTTGCTCATCTTCCATTCTTCTAATGTGGTTCTTAGCCACGAGCAGTTCTTCGAAATGTGAGCAAAGCGGCGAAGAGTGCATCTTTAAGCATCTCTGTCATCTTGGTCATGAGCACTGAGCTCATTTCCTCAACAGCAGATTTGATCCGCACCTCAGATTTCTCTGTCAGTTTCTCCTCTAGTAATTCAGTCGACTCCTGGTGCTTTTGTTTCATTTCATCACTTATCTCTGCATTGATTCCCTCCAGCTTTTCTTTTAGCTTTTCTTCCATGGAGGTCATCTGAGTGGTCAGAGTGTTTTGTATTTGCACCAGCTCTGAAGAATGACTAAGTCCTTCCATTGTTTGGGCTTGATTAGCCAATGTTTCTTCCATCTGAGCAATTTTGATTGCCATTGGCTCAATCTTTTCAAGTTTCTCCATTACAGGAGTGAGATCAATCTCGGCGACCTTACGCGCCTACATCTTTGTTTGATCATCTGAAACTTCGCTTTATCACGAGCTCCATCCTCGATTGAGCCTCGATCATTTTATCGACATTTGAAATTAAAGATAGTACTTTTCGATAACTTTCATCATTATCAATAGTGCCAAAAGGTACCTGAAGAGTGCTAGCTTCAGTCTGAGGTTGATCAGCAACAGAAGTCTCTATTTCTGTTTGAGACTGATCCTCAGCTTCTCCCTGTTGGTCCCCATCTCCATCTTTGGATTTGTCTCCCATTTGCTTTCGGGCACTCAACCTCATTGCTTTCTTCTCGGCTAGCTTCCTCTGAACCGACTCATCAAAATCGAATTTTTTTCAATCGAGCTTTGTCATTCCAACCACGAGAAGTCGGTCGGGAAAATTTGTCTCCTCATTCCACCATTCTTCCCCTCTGAATGCAGCAATATCAAGCATCTCGGGAAGAGTCTGATTGAGGATATACACTGTCGTCCTTAATCTGAAGAATATATCTTGCGGTCGGGGGTATGAAGTGAGCTCGGGGTGTCGGTCAAGGATGAACCGTTCCCCTTGCTCCTCCATTCGCCTTCTTGACCTCGCCTTTCTTCCATCTCGGGCTCTCGGTTCGATGGGAAGCTTCTACTAAGGGATCAAGCGATGGGTCACTCGAGGAGCTCATCGAGTACATTTTGCTCTGAGCCTCGATAGTATCTGAAGCTTGTGCATTGAGTCCTCGGTTTGCATCGAGTGGGTTACGAGACTGGTGGCATTTCCTCGATATGAGTCCGAGTTGGCTTGACGGTTTGAGCACGCACATCTTGATTGACTCTGGGCGGCTCTTGATCCGAGCTTTGATCTTCTGAGGTAGGCATTTACGAGGTCTGAGCTCCTTTAAAAATTTCTGAGAAATTTTATCTGAATCGAGTGATGTCTCGGCACCTCGGAAGACCACGCTCCTCGATCGATCTGTGTCCTTGAGATAACTTTGAGCGGCACTTGTAATGGTGAACTTTGAGCAGTTTGGCCCTCAGGTTGTCTTTCCTCAGAATCACTGCTACCATCGTCGGTGAGAACCACCAATCTTCTGCGCTTTGGAGCGAGGTTCTTCTGCCTCAACAGTTTTGCTCCTTGCTCTATTTTTTTGCCTTCAACGAAACCTTCCCCAGTGCTGTTGAATCTCTTTCTCGGCCCGGCCCGCGAAAGGTGATTCTACCTTCTTTTCTCTTTTCCCTCGAATAGTCTAACTTTTTCACAAAGATGGGTTTGAAGAATTTTTGGATTTAGGGAATGGGGTTGAGTTGGCGAAGATATCCTCTTCCTCTCTGCACATCTCCAAAATATAGGCAATTTTGGTGGCATGGTGGATCTTGCCTTTCATTGTGATTTCCCCATTGACTCTTTTTATGATCTTGGCTTGCTCCGACACCATCTGGACTAAGAATTTCAGCCAGTTGAAGTCAGTGGTGGGAGATGCCTCGATCGCCGCCATCAGTCTGAGCTTCGGGGAACTAATCTGCTCAAAACTCCCCGCAAGACTCATGACGCTCTTGCTCACAATATCCATCAGCACACGATATTGTGGCTTTAGGTGCTTCTTGTTCAAAGTTGCCTCAAACTTCACAGGATTCTCAGCAATCCTATCTAGGTATTCCTGCTCTCTTCCCGACATATACATTGCAGGATCCTCTCCTCTATCACATAGCTCAAACACATCATTGATTTTTTTTAATAATGCACACCTCCCTCTCAAAATCGGCGTATTTTGATGAGTGATCTAGATGAGATCTGATGTCGAAGAGTGCATACAATCTTCTTCATCTATTTTCAAATTGCGGATGAATTCGATTACCTCGCTGCGAACTCTGGTGCAGTGGACTTGCGACTAGATGGGTGAGTTGGCGATCGGATCATATTGAGCCTCCTCTTACGGCTTTGAGTTGGTTGAGCTCTCAAGTGGGACAATGAACTCGTACCATGGCTTATTGGTTATGACCAATCTCTCGTACATGGTTGGAGCCATTTTAGAATGTGATTGAAGAATTTGAAGCTTTAGGGTTTTGCTATTTCTGGGCAAAAGGGGATTTTAGTTACAGAGTATTTGGGAACGAAGGGTTTGATAAAATTTTGGCTTGAATGGCTTGAAGAGGTATAGATAACTTCCGAGATCGTGGGGAATCGTGTAGGTTAGGTGAAAATAATGGTTGAGATTAATCTCTACGATTAATCGGTATATGAACCAAACGATCTCCGAAAAGTAAGCCGCCAAAATATCCTCTCGTGGTCAATAATGTGGCGAGCATTAAATGACCCGTCCTTCTTGAATTTAAAATGATCCGCCCAAAACATTCCTCGGTGTTTTGTATTTATTGCACATGATTCTTGAGTTTTATTTAAGCAATAAATGGCTCACATGAGTCATTACTTCTTGAACTAATTTTCTTCTATCGGTCTTCTTTGATCTTGACCTTGATAAAATGTCAATATAATCTTGAAAATCTTGAAAGGGTTCAAAGTATTCTTGAAAGTGACCTATCGATGCATCTGAGTTTCTTGAGACTTAGTTCGATTATTTCATTTTATCCCGAGTTTCTCGATAGAATTTCGAAAAGCTTCATGTATCTGAAAATCTTCAATTTTTGATTTACTCTATACACTGGTTCTAACATCCCTAATTCAACCTGAAAGTTCACGAAATCTTGATTGACCAAAGGTTTAGTCAAGATATCGACTCTTTTGCCTATCGATATGAATTTTCTCCATCCTTATGTCCTTTTTCTCGACATGATCTCTCGATGAAGTGATGTCGATATCTACATGCTTGCATCGGTGTGTAATATCGGGATTTTGTGAAATAGCAATGGCACTATTATTGTCACAAAATATTGGTACTTCATTGGCCACAACTTTATAATCCCTTAATTGTTGTGCGAGCCGAAGAATAAAAGCACGGCAGACTTCTGCGACCATGTATTCGACTTCAAAGATAATCTTGGTTGCTCTTTGAGGTCTTTTCTTTTGAAAACCAAGATATCGGTTTGCTTCCTAGAAATTGACAAGTTCTGTTGTGGACTTCTGTCAATTTCGCAACCTCCATAGTCGACATCGAGTAACCCGGTTAATTCAAGGTTATCATCGGTTTGGATACCATAATCCTCTATTCACTGTGCCCTTAAGATATCTCAGTATCTTTTTAGCAGCCTCCATGTGACTAGTCTTAGGATTAGCTTGGTATCTTGCACATATCCCAACAACAAATGTTATATCTGGCCTACTTTGTCGTGAGATAGAGCAATGATCCAATGATTCCTCTATAATCGATATGATTTCTTGATTTGCCTTTACGAATCGGGATCCATCTTGTAGTTAGTATTCATAGGAATTCTAAGCGCATTGCAATTTTGTACACCATATTTGGCAATCAGATCTCTGGTGTACTTTGCTTGGTTGATGAATATTCCTTCCTTTGATTGTTTCACTTGAAGACCTAGAAAGAAATTCATCTCTCCCATCATTGACATCTCAAACTTGCCTTTCATCAGTGTTGAAAACTTTTCACACAGCTGATGGTTTGGAGATCCAAAAATGATGTCATCAACATATATCCCCGAACCCGAAGAAGATATCTTTCCCATCCTCTATCCCGAGCGAGTTCTATCAACAGTTCCTTTGACAAAACCATGGTCGATGAAAGCTGCGAAAAGAGTATCATACCATGCTCGGTGCTTGCTTGAGACCATACAAGGCTTTTTCTCGAGCACATAAACTTGGTCATTCTGTTTGAACCGGAGAGGTTGTTCCACATAAACCTCTTCTTTAAGTACACCGTTCAGAAATGCACTTTTCACATCCATTTGATAGACTGTGAACTTCATGTGGGCAGCATATGCAAGAAACAATCTGATGGCTTCTAGTCTTGCAACTGGTGCAAAAGTTTCATCATAATCCAAGCCTTCTTCTTGGGAATAACCTTGTGCAACTAGCCTTGCCTTGTTTCTTACAATGTTGTTGTTTTCATCTCTTTTATTCTTGAAAACCCACTTGGTTCCAATGACATTGTGCCTTCGAGTCTATCTACCAACTCCCATACTTCATTCCTTGAGAATTGATTCAGCTCATCTTGCATAGCAGTAATCCAATACGAATCTTGTAGAGCTTCACCAATCTCTGCAGGTTCTTTCTCTGATAGGAAGCAGCAGAATAGTGCACTTTCGCCATGGAACCTTCTTGTCTTAACACCTTCAGTTAGATCACCCACAATCTGACTTGTAGGATGACTATCTAACCATTTCCTTCTTGATGTTCCCCCTTCAATAGTATCCTCAACATTTGAAATGTTAGGTTCGATTATGTCGATAAACTTCGAGGAACAACGAAAAAGGAGAAAGTGAATCATCTTCCTCGGGGAAATTCTATTGAACATTGTCGAAACATTTGTTCCCCCTTTGGTTGATAGATTCGAAATTTGCCTCACCATGACCACATCTTCATTGGCATCACATACCGAGTCCGAACTTGTGTCTGTTCGGATTGGTTACCTTTAGAGTCTTTGGTTTTCTGAGTCTCACCATCCCGATTTCCATTACGAACTTCTTTATTCGAAGTCGAGTCACTCCAATCATAGATTGTGGTGACTTACCTTTTCGAGTTCGATAGATGATTTTTCTTTTTTTTTTGGGCTTAATCTGGTGATCCTCTTAGTCGGTTCATCTGCATCATATTCTGTTTCTTTTCCTAACACAAATAGTTTCATCAAAAACAACATGAGGTGTTTCCTCCACAATAAGAGTCCTACAGTTGTAAACTCTGAAGGCTTTACTGACTTCAGAATATCCTAAGAATATTCCTTCATCAGCTTTACTATCAAAAGTTTTCAACTGATCTTTACCATTATTGTGTATGAAACACTTGCAACCAAACACACGAAAGAAAGAAACAAGAGGCTTCCTTTCATTCCAAAGCTCATAAGGTGTTTTGCCTTGACTCTTGGTCAGCATGGATCTATTCTGTGAGTAGCATGCAGTGTTGACAGCTTCAGCCCAAAATCTTTTAGGAATATCGACTTTTATCATTGTCCTTCTTGAACTTCTTTCGAGTCCTGTTCCTTCTTTTCAAAGAACACCATTTTGTTGAGGGGTCCTTGCGGTGATGTTTCATGAAAATTCCATTTGCTTTGCACAATAATCAGATATAATATGATTTATAAATTCAGTTCCTTTGTCAGATCTGATTTTGACCACACTCAGATTCTTCTCAATACTGAGCCTTTTCAGTAGCTCTGGCAGTTTTATCTGAGTCTCTTTCTTACTAAGTAAGAATATGACCCAAGTATATCTCGAGTAGTCATCAACTACTACCAATGTGTATTTCCTGCCATTTGTACTCACAGGTGTTATAGGACCAAAGAGATCCATATGAAATAATCAAGTATTCTTCAAGAGAAACCTCAACTTTACTTTTAAATGATGCTTTTATCTGTTTGCCTTTTCATGCGCATCACAAATATGTTCCTTACTGAACACTTCGTTAGGTAACCCTCTCACAAGAGCTAATCTTGCAAGCTTGTTCAGGGTTTTGAAATTTAGGTGATTCATTCTTTTATGCCATAACCAACTGGTATCTGTGGAACTTTTAGCAACTAAACATGTATCTTTAGGAGTTGAACTCCAATCGACCAAGATACACATTCCTTTTCTTGTACCCGGTCGAGAATACTTTTCTGTGATGTATCATCCTTCACAAAACATAAGTTCTTAGAGAACTCAACATTAAAACCTTTATCACAGAATTGGCTAATTGAAAGCAGGTTATGCTTCAATCCAGATACATATGAAACACCATGGATATGGTAGTCGATTTCCAAAGTTCCATATCCTTGATCATCCTTGGAGTTATCTCCAAAAAGTGATCTGTGGGCCTCTATGTTCAACATAGTCAGCGAGTAACTTCTTGTATCCTGTCATATGTCTTGAACATCCACTGTCAAGATACCATATATCAGGAGTTTTTTCATCTCGGCTCATTAGTGCCATGTGATCTTTAGTCAGTTTAGTGCCCTTGTTTTCCTCCTGAAAAACAAATTAATTCTTAGGTACCCAATTTGTGTAGGGTCCTACAAGGTTAGATGTACCTTCCGGAATCCAAATCTGCGACAACTCTCATTACTTTAGAGTGGGCGATCGTCTTCCAGTAAACATCAACATATACATCCACTACTCTGGGTGCCTTAGCGATTTTACGTATATATGTGTGCTAGCTTTAGCTTGAACATGTGCCTTTTAATTCTTCTTTGGTTCAGGCCTTCTGTTCAGATGCTTATGCTTTTGTGCAGTTGGTCTAAATCTTTGTTGATTCGGGTTCAGATAACCTTTACCTTTAGGCAAGTAAGGTTTAGGTTATGCATCTTTGAAATCTGAGCCTTTCGATTATCTTGAGGACTTGGTCTCTTCGATTTGAGAATATCTCTGTTTGAGTGTTTCTCTTCCCGAAGATTCCTCTGATGGTTCGATGTAGATCCTTTCAAGTTTGCATTCTTAGCTTTGAGGCTTTGAAATACACTGAAATTTTTCTAATCGATTTTCTTTCGGGTTTTCTAGCCTTCACCGAGGTTTGGGCTTTCTAACTTTGATCATTCGGTTTTCTTTTGAAACCATAGGTCCTTTTCCCTTATCTACAACCTTGGGCATTACTTGATTTGAAGTGTAGGTGCCCTTGGTTTTTACAAAAGATTGTCTTCTTGCTACATGATCAAAGATTCGGATGACCTTGTGAGGTTCCCCGGAATGTATCCCAATCCAGATTTTATAGTCCGCAGATCTCTGGTAACTCTGAATTTCATCTATTACTTTAGATGCATTATTCAATAGAGTTAACTTCTTCTGTGCACTATCCTCACAGTTCTGTAGAGTTTCATGCTTCTCAGAGAGGTCATTGAACTTAGTTACGATTAAATTTGAGTTTCTTCAATTGGATTTCTCTAGCTTTTTCGATTAGGGTCTCTATCAACTTCTCTTTTTAAGAGTTGTACTTTTCGAAACATCTAGTTCATCAAGTAGCTCCCATAAATTGAGAAGTGATTTGAGTTTTGCTAGAGTCTTTCCATTTTAGATTTTCAAAGATTCGATTCCTTATTCGCTCTTGAGTTTTATTTAGCGATCCTTGCAAAACAAATAGTCCTTTATCGATTCTCAAAAGAATCCATCGGTCAAAATATTTGTTTTTCGGTGGAACTTGAAAACTCTTGTGCTAATGTAGGAGCAATAACTTGAGATGAAGAGTTTACCTCCTCAATGGCCATCGACGGATGTCATCACTATCACTTTGTCGAGAATATTTCATCTGAAGAGCTAGATTCTTCCTCGGGATGTTCTTTTTACGCAACCATGGCCTTTGAGAACTTACGGTCTCTTTTTAGCTTGTCTTTCTCTTCTCTCCTTAGCACTCAACTCGGACAATCATCTTTGGAAGTGACCTTTCTTCGACAATTATAGCATCTGTTGGCATCATCATCCCGATCATTTTCTTCTTTGGACTTGAAGTCCTTCTTTGCGGATGAAGATCCTTGACTTTCGTCCTTCTTCTTCTCGGTTGATCCGTCCTCGGGTTTCTTCCGTACTGTTGTTCTGTAGAAGCTTTTGTATTTTCCAAATCTACTATTAAGTCTGTCAAACCTCCTTGCCATCGGTCTTAGCTTTTCCTCAAGCTCATCCTGATGTTTGGCATGGGGTTCTCGAACTTTTAGTTTTACTGTGTTTTATCTTTTGCTTTTAAAGCCACATTTTTACTTGATGAAGAATCATCTTTCTTTGTCGGCCTTTTTGGATTTCTTATCAATTACAAATTCATAGGCTTTCGATTCGAGAGAATACTTGTTGGTATGGCATTGAGCTAATGTTCTTGGTGTTTTCAATCACCCTTTGCATGAATATCCCATTTCTTAGAAAGACCTCTAAGAATTTTTAATGCCACTTCTCTTTGTGGATATTTCTTTCCAAGTGCATTTAGATCATTCATGATCTTAGTGAATCGACTTCCAATTTGTCTATTGATTCACCATCATCCATTTCAAAACTGTCAAACTTTCCAATTCCCAATTTGAAAGTTTGTTTTTTTTTATATGATCGTGCCTTGGCACATAACAATAGTGTATCCCATATCTCTTTAGCGGATTACGGTGAGAGATCATTCCCATCACACCATCATCAATTGTACTATATAGTGTGTCTTTTTTGCCATGTAGTCTAGATTGACTAACTTCCTCTCCTCGGGGAGTTAGTTGGTCATCGACTTAGGAAATTCTTCTCTAGGGTCAATTCTCTCCTCCTCTCTGTAATTAGGATTCACCACAATAAATTTGAATGGTCCTTGAGAGACCACTCTCCACATCACGCTCATGTTTGGAGTACAGATGTGCTGCATTCTCAATCTCCATAGATCATAGTTCTCTCTCGAGAACATGGGAAGATTTTTAGAAGACATTTTTCGATCTTTTGAAAAGAAATGAATTTGACAAAATAAGATCGGTTCGGATATAGACCACAAGTATTTTTGAAAATAAAACTTTGGTCAACACAAAGTAGTGGTCAAGTTGAACCAATTGCTCGATACCACTTGTTGGTCCCGTGAGAATGAGTCTTACACGTGTATGGGGGGGAATACACGTGTTCGATTTTTTAAAACTTTTTCTTCTTGAGAGGTCGGCTTGGGTCGAAAAATCACGAAGATTAGGTTACGAGAAGCCTGGTTGCTCTGAGTCAAAGTCTCTTCGAGATGCAGTGATCCCGAAATGCTTTTTTCGGATACCTCGGATAATCCCAACCGAGTCCCGAGTGTCGAGATCCCGAGTTGCTTGGATCGGATAACTAACTTCTTGAATCCTCGGATGAGAGTTCGGTTTGGTAACTATCTGTTCTAGCTACTTTCGATCGTCTTGAATGGTTGGCCCTTAGATTATACTCGTTTTTAAGCTTTCTTTGAAAACCTTCCCTTATGAAATAGTGATTAGGCTGTGAATTACTTATGCAACTTTCAATGGATTGATTCCAACTGAATATCAATGAAAAGTATGCTTTCACAATCAAGTTGATGCAACAATTAAGCCACGATAAGAAAGCGATAAAGAACACAAGGCGATTATAGTGGTTCGAGAGACTCAAGCTCCTACATCCACTCTCCCCGACTCTTGAGAGAAATTCACTATCAAACCGAGCTTTACGACTACCTCGTAGTTTACTTACTCAACTTCGCCCCCGAGTTTTTCGACTACTCCACGTGGTTTACTTACTCAACCCGACCTTGAGTTTTTCGACTACCTCCGTAGTTTACTTACTCAATCACACACAAGCTTTTCGGACTACCCCGTAGCTTACTAACTTCTTCTCTAGAGTTTTTCGACTACTCCGCGTAGTTTACTAACTCTTTACAACTCTACTTACCAACAAACACACTCCAACTACCTTCTCAAGGGTTTGGGGTTTCTTGGTTGGTTTCAACTAGGATGAGATATCCTTTATAATAAAGCACAATGCAAAGGGTTAGGATATCTCGACTAAGCTTTTTGGATAAAACTTATCACGCTAGGCTTAGTAAATTGAGCTCTCTTCAATATAAAAGCACTTGGGAAATTCAAGGTGTTTTTGAGTGCTTTAACTTTCATAAGAATAAGTTTGAGCTCTTGTTGCGTATAAATTTCCCGTAACCTTACTATGTAGAGGGTCACCAAAGATTTATAGGCATACACCAAGGTCACTCTTGAAAACTATCCGTTGGAGAGATAGCCGTGAGTTCCCTCTTATGGTGTGTGAGAAATGGCTATATTTAGAGTTTGAAACTCCCTAACACGTTTTAGGCAATAGCCTTTCATGTAGCCGGTCTTCACTTTTTGCAGTCTGGAACTTTCGTACATCTGACATCTTTTTTTCAGAGGCTTGTCACTGTCATTGTCAGTATGGTACAGTGTCATCTTCCTCTTTTTTGACTTTTGTCTTGATTAAGGGTAGACACCTTTAACGGCTCTTTTGATCACAAACTCGAGTTTGATATAACCATAACAATACTTGACTTAGTTCCTTTTATGCGCATTTGAATGTCTTGGCAATATCTAACTTTTTAAGGCATCGCGTTTCTCTCGATGTTGCATCCTTCCGATAGATATATTGATGCCTTGGAACATTCAGTTCATCTTGAGCATTGATATATTCTTGAGTCTTGATAATTCTTGTGCTCTTAGTTTTCTTGATCTTCAGATACTCAGTCTTCAGTCTTGCATCTTCAGAGTCTTCTGAGTCTTCAGAGTCTTCTGAGTCTTTAGATTTATCTTGTTGTCTTTTTACCGAGTCTTCATCTTTGAGTCTTGATCTCTCGATTTCATCTTGAGTCTTGAAGACTATTCAAAAACTATATCTGGCCGACTTATACATTTTGCAGATAACATCCTGAATACTCTAAAACTGAATCCTGACTCAACTATCAAGATCATTACTGAACATGTCATACTCAGGGGTTTTGGGATCTTAATCAAAATCATATAATCTTTTATTTAAATTCATCTCCCAACACTTCCTGAATCATCTATACTGAAACCTGACTCAATCTATCAAGATTATCCTGAACATGTCATACTCAGGGGTTTTGGGATCTAATCAAAACTTCTTTATTAAATTCATCTCCCAACATTAGTAAACCAACATTCTATCCCGTGTCCTCTTCAGATACTTCAGAATGTTCTTTACCGCAGTCCAATGCTCTTTCCCAGGGTTGCTTTGATATCTTGCTACCATGCCTACGGCAAAGCAGATATCTGGTCTCGTGCAGAGTATTGCGTACATGAGGCTTCCCACAGCCGAAGCATAAGGGATGCCTTTCATGTTATCTATCTCATTCTGTTTTTGGGACACATTTTTTGGATAGATGGATTCCATGTCTGTAGGGCACAAAGCCTTTCTTGGAATCTTGCATGTTGAAGTGTTTCAAAACAGTGTCTATATATGAGGCTTGTGAAAGCCCGATCATTCTTTTCCTGCGATCTCGAGTGATCTTGATCCCTAGGATGTGACCGGCTTCCCCTAAATCCTTCATATCAAACTGTTTTGATAGCCATGCCCTTATGTCCCACAACACCTTTACATCGTTTCCGATGAGCAGTATGTCGTCTACGTATAGTACAAAATATACAAATGCAGTTCCATCATGCTTTTTGTAAACACAACTTTCAAAGTTGTTTTGATCAAATCCGTAGGATTTTATAACTTGATCAAAACACTGATTCCAAGCACTAGATGCTTGCTTCAGCCCATAAATGGACTTCCTAAGCTTGCAAACCAGATGCTCTTGACCCTTTTCAATGAAACCTTCGGGTTGTTGCATATAGATTTCTTCGTCAAGACTTCCATTGAGGAAAGTTGTCTTAACATCCATTTGCCAGATCTCAAAGTCTAAATGCGCAGCAATCGACAAGAGAAAACGGATGGACTTGAGCATGGCTACTGGCGAAAAGGTTTCCTCACAGTCGATCCCTTCTTTCTGAGTGTACCATTTCGCCACTAGTCTTGCTTTAAAGGTTTCAACCTTTCCGTCCGGTCCCCTTTTTCTCTTGTATACCACCAATGGGTTTTACCCCATTAATTGGTTCGACTAGCTCCCACACTTTATTGTGATCCATTGAACCCATTTCGGCTTCCATTGCTATTTGCCAAGAGGTTGTATCTTTATCTTGGATCGCCTCATTGTAGGACCAGGGATCTAATTCTTCGCCTGAGATCAAGTCTGAAGACTCTCCAATCCCTAAGAATCGCTCGGGTTGTCGGACAATCCTCCCACTATTATGAGGTTCCGGTTGTGAAGGTGTGACGTTTGGTATATCATTTTGTACAGTTGGCAATGGAGTTGGCCCCTTAAGTTATTCCAAGGTAATTTCACTTCTAGGCTTTTTATCGTTCATATAGTCTTCTTCCAAAAATCTAAAGTGCGTACTGATTACGACCTTTTGATCTTCGGGTCCATAGAACATGCATCCTTTCGTTCCTTCGGGATACCCAATGAACAACCTTAATTTTGAACGTGCATCCAACTTACCAGCTTCTTTGTCCAACACGTATGTCGAAAACCCCCAAATCCTGATGTGTCCATAGCTGGGCTTGCGCACTATCCACAATTCTCTTCGGGGTTTTAGGAACTGATTTGGATGGCACTAAGTTTAGAATATAAGCCATTGTTTCCAAAGCGTAACCCCAGAACAATTTTGGTAAATCTGCATAACTCATCATTGATCTTACCATTTCTAGAAGCGTTCTATTTCTTCGTTCTGTAACCCCATTTTGTTGAGGGGTACCGGGTGCAGTCAACTGGGATGCAATCCCCTCTTCCGACAGGTAGTTCAAAAATTCATCGCTGAGGTATTCGCCTCCACGATCAGATCGTAGAAACTTGATAGTCTTTTCCTTATGATTCTCTGCTTGAGCCTTAAATTCTTTGAATTTATCAAAGGTCTCAGATTTATGCTTCATTAGGAAACTGTATCTGTAGCGTGAGTAATCATTGATAAACGTAACAAAATACTCGTAGCCACATCTAGCTTTGAATTGCATTGGACCACACACGTCGGTGTGAACGATTTCTAACACTTCCTTAGCTCTAAGCCCCTTGGCTCCAAATGCCCTCTTGGTCATTTTACCCTCCAAGCACGATTCGCAAGTTGGAAATGGTTCAATCTGGAGAGACCCCAATGAACCATCTTGAACTAACCTTTGAATCCTTTTTGGGTTAATATGACCTAATCTTAGGTGCCAAAGAAGTGCCTCGTTCACGTTAGCCGAATTCTTTCTTTTACATAAAATAGTATATGTGTTATACGATGCATTATGTGAGTGGTGTGCATAGCTAATAATATAGAGATTGTTCCATAAAATTCCACGACAGATAATCACATCGTTACGTAAAATAGTAACATATTTATTAAAACGAACAGAGTATCCATCAATAAATAGTTTAGAAACTGAAATAAGGTTTTTTCAAAAAATAGGAACATAAAGAACATCTCTTAAAATTAATAACTGGTCTTCAAAAGACAGGTACACGTCTCCCACTGCTTCACCTGCCACTCTCGTAGCATCGCCTAGCATGATGAGAATCTCACTTCCACTAAGTTGTCGGGTCCACTTGAACACCTATAACGTGAAACAAACATGATCAGTGGATCCCGTGTCCACTACCCACGAATGGGCAGCATACTCCGCCAAACAAGTTTCAACAACTAGTGAGTGAGAATTACCTTTCTTTCCATTCCTTTTGGGATTGGAACAAGCTGACCTCCAATGTCCTTCTTCACCGCAGTTGAAACATTTTCCCTTTGGTTTCTTTTGGACCTTTAACCAACTGGCCTTCTTACCCTTTTTCTTAGTGGCCTTGTTTTGGATCGGACCATTCATCTTCTCAACAATCTTACCCACCATTGGTCTAGATCTTGAGAGAAGTTTCTTAGTCACCAAAGCTTTGTCTTCTTGTCCCAAGTGTTTCTCTATCATCTCCAAGATTTCTTGCAGAGTATCCATGGTAAACATGTGATCACTCATCACAAAATCACAATAGAACTCATTAAAGCACCTTGGAAGAGTTAGGAACAAGAATTCGATTTGAGCCTCATCACAGTACCGTGTACCGAGGTAAGCAAGTTTTTCAAAATGGCATCTGACCTTGAGAATGTGATCGCTCACGGGTGTTCCCTCGATCATTTTTAGCTTTTCCACACCATTTTGATGAAACTCTTTGGTCATATTGTTCTCTGAGGAAAACATTTCCTCAAGGCTTTGTACAATTTCCGCAGCCGAATCAACTCCCTCATGAATGAGTCTCAAATCATCAGACAGTGAAGTCAAGATTACGAGTTTCATTGATTCGTTTGCTTGCTCCCAGATTTTGTACAAACATTCAGGTTTTTGCCCACCAAGAACCCAATGATGTTTTTGTGCAATGAGGACAAAATACATATTACATTTCCAAATGACATGGTTTTCACCAGTGAGTTGGTGTTCTTTGAGCATATATTTTAGTGGATTAAAAGGTTGCGACATGATGTAACTAAAAATAAACATATATCTTGTGTCAATATCTGGATCAACACGAAGAAAATCACATAATTTAATCACATGATTCATATTAAAATTTCAAAAAAATATGAACATGCATCAGCCAACATCTCAAAACAGATTTAAATGAGCCTCTTGGGAGGGTCATCATTTAAATCACATTCAAGCAGGTTACAAACAAGAACAATTACAAACCTTTAATTAAAAAAAAATTAATAGTCGGCTCCCACTTGACCAATATAAAATTGACAGGGACTTCGGTGAAGTATATGCATATCAATTTTATACCTAAGTAATAACCATGATTAAATACAGAATTACTACTTCGCTTTGATCGAGCCTCGTGGGAGGGTCACCATCGCCACTAATAATAATTCACAATCATCCTTTTGAGAATTTATTCATGTGAAAGCTATCTTTTGACCGTCCCGTAGGGGAATTTCTCCAAACGATTTCACAAATAAATAAATCATGGAGGTCAAAATTAATTTGATTCAAAACCAAATTAATTATTAAAACATGTTGTAGCATGGAATAAACCACTCTCCCATGGCCCCAATATATACAAGTTAAGAGGCTTACACTTCGAGGTGACGTCAGCAAAGGGAGGTCACCCTAAAAGGTGAAGCACCCAAGTCGCAAAAACAGGGAGGTCGAGCGGGTAGCGAAGATCGCACTACAACGTCCACCAGTAAACATCCAGGTCGGAATCCAACTTGCAGCAAGTAACGGACAATCAGGTCCAATAAAGGAAGGCATCCGACAAGCCATCCAATCCGCCCGGGAACTTCATCCTCTGATTGGCGCTCACTAAAGAGGCGGTCTCGAATCAGACCAAGGAAGCGGGCGATCTGCGGGACCAAAGGCACTTGAAGGGCACTTTTCCTTGTGTAGTCTCCTGTCTTAAAGGCGGGATGCATATTATAAATAGACTGATGAGGTCACATTTGTAAGGGTTGAACACCTTAGCATTCTAGGCAAATATATTATACACTTATACCTGGCTTGGACGCCCCCAGACGTAGTCTGATACAAAGGACAAACCGAGTCACCAATTGACGTGTTTCTTTTATAGTTTTTGAGCTTTTAGCTATTTGTTGGGAGATGAATTTAATAAAGATATATGATTTTGATTAAGATCCCAAAACCCCTAAGTATGACATGTTTAGAATGATCTTGATAGTTGAGTCAGGATTCAGTTTTAGAGTACTCAGGATGTTATCTGCAAAATGTATAGTCAGCAGATATAGTTCAGGATAGATCTCAAGACTCAAAGAGGAAATCGAGAATCAAGACTTCGATTAGAAACCGAGATATCAAGATCGAGTATGAAATCAAGAATCAAGACTCAAAGATGAAGACTCAATATATCGCCCAAAAGATATCCGTGAAGACTCGAAGACGCCAAGACTCGAAGACCAAAGACTCGTAAGACTCAAGACACGTAAGATGTAAGACTGAGAATCAAGATCAAGAGTATCAAGGCACATGAATTATCAAGACTCAAGAATGTATCAATGCTCAATATGAACCTCGAAAGTGTTCTCGAGGCAATCGATAATATCTATCCGGGATGCAATCTCGGTAAGATCGCGATTCCTTAAGTTAGATATTGCCAAGACATTCAAATGCGCATAAAAGGAACTAAGTCGTAAAGTGTTGTTAAGGTTATATCAAACTCAGAGTTTGTAACCAAAAGAGCCGTTGAAGGTGTCTACCTTTAACTGGAGACAAAAGTCAAAAAGAGGAAGACAACATTGTACCATACTGACACTGACAGTGACAGGTCGCAGAAAAGGGTGTCAGAAGTACAAAAGTTCCAGACTGCAAAAGGTGAAGACCGGCTACATGAGAGGTTATTGTCTAAAATGTGTTAGGGAGTTTCAAACCCTAAAATATAGCCGTTTCTCACACACCGTAAGAGGAAACTCACAAAGCTATCTCTCCAACGGATAGTTTTTTTAAGAGTGACCTTGGTGTATGCCTATAAATACTGGTGACCCTCTACATTATAAGGTTACGGGAAATTTATACACAACTCAAGAGCTCAAACTTATTCTTGTAAAAGTGAAAGCACTCGAAAAACTTAGAATTTCCCAAGTGCTTCGATATTGAAGAGAGCTCACTATACTAAGCCTAGCTTGATAAGAATTATCCAAGCTTAGTCGAGATATCCTAACCCTTTGCATTGTGCTTCATTGTAAAGGATATCTCATCCTAGTTGGAAACCAACCGAGAAACCCCCAAAACCCTTGAGAAGGTAGTTGGAGTGTGTTTGTTGGTGAGAAAGAGTTGTAAAGAGTTAGTAAACTACGCGGAGTAGTCAGAAAAATCTAGAGGAGAAGTTAGTAAGCTACGGGGGTAGTCTGAAAGCTTGTGTGTGATTGAGTAAGTAAACTACTGGTAGTCGAAAAACTCAAGGTCGGGTTGAGTAAGTAAACTACGTGGAGTAGTCGAAAAACTTCGAGGCCGAAGTTGAGTAAGTAAACTACGAGGTAGTCAGAAAGCTCAGAAGTTGATAGTGAATTTCTCTGAAGAGTCAGGGAGAGTGGACGTAGGAGCTTGAGTCTCGAACCACTATAATTGTTGTGTTCTTTATTACTTTCCTTATCTATTTAAATCTAATTGCATTGACTTGTTTTTGAAAGCATACTATTCATCGATATTCAGTTGGAATCAATCCAATTTGAAGTTGCATAAGTGAATCACAAACCTAATCACTATTTCATAAAGGGAAGGTTTTCAAAGAAAGCTTAAAACGAGTATAATCTAAAGGGCCAACCATTCCGCATTGATCGAAAGTAGCTAGAACAGATAGTTATCAAACCGAACTCTCTTACGAGGATTCAATAAGTTAGTTATCTAATCCAAGCAACTTTCAGGATCTCTCGACACTCGGGACTCGGTTGGGATTATCCGAGGTATCTGAAAGCATTTCGGGATCACTCTCGATAGACTTTGACTCGGAGCGATCTGTCTTCTCAAAACCTAATCTTTAGGATTATCGACCCAAGACCTCCTCGTAAAAAAAAAAGTTTTAAAATCACCAACACGTGTATTCCCCCCATACACGTGTAAGACTTCGTTTTGCACCGGACCAACAAGTGGTATCAGAGCAGTGGTTCAACTTGACCACCCGCTTTGTTGACCAAAGTTTTATTTTCAAAAATACTTGTGGTCTATCTGAACTGATCTTATTTGCTGAATTTTTTTACTTTTCAAAAGATCAGAAAAATGTCTTCTAAAAAACTTCCCATGTTCTCAGTGGAGAACTATGACCTATGGAGATCGAGAATGCAGGCTCATCTCAGATTCCAAACATGAGCTTATGTGGAGAGTGGTCTCTCAAGGACCATTCCAGTTTACTGTGGTGAATCCCAGAGGAACAGAAGATGAGAGAATTGATCCTAGAGCAGAATTTCCTAAGTCTGATGACCAACTGGCTCCTGAGGAGAGAAAGTTAGTCAATCTAGACTACATTGCAAAAGACACACTATACAAAGACAATTGATGATGGTGTGATGGGAATGATCTCTCAACGTATCTTTTTTAAAGAGATTTGGGATACACTAGTTGTTATGTGCCAAGGCACGATCATATAAAAAAAAACAAACTTTCGGTTAGCAATTGGAAAGTTTGATAGTTTTGAAATGGATGATGGTGAATCAATAGACGACCGAAGTCGATTCACTAGCATCATGAATGATCTAAATGCACTTGGAAAGAAATATCCACAGAGAGAAGTTGCATTGAAAATTCTTAGAGGTCTTTCTAAGCAATGGGATATTCATGCAGTGGTGATTGAAAACACCAAAAACATTAGTTCAATGTCTTACCAACAAGTCTTCTCTGAGCTGAAGGCCTATGAATTTGTAATTGATAAGAAATCCAAAAAGGCTGACAGCAAAGATGATTCTTCATCAAGTAAGAATGTGGCTTTAAAAGCCAAAGATAAAAACTGTAAAACTAGAGAGTTTGAGAACCCCCATGCCAAAAATCAGGATGAGCTTGAGGAAAAGCTAGCACTGATGGCAAGGAGGTTTGACAGACTTAATAGTAGATTTGGAAAATACAAAAGCTATTACAGGAACCACAGGTACCAGAAGAAACCTGAGGACAGATCAACTGAGAAGAAGAAGGACCTGAAAGCTGAAGGATCTTCATCTAAGAGAAAGGACTCCAAGTCCAAAGAAGAAAATGATCAGGATGATGATGCCAACAGATGCTATAATTGCCAGAAGAAAGGTCACTTCCAGTATGATTGTCCAGATTTGAGTGTTAAGGAGAGAAGAGAAAGGCAAGCTAAAAGAGACTAGAAGTTCTCAAGCAAAAAGGCCATGGTAGCAGAAGAAGAAAACTCTGAGGAGGGATCGAGCTCTTCAGATGAGATATTCTCAGACAGCGAAAGTGATGACATCTGTCTGATGGCCATTGAGGAGGTAAACTCTTCTTTCTCTGTTGTTGCTCCTACACTAGCACAAGAGTTTTCAAGTTCCACTGAAAACAGTCATTTTGACCTGATGGATTCTTTTGAGAATCTGATGAAGGACTATGCTGTTTTGCAAGGACTGCTAAATCGAACTCAAGAGCAGAATAAGGAACTGAAAGCTGAAAATCTAAAATGGAAAGACTCTAGCAATATTGAAATCACTTCTCAATTAATGGGAGCTACTGATGAACTGGATGTTGTGAAAGTTCAACTCTCAGAGAAAGGGAAGTTGATAATGTCCCTAACTGAAAAGCTAGAGAAATCCATTTGAGAAATTCAAATAATCGAATCGAAGTTCAATGACCTCTCTCGAGAAGCATAAAACTCTACAAAACTGTGAGGATAGTGCACAGAAGAAGTTAACTCTATTGAATAATGCATCTAATGTGATAGATGAAATTCAGAGTTACCAGAGATCTGTGACTATAAAATCTGGATTGGGATACATTCCAGGGGGAACCTCACAAGGTCATCTGAATGCTGCATCAAGTAGCAAGAAGACTATCTTTGTAAAACCAGTGGCACCTACACTTCAAGCCGGAGTAATGGCCAAGGTTGTAGACAAGGGAAAAGGACATATGGTCTCAGTAAAACTGAATGATCAGGTTAGAAAGCCCAAACCTCAGGTGAAGGCTAGAAAACCCGAAAGCGATCGATTGGAAAGTTTCAGGCAAGTACTTCAAAGCCTTAAGCTAAGAATGCAAACACGAAGGCTCCACATCGAACCATCGAGAGGAATCCTCGGATGAGAAACACTTAGCAAAGACATTCTCAACCCAAGAGACCAAGTCCTCAATACACTTTGAAAGACCAGATTTCAAAGATGCAGACAACCCGAACCTCACTTGCCTAAGGGTAAAGGTTATCCGAACCCAAGTCAACAAAGATTTAGACCAACAAGACAAAAGCCTAAGCATCCAATGCGAGGCCCGAACCAAAGAAGAATTCAAAAGCCCATGTTCATGCTAAAGCTAGCACACATATACAGAAAACTGCTAAGGCACCTAGAGTAGTGGATGTATATGTTGATGTCTATGGAAGACAAATTAGCCACTCTAAAGTGATTAGAGTTGTCAGGCAGATTTGGATTCCGAAAGGTACAACTAACCTCGTAGGACCCTACACAAATTGGGTACCTAAGAATTGATCTGCTTTTTTCGGGGGAAAAACAAGGGCACTAAGTCGATGAAAGATCACATGGCAATCGATGAGCGAGAGATGAAAAAAAGCTCCTGATATATGGTATCTTGACAGTGGATGCTCAAGACATATGACAGGATTCAAGAAGATGCTCAGTGACTATGTTGAACAAAGAGGCCCGCAGATCACTTTTGGAGATAACTCCAAGGGACAGACTGAAGGATATGGAACTTTGGAAATAGACTCAGTTCATATCCATGGTGTTTCATATGTATCTGGATTGAAGCATAACTTGCTTTCAATTAGCCAATTCTGTGATAAGGGTTTCAATGTTGAGTTCTCTAAGAACTTATGTTTTGTGAAAGATGATACATCACGTAAAAGTTTTCTTGACCGGTACAAGAAAAGGGAATGTGTATCTTCTTTGATTGGAGTTCAACTCCTAAAGATACATGTTTAGTTGCTAAAAAGTTCCACGAGATACCCGTTGGTTATGGCATAAAAGAATGAATCACCTAAACTTCAAAACCCTGAACAAGCTTGCAAGATTAGCTCTTGTGAGAGGGTTGCCTAATGAAGTGTTCAGTAAGGAAAACATTTGATATGCGTGCCAGAAAGGAAAACAAGTTAAAGCATCATTTAAAAGCAAAGGTGAAGTTTCTACTGAAAGAATACTTCAGTTATTGCATATGGATCTTTTTGGTCGTATAACACCGTGAAGCACTAATGGCAGGAAATACACATTGGTAGTAGTTGATGACTACTCAAGATATACTTGGGTCATATTCTTACTCAGTAAGAAAGAGACTCAGATAAAGCTGCCAGAATTACTGAAAAGGCTGAGAAAAATCTGAGTGTGGTCAAAATCAGATCTGACAAAGGAACTGAGTTTATAAATCATATTATATCTGATTATTGTGCAGAGAATGGAATTTCACATGAAACATCAGCGCAAGGACCCTCAACAAAATGGTGTTCTTCGAAAGAAGGAAAAGAACTCCGAAAGAAGGCTGCGAGGACAATGATAGCTGAAGCTGATATCCCAAAAAGATTTTGAAATTTGGTTACAACAACACTTTGATGCTACTCTCGAAATAGATCCATCTTGACCAAGAGTCAAGGCAAAACACCCTATGAGCTTTGGAATGAAAGGAAGCCTCTTGTTTTTTCTTTTTCGTGTGTTTGTTTGCAAGTGTTTCATACACAATAATGGTAAAGATCGATTTGAAAACATTTGATAGTAAAGTCGATGAAGGAATATTCTTAGGATATTCGAAAGTCAAGAAGCTTTCGAGTTTACAAACCGTGGGACTCTTATTGTGGAGGAAACACCTCATGTTGTTTTTGATGAATCTACTTGTGTTCAAAAAAGAAACAGAAACATGATGCAGATGAACCACCAAGAGGATCACCAGAAAGGTTTGAAACAGAAAGATAAATCATCCATCGAACGAAAAAAAGAGAAGTCACCACTATCTATGATTGGAGTGACTCAGACTCAGATAAAGAAGTTCAGGATGGAACTCAGGATGGTGAGACTCATGGAACTCAGGATGGTGAGACTCAGGAAAACCAACACTCCAAAGGTGACCAATCTGAACAGACACCAGTTCAGACTCAGGTATGTAATGCCAATGAAGATGTGGTCACAGCTGAGGCAAATTCAGAATCTATCAACCAAAGGGGAACAAATGTCTCTGACAATGTTCTGAATAGAATTTCCCCTGAGGAAGATGATTCCCTTTCTCCTTTTCTGTTGTTTCCTGAATTTACTGATTGAACTGAACCTAACATTTCAAATGTTGAGGACACTATTGAAGGGGGAACATCAAGAAGGAAATGGTTAGATAGTCATCCTATAAGTCAGATTGTGGGTGATCTAACTGAAGGTGTTAAAACAAGAAGGTTCCATGGTGAGAGTGCACTATTCTGCTGCTTCCTATCAGAGAAAGAACCTACTGAGATTGGTGAAGCTCTACAAGATTCTCATTGGATTACTGCTATGCAAGAAGAGCTGAATCAATTCTTAAGGAATGAAGTATGGGAGCTGGTAGATAGACCAGAAAGGCACAATGTCATTGGAACCAAGTGGGTTTTCAAGAATAAAAGAGATGAAAACAACAACATTGTAAGAAACAAGGCAAGGCTAGTTGCACAAGGTTATTCCCAAGAAGAAGACTTGGATTATGATGAAACCTTTGCACCTGTTGCAAGACTAGAAGCCATCAGATTGTTTCTTGCATATGCTGCCCACATGAAGTTCACAGTCTATCAAATGGATGTGAAAAGTGCATTTCTGAACGGTGTGCTTAAAGAAAGAGGTTTATGTGGAACAACCTCCACGGTTTGAAAGAAAATGACCAAGTTTACAGCTCGGAAAAGCTTTGTATGGTCTTAAGCAAGCACCCGAGCATGGTATGATACTCTTTCTCGCTTTCTTCTTGACCATGGTTTTGTCAAAGGAACTTGATAGAACTCTGTTCGGATAGAGGATGGGGAGATATCATACTAGTTCGGATATATGTTGATGACATCATTTTTGGATCTCCAAACCATCGGTACAGGTGAAAAGTTTTCAACACCGATGAAAGGAAAAATTTGAGATGTCAATGATGGGAGAGATGAATTTCTTTCTAGGTCTTCAAGTGAAACAATCAAAGGAAGGAATATTCATCAACCGTGCAAAGTACACCGTAGATCCGATTGCCAAATATGGTGTATGCAATTGCAACACGTTAGGATTTCCATGAATACTAACTACAAGATGGATCCCCGATTAAGAAGGCAAATCGAAGTAAGCCATCTTGATTATAGAGGAATCATTGGATCATTGCTCTATCTCACAGCAAGTAGGCCGGATATAACATTTGTTGTTGGGATATGTGCAAGATACCAAGCTAATCCTAAGGCTAGTCACATGGAGGCTGCCAAAAAGATACTAAAGTATCTTAAAGGCACAGTGAATAGAGGATTGTTGTATCCAGCTGATGATAACCTTGAATTAACTGGTTACTCAGATGCTGATTATGGAGGTTTCAGAATTGACAGGAAGTCCACCTCATGAACTTGTCAATTTCTAGGAAGCAAGTTGATATCTTGGTTTTCGAAGAAATGCAGGACCTCGATGAGTAACCAACGATTACTCTTGAAGTTTAATACATGGTCTGCGAGGAAAGTCATTGTGCTCGATTCTTTGGCTCAGACAACAATTAAGGGATTATAAAGTTGAAGCCAATGAAGTACCAATATTTTGTGACAATAATAGTGCCATTGCTATTTCACAAAAATCCGGTATTGCACACGGATGCAAGCATGTGGATATCAAACATCACTTCATCGAGAGATCATGTCGAAAGAAGGACATAAGGATGGAGAAAATTCATCTTGATATAAGAGAGTGATATCTTGACCAAACCTTTGGCGGAATCAAGATTTCAGGAACTTTCAGTTGAATTAGGGATGTTAGAACCAGGTGTATAGAGTAAAAATCTGAAAAATTGAAGGTTTTCAGAAGCATGAAGTTTTTCTCAGAATTCTCTTGAGAAGCTTAGGATAAAATGGAAATCTTGAATCGAGTCTCGAAACTCAGTTCTTGAAGGTCGATTTTCGATGGCAAAATGAACCATTTCAAGATTTTCGATATTATCTTGACATTTTATCAAGGTCGATTACTCGATAAAAGACTGATAGAGGGAAATTGGTCTGAAGAAGTAATGACTCATGCGATTCATTTATTGCTTAAGTAAAACTCCGGTAATCATTCGCAAAAAATACAAACACCTGAGGAATGTTTTTTTAGGCGGATCGTTTTAAATTCAAGAAGGTCAATACTATTTAATGCTCTGCTACATTAATGACCAATGAGGATGTTTTGGCGGCTAACTTTTCGGAGTCATTTTGTATACCCGATTAATCGGAGATTAATCTCAACCGTTGTTTTTCACTTAACCAACACGATTCCCCACGATCTCGAAGCTATATATACCCTAAGAAGCCTTTCAAGCCAAAATTTTATTAAACCCTTCGTTCCAAATCCTCTGCAAATAAAAATCCCCCTGCCCAGAAATTCCTAAACCCTAAAGCTTCACTTCTTCAATCAATCTCTAAAATGGCTCCAACCCTGTTCGAGAGATTAGCCGAAACCAACAAGCCGTGGAACGAGTTCGTTGTTTCACTTGAAAGCACAACCAACTCAAAGCCGGAAGAGGAGGTTCTGCATATGATTCGACTGGCTAAACTCACCCAACTAGTGGCAAGCCGACCTGACCAGGAGTTTGCGAAAGAGGTAATCGCATTCATCTATAACTTGAAGGTAGATGAAGAGGATTGTATGCACTCTTCGATTATCGTATCACATTTAGAGCATTCGTCCAAATACGTCGATTTTGAAAGGGATTTGTACATAACCCCGAAAAATCTGAATGATGTTTTTGAGCTCTGTGATAGAGGAGAGGATCCTACGATGTATATGTCGGGTAGAGAGCAGGAATACTTAGATAGGATTGCTGAGAATCCTGTTAAGTTTGAGGCGACATTGCATAAGAGGCACTTAAAGCCACAATATCGTGTATTGGTGGATATTGTGAGTAAATGCATCATGAGTCTTGCGGGGAGTTTTGAGCAGATCAGTACCCCGAAGCTCAGACTGATGGCGGCGATAGAGGCCTCACCCACCACCGACTTCAACTGGCTGAAATTTCTGATTCAGACGGTGAGTGAGCAGACCAAAGTTTTGAAGAAGGTTGACGGGGCGATCTCAATAAAAGGCAAGATCCACCATGCCACCAAAATTGCTTATATTTTGGAGATGTGCAGAGAGGATGAGGATATCTTTGCCAATTCGACCCCATTCCCTAAGTCCAAAATTCTCTTTAAACCCATTGCTGCAAAGAAGCAGGTCATCAGGGGGAAGAGAGAAAAGAAGGTTGAATCACCAGTTGCGACTGAAAAAGAGACTCAACAAACCAGGGGGAAGGTTTTGTTGGAGGCAAAGATGGAGCAAGGAGCAAAAATGATGAAGCAGAAGAACCTTGCCCCAAAGCGCAGAAGATTGGTGGTTCTCACCGATGAAGATGGAAGTGATTCTGAAGAGACTCAACCGGAGGGCCAAACCGCTCAGAATTCACCATTACAAGTGTTGGCTCAGGTTATCTCTAGGACACATGATCAGACTGGGGAGCAGGCCTTCTCTGAGGTGCTCGAGACATCGCTCAGTTCAGATAAAATTTCTCAAGAAATTTTTAAAGGAGCTCAGACCTCAGAGATACCTACCTCGGATGTCTTGTGCTCGAGACGGAAGAGCCGGCTTTAGTCGATCCAAGATGTACGAGCTCGAACGGAAGAGCCAGCTCGAGTCGATCCGAAGATGTCAGCTCGAGGCAAGAAGAGCCAACTCGGACTCAAAGCGAGAATATGCCCGGCTCGGGCCTCGAACACACTCGATGGTCCGAGGACTGGACCGCACAAACTTGAATCTTTGCTAAGGTTCGGGAGCGTAATATTCTTGATGAGCTCTGGTGATCTACTTCTTGATCTCTTAGCGTAAGCTTCAAACCCGAACCGAAGAGCCCAAGATGGAAGAAGGGCGCTGAAGAAAGCGAAATGGAGGAGCAAGGGGGGAACGGTTCATTCTTGACCGCTACCCCCGAGCTCAGCTCATACCCCGATCTGCAAGATGTCTTCTTGATTAAGGACGATCAGATTCATCCTCAATCGGACTCTTCCCGAGATGCTTGATATTGCTTTGCATTCGAGAGGGAAGACCGTGGAATGAGGAGATGCCTTCCCGACCAACTTCTCGTGGTTCGGGAGGATAAAGCTCGGGATGAAAAACTCCAATTTTGATGAGATGGTTCGAAAGAAGTTGGGTCAAAGGAGAGCAACCGAAGTTGGTGCCCCGAAAGCGGAGACAAATCTAAAGATGGAGATGGGGACCAACAGGAGATGTTGAGAAGCGGCCTCGGATGGAAAAGGAGACTTCATTCTTTGATCAACCTTTGAATTTGGTCAACCTCGATCGGCTAGAATCGCTTTCGATTGGAGACTGGAGCTCAGGACGAAGCTGAGGCACAGGATGATCAGACAACACAGGAGGTGCAGAAGATTCCTGAGATTGATCTCACTCCCTTGATGGAGAAACTTGAGAAGGTTGAGCCAATGATGATCAAAATTGCTCAGATGGAAGAGACGTTGGCCAATCAAGCTCAAAAGATGGAAAGTCTTAGTCACTCTTCAGAGCTGGTGCAAATTCAAAACACTCTGACCACCCAGATGACCTCCATGGAAGAAAAGCTAAATGAGAAGCTGGAGGGAGTCAAGGCTGAGTTAAGTGATGAACTGAAGCAGAAACACCAGGAGAATTTTGATTTTCTAGAGGTGAAACTGGCAGAGAAGAATGAGGTGCTAATCAAGTCTGTTGTTGAGGAAATGAGCTCATTACTCATGACCAAGATGACAGAGATGTTCAAGGAAGCACTCTCTGGCCAGTTTGCCCACTTATCTGAAGAATTTTATGTGGCCAAGAACCATCTAAGGAGGCTGGAAGACGAACAAGATCAGATAGCAGGAGATATTCGTTGTGTGAGCAAAGAGCAATATCACATGGACACAGCACTCTCCAGACTTCTTCCAAATTACGGTGTCAAGAAGGGGGAAAAGGAAGGTGAAGACCTCAGAAAGTTCATGGCACGTACTTTGGAGAAGAAGGCTCAGAAAGATGCGGAAATGTTTAATCTAGCCAAAGCCTTCAAAGAAGTCGAAGCTACTGAGAAGTTGAAGTTCGCTCAGATAGAGAAGCCGATCTACACTCGAGTTTCTAAGCAAACCATGCTTGATGTGTCAAAAGAAAAACTGAGTGCTAGAGCAAAGGTTGGAACAAGCCAGGCTGCTGCTGAAATGCCTATGAAGAGGAAAGCCTCGGGTGTTGTTCAACCTGAAAGCAAGCGTGCAAAGGCTTCTAAGCCAATCCAGAGAAAGCTGATTCTGGATGATGAAGAGAAAGAAGAATCTGAGTCTCAACCTCAGATGAAAGTCTTCAATACTAGAAATGCTCTGAAGACACTCCAAATGGAACAAGCTAAGAAAGTTGCTGCTTCGGTCTCAGGAGCATCTGTGATCAGAAAGAAGATAGACGAAGAGCAGAAGCGAAGGAGTGAATTCAGGAAGTTTGCGAGCAAGAGGAAAGGATCATCAAAAGTGCTATAGTGGCCCCACGTTGATAAATGGATGTCCATTAAACTCAACGATATGTGGGAAGAAGTCAAGAGAACCTTCTGGTTCAATTATGACGTCCTCAGGGAATGGAGAGGGGAAGGCTCAGATCAGAATGAAGCATTCATTGAGTATCTCCTTACCTTCTATCCAAAGTATCTACAGGGCTGGATTAACCTTGCGGATGAAGGAGAGGTACAGATAGTAGCCCCTGGTCCATATTCATATTCTCCTCCAAGACTTGATAATGGCTTGGTGAATGAGAAGGCCATTACTCAAGAGATTGCTCAGTATGCTGGTCAGTTGGGTCTAACAGGAAACAGTCCGGACATCATCAAGGAAAGAAATGAGCTGAAGAAGAGATTTTTCGGAATGTTTGACCTGGAGGTGCCCGCTGATGAAGTTTAGAATGAAGCAAACTAAAGAGCAGAAGACTGAAGAGCCAAATCAGAAGACTGAAGACTCAGAAGATTCTATAATCTTTAAATTTTTGTCTTTTTGATTTTGTTGATAAACTCATTGTAATTTGTAATGGGATACCAATTATCAATGAAGATTTATCATTATGCTCAAAAGATAATATCTCATTATCTTATTTACATATCTTTTATTTTGATATGCCTGAATGAATGTCTCTGAACTGATTGTATGTTCATATAAGGAGGAAATTGTCTGAATTTGGGGAAAGTGTTTAAGTATTTAGTAATGAACTATTTAAGAAGATTCATTACTGAAGAAATTATTAAGTGTTGGGAAACTCTCTGAATTTGTTGAGAGATTCTCTGAATCAGAAATTGTTGAGACAACCAATCTTGTAATAGGATAAACTGAAACCTGAGTATAGGTTATATGTTTGTAAACAATATAGGTTTTGGCATCATCAAAAAGGGGGAAATTGTTGGGAGATGAATTTAATAAAGATATATGATTTTGATTAAGATCCCAAAACCCCTAAGTATGACATGTTCAGAATGATCTTGATAGTTGAGTCAGGATTCAGTTTTAGAGTACTCAGGATGTTATCTGCAAAATGTATAGTCAGCAGATATAGTTCAGATAGATATCAAGACTCGAGGAAATCGAGAATCAAGACTTCGATTAATGAAACGAGATATCAAGACTCAAGATGAAATCAAGAATCAAGACTTCGAGATATCAGCCAGTATATCTGTGAAGACTCAGAAGACGCCAAGACTCGTAAGACCACGAGACTCAAGACACGTAAGATGTAAGACCAAGAATCAAGATCAAGAGTATCAAGACACGTGATCAAGACTCAAAGAATGCAATGAACCTCAAGGCAATCGATAATATCTATCCAATGAATGATGCAATCTTGAAAGATCGCGATTCCTTAAGAAGTTAGATATTGCCAAGACATTCAAATGCGCATGTGGAACTAAGTCAATGTTGTTAAGGTTATATCAAACTCGTAGTTTGTAACCAAAAAAGAGTCACTGAAGGTGTCTACCTTTAACTCGAGACAAAAGTCAAAAAGAGGAAGACAACATCATACCATCTGCGACAAAGGATCTTAAAAAAGGGTGTCGGATACAAAAGTTCTTTAAAAAAGTGAAGACCGGCTACATGAAAGATATTGTCTAAAACGTGTTAGGAGTTTCAAACCCAAAATATAGCCGTTTCTCACACACCGTAAGAGGAAACTCAAAAAAGCTATCTCTCCAACGGATAGTTTTTTTAAGAGTGACCTTTGTATGCCTATAAATCTTGGTGACCCTTTGTAAGGTTACGGGAAATTTATTGACTCAAACTTTTCTTGAAAGTGAAAGCATACTTTTTCCCAAGTGCTTCGATATTGAGAGCTCACTATCTAAGCCAGCTTGATAAGAATTATCCAAAGCTTAGTCGAATATCCTAACCCTTTGCATTGTGCTTCATTGTAAATGATATCTCATCTATTTGAAACAACCGAGAAACCCCCAAAACCCTTGAGAAGGTAGTTGGAGGTTTTGTTGGTGAAAAGAGTTAGTAAACTATGCGGAGTAGTCAAAAAACTCTAGAGGAGAAGTTAGTAATCTCATAGTCCTCACCTTGTGTGTGATTGAGTAAAGTAAACTACGGAGGTAGTCGAGCTCAAGGTCGGGTTGAGTAAGTAAACTACATGGAGTAGTCGAAAAACTTCGGGGGCGAAGTAAACTCTCTTAGTCGTAAAAGCGAGGTTGATAGTGAATTTCCACTGAAGAGTCGGGGAGAGTGGGCGTAGGAGCTTGAGTCTCCGAACCACTATAATTGTTGTGTTCTTTATTGCTTTCCTTATCTGTACTTAAATCTATTGCATTGACTTGTTTTGAAAGCATACTTTTCGCGATATTCATTTGGAATCAATCATTTGAAGTTGCATAAGTGAATCACGGCCTAATCACTTTATTTCATAAAGGGAAGGTTTTCAATCTTAAAACGAAAGTATAATCTAAAGGGGTCAACCATTACGCACGAATCGAGTAGCTAGAACATATAGTTATCAAAATGAACTCTCTTATCTTCGATGAAGTTATTATCGATCCAAGCAACTCGGGGATCTCGACACTTTCAAACTTTATCAAGGTATCTGAAGAAAAATCAAGTTTTAAAATCACCGAACCTAATCTTGAGGATTATCGATTCCTCGATGAAAAAAGTTTTAAAATCACTGAACACATGTATTACCCCCCATACACGTGTAAGACTCGTTTGCACCGGGACCAACACTATTTTACTTGTTAAATTCATTGTTAAACTAGGTGGATTTTAGCTAGTTACAACAATTGGCGCCGTATGTGGGAAGATTTAATTCATTTTCTTGAAGAACTAATCCAGTTCTAGAAAAGCCCACCTTTCGAAGAAATAGCAATGGCGGCCAACCAAGGAAACACTCCCCTATTCAATGAAGTGGACGCACGTGATGGCGCTGAGGCATTCTGAGTTCCCCACCGCGACTCATCCAGGCGGCCCACCGGCTCACCAGACTGGTGGAACCTGGTTCAGACCCCAGAGGATGTGAAGGCGGTCATTGCTGTCCTCAACATGAAGCGCCTGTTCATGGAAGGCTAGGATCAACCCTTGGCCAAAAAGACCATTCACGATGCTGGAACCTCCAAAGGAAAGGGCCACATGACTGAAAAGGGACGATCCATGGGTCAGTTGTCTTACAATGCAGCGAAGCATGCCATCATTCGGACTAATCGGGCCCTGGAAAGACCAGCGGCATCGAACAATGTGTTCACCCGCCTCGGAAGCCAGGCTGGCCTGAAAGCTCCGGCGGAAGATGGTGACGAAGCCCATTCTCATCCACGCCGCGCGGAACAGGTGGAGCAGGACCTAATCATGGCCTTAAACATACATCATGGAGGTATTCCGGGTGCCTTAGCAATCAACCGCAGCCGCGCAGGATGAACATGACTAACGGTAGCGATCTTGGCAGTCGCCATGTTTGGCGAACTGTCCAACAACTGTTGGAAAAGGTAGGGGACCAGAATGGTTCCACGAGAGTAGACGATGGTCTCACCATCCCAGACTCTCCACTGGGAACGATGGTTACTCTGGCCCCCACCTAGAGGAAAAATCGACATAAGCGGCTCTAGATCGCTTCTAACGGAAGTCTGGGATCCCAAGGTCCATGTGGCTAAGTACAATTCGTATATGGCCTCGATGGGGGCATCGAATGCGATGAAATGTAGGTAGTTTTCCCTGACACTGAGCGACTAAGCCCATATGTGGTATACTTCCTTACCAGCTTTCTAAGTGGACTCTTTCGAACAGTTGGCTCGATTATTCCTAGGTCACTATACCGCCCTAGCGCCCCGACCTGTAACCAGACAATGACTCATGAACACCCGACAAGGGGAAACCAAATCAGATCGATCCTATGTCGAAAGGATCGACCGGCTTATCATCGAGGGTGACCCCATAGGGGATGAGGCTAAGCTACTGGGGGCCGTCTCCGGCCTCAGGAAGGGGACCAAGCTTTGGCGATGTATGACCACAGATTACCCTTCCACCTATGCCGACTTTCGGAAGCACGCTAGCGATCTCATCCACACCATGGAATTGACAGAGTCCCGACTCTCGGAGACAAAAGAAGTCGCGAAACCAAAGAAGAATTCCAAGAAAACCGGGGGCCAGTACAAGGTACCCGGCAGCTTCAAGCCATTTGAAGAATCCATTCCAGTGAAGCTGATGGAGGTATTAGGTATGAAGCCCGGTCATATATATACCCAAATCCAAGGACGGGAAATGTTGCACGCTCCTCGCCCATCAAGGACAAAAGCAAACAAAACCCCAACAAGTTCTGTCACTGTCATGCACAGAAGGGGCATTACACTAGTGAATGCAGGGATCTCTTGAAGCAACTGTGGAAACTCTACGAAGACGGACGTCAGAACGAGTTTGTCACGAACCCCTGCACCAACGGCCGCGATGGGCAGGGCCAACCTCAGGATCGTCAACCCCGCTAGGGAGAGCAAGCCCAAGGAGATCTCATCTACGGGGGAGCACGAGGTGAGCTGTCTGTACCTCCGATGCCCGAAGGTGCGGGAGGTCGCATCATCCATACCATCTCGCCTCTCACCACAATAGGGGGCCTCTCCCCAGCCTTCTCATCAAAACGAAGAATGAAGGCGGAGATTAGGGCAATGGAGAACTCCTAGAAAATGGTTTTGCCCATCTTAGCCATCACCGAAGAGACTCATAAGATCGAGTTCGGGGAGGTCAACAAGGCCGGGATTGTTTACCCTAACATTGACCCGCTTTTCATCAAGGCCAACATCATGGGGACCACCGTGTGTCGATTGCTGATCGATGGTGGGGCTTTTTACAATATTCTGTTCAAAAAGACCTTGGACCAACTCGGCGATTATGAAGTGTACATTACCCCATGCGACCACACGGTGAAAGACTTTGGGAACGCAATTGTCAAGCCTCTGGGTATGATTCGTTTGTCTGTGGAGCTGGTGTCCACCATAGATGAAAAGGTTAGGAACACTAGGCTTCTAGATTTCCTTGTAATCGACCTCCCGAGTGTTGGAATATAGAGGCATGTAAACACGTAATACATGCGCAGCGGAAAATAAAGTTCACCAACAACGAACAATTAATTGCACAGATAGGATTACAATAATCATAACGAGAAATCTTACAGTGATTGTAGTACAGATTACTCTACTACGGTATCCACGTAATCCCCTTGAACGAATCTGCACGATTCTGCCAGTGTTGAATCCTAAGTTGAATTAGTTAGGAAAATCCAAACTTGAGATCTTATGGAGAGAATATGAAGTTACTTTGTTTGTGAATTCCCAAGAGTCTGTATATATAGGGGAGACCCAGCTTAAATCTTAAGCTAGCCCAATTAGGTAATTAAAAACCCTAATCCTTATTTAAATAAATCTCTACGATTTATTTCCCCATATAAATCTATACGGATTTAAATGCCTTATATGAAAATCTCTACGATTTATTTCCATGTATATTAAATCCTATAATTATATTCCAAATATAATTATTGGGAATTCTCATTTAATTAAATCCAATTCAATTAAATGATATTAATAATAATTAATTCCAAATTAATCTATTATTAATTTCTTCTCCATAAATTAAATATTAAATCCAATTTAACATTTAATCAACCAACTATAATCCGTAAAAGGGACTACTTGTTGTGTGACCCATAGGCCCTCATATATCGAGCGATTAGTCAAACTAACGGTCTTAATTGAACCCTAGTCAATAAATCAGACATTCTCAATATATGAGGTACGTTGCGAGAAACATGCAACTACCTGTAACTGTAACATGGGCAATTGCGATTACCTCATTTCATTCACGAATACTCGATTAGTCTTGAAGATGATGAAGTATCTATTCAAATAACTTAATCAATTTATCTCAAATCACTAATTGATCATTAGTGTCACACTTAGTCACAAAGTCTAAGTTGACGTGCATTGGCCAATGACTTAGATCCAATTATGATGAGAAGGTGAGTATTCTCTCTAAATCCACTTTGAGGAATGAATCCTTTTCTTGGTTCAACTACCACGCACATACGCCTTGATGAACCCAATCCAAGCCATATCTACCCATAGACGGGTGCAAGCGTCGGTCATGGTCAAAGTTCATCACTCCACACATGTCGTGCGTATTGACCTCAAGTCAAAGGAGTATCGCATCGCTCCCACTAATCGAGACACCCGTAGACACATATAGTGGAACTACATCAAACGGTTTCCCGGATGGGTGTACCAATACCCTCTAAGGTATTTGTGCATCCATCATGAGATACCTAGTATCTCGTAGTAAGTGAGATCTTACTACACTCTCTAAGAGTATGATGCAGATCTCACACCAATCTCCATTGCATCATCAATATCCCTTTCTTGATGATCCTCGATTGGGGCTATTTAAGAATCATGCTTAAGTCATCTGAGTTTTCACTCACTCAATGACAGTAGTGATTCAAGGGAACACATATAAGAATAAATGCAAACAATCAAACATAATATTCTAATGAGTGTAACGCCATACATTTAATATTAAACAAATAATAATATTAAACCAATACTGAATATTATCTGACTATTATATCCTTTCAAAAGATTGTCTCTAGGACACTAACACTAACACCGAGCACCTACAATGGTTTTCTCGAAATGTCATTTGAGCATGAGGTTGAGGCTGCGTCCTCCACATTTTACTTCTGTGTAAAATTCCCCACCAAGGGTGGGATTGTTGGCACCGTTAAAGGTGACCAAGTGGATGCTAGAGGATGTTTGCTTTACTCGGTGTCTTATTTCAATTCAATGCACGCACCTAGCCATCAAGTAATGATGTTAAACAACGAATTAACCAATGTAAAGACAAACAAGAGAAAGCATGAAGATCTCGACCCTAGGTTGGGTCCCGAACTAGAGGAATTCATGCTCGAAGCTGAAATAGACGACCCGAGAGTGGAAGGGCCCAGGGCAGTGCCCGAGGAGGATCTCGAAAGAATTCAAGTGGATCCAACTCGGCCCGAGTTGGAAGTGATTATTGGGTCCAAAATACCCAGCGACCTAAGGGTAGATGTGATCGACTTCCTGAAGAAAAACCTGGATGTTTTTGCTTGGTCATACAAGGACATGGTCAGAATCGATCCTCAGATTGCATGTCACCGTCTCCATATTGATCCAACGCGATGACCAATAGCTCAGAAAAGAAGGAAATTCGGCCCTGAGAAGTATGATGCCCTCGCGGAGGAGGTGAAAAAGTTACTAGATAACGATTTGATCATGCAAGCCGACCAACCGCGATGGGTAGCCAATGTTGTACTCGTGAAGAAATCAAATGGGACTTGGCGACTTTGTATCGACTTCACCGACCTCAATGAGGCGTGCCCAAAAGACTTTTTTCCAATGCCGCACATCGACCATTTAATTGACAACACGACGGGGGCATGAAATGATGTCTTTCATGGATACTTTCGCCGGGTACCATCAGATAGCCATGCACGAGCCTGACCGTCAACACACGTCTTTCCTAACCGAAAAGAACATGTATTTCTAGAAAAGAATGCCCTTCGGCTTGAAAACAGTCGGAGCCACATATCAGAGACTAGTCAACCACATGTTCGCCAAGCAGATAGGCAAGTCGGTAGAGGTATACGTAGATGACATCATCGTCAAAAGTTTACGAAAAGAGGATCATCTAATGCACCTCACCCAAACCTTCGAGGTCCTTAGAAGGTACAACATGAGGCTCAATCCGAAGAAATACAATTTCGGGGTCGAGTCGGGCAAATTTTTGGGCCATCTGGTTAGCAAGCGAGGAATTGAGGTGAATCCAGCCAAAATACAGGCTATCCTAGACATGGGAGCTCCAAGAACAGTGAAGGAGGTCCAAAAGTTAATTGGATGCTTTTTGAACAGGTTCATCTCTAGAATGGGGGATAAATGTAAACCCATGTTCGACATGATCTGGAGGAAATCAAAGTTCGAGTGGACCACGGAGAGCCAAGAAGCACTCGACAAGATCAAGGATTACTTGGCCAATGTCGGGATACTAGCCAAGCCAATTCCGGGAGAGAAACTTTTTCTATATTTAGCAGCCTCGGAAACAGCTCTGAGCGCGGTACTCGTACGAGCTAAAGGTCAGGATCACCTTCCCATTTACTTTGTAAGTCAGGCGCTGAATGAGACCTAGAAACGATACCCTCGCATGGAGAAGTTATCCTATGCTCTAGTCATGAGCGTGCGAAACTTAAGGTCATATTTCTTCGATCATCAGGTCGAAGTCCTCATCTCTTTGCCTCTTCGCAACATTCTCCATCGACCTGATACATCAGGCCGGTGCCTCAAGTGGGTTATTGAAGTCGGGCAGTATGGTGTAACATATGCACCGTGACCTGCGATTAAAGCTCAAGCATTAGCTGATTTCCTTGTCGAGTTAACTTTTCCACCGGGGATAGCGGCACAACCAACCCGCCTTGGGAGTTATACGTGGATGGGTCCGCGACGGCTAATAAATCAGGGGCGGGTGTGGTACTGATTAGCCCGGATGGCACATCTTTTCAGAATGCCATAACTTTCGAATTTCCTACCACCAACAACGAGGCAGAGTATGAGGCACTCATTAGCGGCCTGGAAATGGCCATAGCCATGGGCATAAAAAAGCTCCAGGTATTTACCGACTCTCAGCTTGTAGCTTTCCAAGTATCGGGAGAATACGAAGCCAGGGATGACAGGATGTCGACCTACCAAGAGGTCGTCAAAACATTATGCCTGAAGTTCGAACAGATTCACATCAAGTTGGTGCAAAGAGATGCGAACTCGCGAGCCGATGCATTAGCACGACTTGCAACTTTGGAGGGGCCAGCAAAGATGAAGGATGTCACCCTCACTAAGCTCTCCCACCCTTCCACTACGAATACCGCGGTCGCTACACTCGATGCCCACCCTACGAGCTGGATGACTCTTATCATCGATTACTTGATATCCGAGACATTACCGGTGGATAGAATTCAGGCAAAACAGCTACAACTTCTAGCAGCCAGAAATACTCTGATCAATGGTGAACTATACAAGCGGGGCTTCAGCATACCTTTGCTCCGATGCGTTACGCAAGAACAAGGATAAATTATCCTACGTGATATACACGATGGGGTATGCAGAAACCATGCTGGGGGACAATCGCTCGCACATTAGGTGACTAGACAAGGATATTTTTGGCCCACTTTACGAGCTGATGCGCTAGTATTTGCAAAGCGATGTCACAAGTGCCAAATTCATGCCCCTTCGATCAAAGTCGCCCCGGAGGAACTTTCAAGCATTCTCAGTCCCTGGCCATTTACGAAGTGGGGGATAGATATCATCGGGCCGCTTCCTACAGCCCCGGGCTCAGTCAAGTACGATTTAGTTGCAGTGGACTACTTCACAAAATGGGCCGAGGCTGAAGCTCTAGCAATCATAGATCAAGAGCATGTCATTAAGTTCATCTGGCGGAACATCATTTGCAGATTCGCCCTACCCCGAGCAATCATATCAGATAATGGGAAACAATTTGATGGGCTCAAGATCGAAAGTTTCTTCAGGAAATGGAAAATCACTAAGCTCTTCTCGACCCCATATCATCCCCAATCTAATAGACAGGTCGAAGCAGTGAACAAAATTATCACACACACTTTGAAAGCCAAGATCGAAGATAAGAAGGGAAAGTGGGCTAGCGAACTGCCAGATGTACTATGGTCATATAGAACAACGTGCCAAAACTTAACTGGAGAGACCCCATACTTGATGGCTTTCGGCACAGAGGCAGTGATTCCCTCAGAAGTTGAGTTTTAGACACTACGTACGTCTCAGGTCGCAATCGATCACATTGAGAAAGCCTTAGCCAGGGACTTGGATCTACTCGAAGAGAGAAGGCTAGAGGCCAACATAAGAAATGCTAGATATAAGCAGCAATCGAAGAAATATTACAATTCGAAAGTGCGGATTCGACAATTCAAGATCCGCGACCTGGTCCTAAAGAAGACATTGGGAGTAGCCCAAGGAGTTTTTGGTCCGAACTGGGAAGGACCATACAAGGTCACAAGAGTATTAACCAATGGGGCATACGAACTCGAGAACCCGGACAGTTCCCCAGCTCAATACCCGTGGAACACAATCCATTTGAAGAAGTACTATAAATGAGTTGGAGTCGCCTATTTGTAATGATTTTCAGCTTATTTAATAATAATGTATCTCTTTTTGATGCTGTGTTAAACTAAGAAAAGTTGCATATGCACAATATCGACTTCCCTAAGAACGACTTTCGACATACTTGCAGCGAGGTCGCCACCTTAAAAGGTGCGACCCTCCCCAAACTTTGTAAGACGACGAAGCATAGTTCACAAACACTTTGCAATGACAATAAGATGATAAGAACAGATGCAAACGGAAATTCGCGTAAGGAAATCAGGTCGGCACAATAAAGTGAAGAGAACATTCATTAATAACAAAAGACCGAAGGTCGATACATCAAAAGTTGAAATTACATCGGAAAGCCTGAAGGCAAACTACACTAGGAGGCCAAAAGCCAACAAGAAAGTAAAGATACATCTGGATACTAAAACGACTAGCAATTCACTAGGATTAAATTCCTAGACAGCTCGTTGGCGACAATCGACTTCAGGGGATGCGAATCAAAAGTACTGTTGAGGACGGGTTTTAACTTCTCAATCTCCTTTTTCTTATCGGGATTCTTGATACTTCAGGGGATGCTGATCAAAAGTGTTGTTGGGGATGGGGTTCAACAACTTCTCAATCTCCTTTTTCTTATCGGGATTCTTGATGTTATCATTCTTAAGAACATCCAGAATCCCATCAGCATCACCACTGACTATGTTCAAAGGTTGCCCACCTAATTGTTGTTGAATAACACTGGCGGATGTGTGGGCAGCTCATCTCCCGACTCTTGGGCTAGTAAACACCTCCCCTAGAGGCCGGTTGTGGCTTGCTCATCGGGGGGTCCGCACCCGAGGCCTCAGCGACCTCCATCTGGCCTCCGACCTCGCCCGTCTAAGTTTTGAGAACTACCTCAGAATCTGCCGGCTGCGTCTCGTTGGGATCAGAAGTGGGGAGCACAATCCAACTCTGATTGAGAATGAAGGATAGGTCAATACCATATCCCTCCAAGTCCTTAATTTCGAGCACAATGTCAGGATCAAGCGGGTAAGCTCCGACATAGCTGCCTAGCTCAGAGACAAGGTCAGAGAAAATGGCATCGTGGCTTTTCCGGCAGGTAGCCCGAATGGCCCCGGCCACCGCACAGACGTAAGCAAAATTAGCATTTTGCTCTTCAGTCCGCTTGAACCGCTCCTCTTCGGCAGCCAGCTTAGACTTGATCTCAGAATCCTTATTGGCTAGATCTCCCTTCAGTCGGGCCACGATATCCCTCTCCACCACCAACATGCCCTCGGTACCCTTCAGTTGCTCCTCGAGCTCCTGGACCCTCTTGGCCAAGTCGGACTTTCGACCTCCAGCCTTTTTTGTACCTCATGGGCGTTTATTACGGTTTTGGCTTACTCAGAGATCGTCGCCCGGGCCTTCTCCAGGTCGGAGATCTCTAATTCAGATTGGGCACAAGCTTTCTCCATGTAAAGGGCGGCCTTCAGGGTGTGCACGATTGACGAGTACATGTTACACGTGACCTTTTGGTGGCGAGCGGTGGAGTGGTCGTCCTTCGTCCACACTCGCGGGATATTGTTCATTGTCCTCGTCAAGTAGTGGGGCCAATCACCTGGGACGCCGTCCAGGGTGGGGAGCCTCGACCTCAAGAAGCTTAGTACCTCAGGCGAGAACTTGTGAGGCGTCAAGTTCGAGCTGCGACATAAAAAGTAAAAACAAAGGGGATAAGTCAGATTGTTAGCTCCGAAATAACATTTCGCAAAAACAGGCAAAGGCTTACCTCTTCATCACCTCCTCATCCCAACCGATCTAACAATCGTCGTCTAAATGACGACCCTCGACTAGAGCCAAGGCGGTGGAGAAGTAGAAATTGGGGTGCCCCTTCCGGCGTCCCGATGAGACCCGGACCGATGGGAGCTAGCCTCTTCCCGCGTCCCCTTGTGAGGACAATCCCCAACTGCTGGGGCAGATTCAGTATACTTCTTCTTCTTGCCCTTGTCGGCAACAGGAGTTGGGGTCTGAACCGGAGAACCTGCAGAGGTACCCGAGCTTGATTGGCGCCTCATTGAACCAAGAACCGACTTCAGTCTGGAGGCCATCTCAGCAGTAGAAGGCTCACGGTGGTAGGTCGGGATGTCGGGATCTGCGCAACAAACATACAATCTTTAGCACGGGCCTACAAAGAACCACCAAGGAAAAATAACAGAAGACTTACAAGGAATCCGCAGGTGGCGGGGATAGTTGTACAACCCGGCCGCCAAATGATTAAGCTCGGAGTTCAGTGACTCGACCTCTAGCAAGCTCAGAGGTGTATCTCGTGGTATCTTGAACGCCTCGGTGAAATCCCAGTAAATATCAGAAGTCCGTGGCGTATACACTGTAAGACAAGAAAAGAATTAGATCAGTACGATTGAAGATAAAGGTCGTAAAAAGTATACCATTCTCCACGCGGATTGCATAATCCGTAGGAACTCGGATTAATAACGTGCTGGCCAGAGGGACTGACTTCCAAGCTCCTCTGACGAACCACTACTTCTGGTAACATCCATCAACCTTGTTAGGGATCCCACTAACAAGTTCTTTACCCTTGCGAAGCCGCACGGCATGATAGCCTCCGGCCTGTGCGACGGGTGACATCACATAACCGATCTCTCCCAGATTGGGCAACCTCCTCAAGCCGGCCTGCCCCAACACAACCATGGTGGAAATGATGTAGCTCTACCCGTTCGGAGTAATCTGTGTGAGGCTCAGATTCCAGGCCGCCAGTAAATGGGAGATGGCCGGATGCAACGGAAAGCGAATTCCAGCAACCATGGTGGGCTGATTCACAGCTATCATACCCGGGGGAGGCTGGTCGGCACTCTCATCAGAGGCCGCTCCATAAAAATAAACATCCCGCGGTACTTTGTACAGCCGACGGAACCCTCGCACGTAGCGATCAGAAAGTATCAACCTATACCTTTTTACAGACGCAGCAAATTGCAACGCCACCGACTTGCGATATTGACGCTCAGGTTGCTTATAAGGAGCAATCCGGTGGTATAATTCATAATCGAAGACTCACTCATAAGCCCCAAAATCTGGAGCCTGGACAGAGGGGCAGGTCGGCGCTGACTGCCTTCGGGAGGCAGAAGCTTGAGATTAATGTCCAAGGGCGGAAGATGAGTAATTTCATCCAACTCCTCCAAAAACCGGTCATCCACCGGTTCATCATTTGCATCATCTTCCCGCCCATCACCCACGGGTCGGGCCGAAGAACCCTCGCCACCATGCCTCGCGGTGGAACCAGAGTTCAGACGGCGGCGCTGAGCGATCGGGACATCATCCTTAGAGGAGGAGGAGACCACCATGGGTCGTGGGGCAGAAATAGAACTAGAAAACCCAGAGGCCAAGAAAAAGATTAAGAGATTGAAAGAAAGTTACCTGATTTCAAGCGAGGGAAACAAAGGATCCTATTGATGAATCCAAACGGAAGAAAAATATGCAAGTTTTTAGTAAGCTCTCGGAGGGGGAAGAAAGGTTTTTGAAAACCTAATTCCCCCGCTTATTTATTAAAGGAAGGGGAGGACCAAAATGCAATTCTTCCATAATTCGAGCCCCTCCAACAATCGTAGTTGTGGGATTTGCGTGGAGCCACCGTGGCATCGTATTGGACCCTCTAGCGGCGCCTCACATCATCGGCCTGGCAAGCCATCATTTCAAATCTCCAAAAATCGAGGAAATCTGATGCGCCGATTCGTAATATCGAGGTGACTTTTCGTATGCTCGGGGCAAGAAGTCGTATTCCCCGCTAGTCGTGAGATCAAGTCGATATCCCATTTTGTAACATGCGACCTCGACTTGAGGGGCAATTTTTGTAGCATGGAATAAACCACTGTCCCACGGCCCCAATATATACAAGTCAAGAGGCTTACACTACGAGGTGACGTCACAAGTAAGTTGGGTTTTCAAGATTACTAAGTTTGAGTCTTTTATTTTGTATATTAAGAATGTTATATCCACAATGCAACAAATATAAACCATTAGATAAAGGAGCATTTCCATACACACGACCATTAAGCGAAGAATAACAATTTGTGAAGGAAAAACCTTCAATATCCAACATCGGAATAGAAATAATGTTGCGGTATTGTTGGTCCCGAAAAACCCGATTTAAAACTCGTAAAATTTCAATGGGAGGTGACTTAAATTTATTTTTTTTTTTTCGAATGTGATATGCAGATTTGCTAAAGTATGTATGACAGTTAATATGAAAGCAAATAAGAACACACGATTTTATAGTGGTTCGGACAACTCGTCCTACATCCACTCTTCCCTTCATGGGGCACCAACTTAACCAACGGATGTTTACCGAGTTCTCACTCAAACGGGACTTATCACCCTCACGGGATCGCCTACCCTCCCTTTCGGGATTGCTTGATGTTTACCGAGTTCACACTCAAACGGGACTTATCTCCCTCACGGGATTGCCTACCCTCCCTTTCGGGATTGCTAGATGTTTACCGAGTTCACACTCAAACGGGACTTATCTCCCTCACGGGATTGCCTACCCTCCCTTTCGGGATTGCTAGATGTTTACCGAGTTCACACTCACCTACAAACTTATCCTATCAAACTGATTTGGGTAAGGTTTGTTTGGTTTCCAACTAGGTTGAGATTTTCCCTTACATTTGTTTAGCTTAAATGCTAAGGATGGGAAAATCTCTCTAAGCTTAGGATATTACATTTGTGCTTAGATCTATTGAAGAACACTCTTGGGTAAATTTGGATATGTAATGCTCTGTGTTCTTGAATGGAGATGCTTGAATATTTGGCTTTAATCTTTATTTTTTGCAAAGAAACTCCATCATCTTCTTTTGAAGATAGTGCAATGTATTTATAGTGTGGATTTGAATATTACCGCTGGAGAGTAATATTCAAATCCATACTAATAGTCTTCGACTTTTCTTTGTCTGTGCATTGTTGTTTCTGACTTTATGTCACATTCATATATGTGTTGTTATCTTCTTATTGTCCAAATTTGCTTTTGTGTGTCTAATATGGATCGATCGGCTATTGAATCTGGTATACATATTCTGTCTGCTTTGAAATTTGGTATCTTTGATTTCGGGTGCAATGCAATATCGATGATTCGATTATATCGATCTTGCATCGATTCGGCATTAATCTTTGCATCGATTCGGCTTCTTTGCATCGATCTTTGCATCGATTCGGGCATCGATCTTGAATCGATTCGGCTGTATCAATCTTTGCATCGATTCGGCATCAATCTTGCATCGATTCGGCAAAGATCGATCTTGAATCGATTCAATATATCAATCTTGCATCGATTCAACATTAATCTTTGCATCGATTCGGCGCTCGATCTTCTTGCATCGATTCAACCACAATGAATCGATTCTGAATCGCATATCGATTCAACCTGCCGAATCGATTCGGGCTTCAAATCGCAGATTAACCGAATCGATTCTGAATCGCTTCAATCGCAGACAACCCAATCGATTGAGATTGAATCGATTCATCCTGTAGAATCGATTCGAAGATGCGAATCGATTCAGAGGCAGATCGAATCAGATTCTGGACTTCAGACTGTTAACCTGGACAAAAGATTGATTCGAAGCTGCGAATCGATTCACCTGGCGATCGATTACAGATCGATTCGGTCAACCTTCAAAGAAAGCAGACATGATCAGATTGACTGAATCAAGACGATCACCGATCGGCAGACTCTCTTCACAAATTAGCATGGTTCTTCTTTGTTCACTTCATCCGGTTTATATGGAACTCATCGGTCTCGTTTAGATTTCGATCGGCCTCATCTTCTCTTGATGAGTTCCCCTCAACTTGTTTTGTAAGTAAGAATAAACTAAGTCTAGAAACACAAGCTTTCTATACAAGTTAGCTTGTCCTATTACAAGATGTTTTGGCATAATAATCAAAACTAAATTTATCCCAACAATTTCCCCCTTTTTGATCATGATGCCAAAACTAACTAACAACAAAAAAAATATATCTGAGAAAAAAACAGTGTTAGTTAAACAAGTGAAATAATGAAAAACATTTGATGCATTTAAAAAAATGAGAAGATGATTATCAACCTCCATGAATTTTATAAAAGATAAGCATTTTAAAATAAATGGGTTTTAACAAAAAAGATCAGTTCAGGTGTTCACATTAAAATCTAGTGAACTTTTGAACCCCTGCTCTGATACCAATTGTTGGTCCCAAAAACCCGATTTAAAACTCGTAAAATTTCAATGGGAGGTGACTTAAAAATTTTTTTTTTTTTTTTTTCGAATGTGATATGCAGATTTGCTAAAGTATGTATGACAGTTAATATGAAAGCAAATAAGATCACACGATTTTATAGTGGTTCGGACAACTCGTCCTACATCCACTCTTCCCTTCATGGGGCACCAACTTAACCAACGGATGTTTACCGAGTTCTCACCCTCACGGGATCGCCTACCCTCCCTTTCGGGATTGCTTGATGTTTACCGAGTTCACACTCAAACGGGACTTATCTCCCTCACGGGATTGCCTACCCTCCCTTTCGGGATTGCTAGATGTTTACCGAGTTCACACTCAAAGCGGGACTTATCTCCTCACGGGATTGCCTACCCTCCTTTTGGGATTCTTTAGATGTTCTACCGGGTTCACACTCACCTACAAACTTATCCTATCAAACCGATTTGGGTAAGGTTTGTTTGGTTTCAAACTAGGTTGAGATTTTCCCTTACATTTGTTTAGCCTCAATCTTAAGGATGGGAAAATCTCTCTCTAAGCTAGGATATTACATTTGTCTTAGATCTATTGAAGAACACTCTTGGGTAAATTTGGATATGTAATGCTCTGTGTTCTTGAATGGAGATCTTGAATATTTGGCTTTAATCTTTATTTTGCGAAAGAAACTCCATCATCTTCTTTTTGAAGATAGTGCGATGTATTTATAGTGTGGATTTGAATATTCTGGTTGGAGAGTAATATTCAAATCCATACTAATAGTCTTCCAACTTTTCTTTGTCTATTACCTTTGTTGTTTTGCGACTTTATGTCACATTCATATATGTGTTGTTATCTTCTTATTGTCCAAAATTGCTTTTGTGTGTCTAACGGATCGTCGGCTATTGGATCTGGTATATGCATATTTAAATCTCTTTGAAATTTGGTCTGCAATTTGATGCAGTGCAGTGCGAGTATCACTCGATTCGATATAAGATCGATCTTACAAAGATTCGGCATTAATCTTGCATCGATTCGGCCTCGATCTTTGCATCGATTCAAGATCTCGATCTTTGCAAAGATTCGGCGCGATCTTTACATCGATTCGACATCGATCTTGAATCGATTCGGCCTATCCAATCTTGCATCGATTCAACATTAATCTTTGCAAAGATATCGATTCGGCAGTTCAACAAATCTTTACGCGATCTTTACGATCCGATTCAGCCGCAATGGTCGATTCTGGCTACATATCGATTCAACCGCAGCCCGGTCGATTCAACCTGGCGAATCGATTCTGAAGCTGCCGGTCGATTCAACCTGGCCGAATCGATTCGGGGCTATGGTCAGTTAAACCTGGCCAATCGATTGAAGCTGGGTCAGTTAAACCGCAACGGTCGATTACAGGCTTTGCCGGTCGATTGACCACGATGGAATCGATTACGAGCTGCGGATCGATTCAACCGCAGCGAATCGATTCAGGGCTAATCGATTCAACCTGGCCAATCGGCCTTATGTCAGTGCATTGCATCATTCTTTGCATCGGCCTTTCTCTTCACAAATTAGCATGGTTCTTCTTATTCAGCTCATCGGTTTATATGGAACTCCTCGATCTCGTTTAGATTACGATCGGCCTCGTCTTCTCTTGATGAGTTCCCTCAACTTGTTACACATGAATAAAACTAAATCTAAAACACAAGCTTTCTATACTGAGTTAAACTTGTCTATTTACAAGATGTTTTGGCATAATAATCAAAACTAAATTTATCCCAACAAAGATTAGAGGAACAAAATAACAATTATTCGGTTCTAGTCTAAAAACCGGAGGGTAAATCTAAAACATAAGTGCCAACACGTTCAAAGAACAACTCTTGCTCAATTCCCAACGTCTTGGCGAGACTTCACCCTACTTAACCGCCTGCTTTATCCTTGAGACCACACATTTATACAAATGTGTGAGCCACAACCGGTATCTAATACCCAAAGATTAGTATCATTTGTGGACATGTTTATCTCAATAACAAACACACACTGTTCGGAGAGGGCCGAGACACCTTGTGTCTTCTTTTTCACCGCTTCTTTCCTTTCCTTCGGAGCGAAGAAGTAGAGGCACTCACCATGAGCACGGGTTTTTCCTAGCGGTGGAAGACTCAAAAGTCTTTAAGATGTTATGTAGCTTTCGGCATAGTCGATTCCGTCTTATTCATATTAAAGTTCACCCTGAAACTTCGAATATGAATCGAAATGACGAAAATACATATGTCGAAACATTGGTCTTGAGCTCAATGCCCGGGCGACCAAGTTTCTCGATTAAATATCATCTTCAACACATGAGGAGAGACCTTCCCTCCCTCAGACAAACGACATCTAAATAGATCTCTCATCACTTCATAAATCTCGGAACGAGATTCAGAATCGAAGAGATCCTTCAGATGCTTAACCATCTCGAAGGGGAGCATCTTCTCATCTTTGCCTTTTGCAACTTTCGAGTCATCCCGAAGCGGCATAATACTTCGAGCATGGGAAGCATCTTCTTGATGTTCTTTTCTTAAGCCTCGGCGTCAAACGCCTCGGCTTCTTCGATTACCACCCTCAGGGGGTAGCGAGGGATTAGTGTGTCCAACGTCTCTCAATCTTCTCTTGCGAGCACCAAAACGAACGTTTGGTGCGGTCGAAAAAGTTTAGCTTTAGATTTGTTCGTTTCCAAAACGCTTCTCAATGACAAGTTATTCATTTCAAAAATCCTAGAGAAATAAAATAAAACATGAATTAAACACATAATTCCTATGATCAATATTCAGCAATCAAAATAAACTTGGCCTTTTAAGTTTATTTAGTCTCCATTATTTTCACATATTCAACGACCTCATCGGAAGAATACTAATTTATATCCAATATAAATTATAATAGTCTAGGATCCACGTTCCTACTATCATGATCCAGTTTTGGCTGAATATCACAATAGCATAACTGGTAGGTTTCAAATCAATTGTAAAATTTGCAATTCCTAGTTGATAAAAACTCAGTTTAATCGGATGTCCCCTAACTTTCATTTCCCTGCTTTGGCTGGTGAAACAAAGTTAAGTTGGTTTATAACCATCAAGCGGCGATACTGCGTGTCCCTATAAAAGTCCCATTGAATGTAGATCCGAGCAAAAGACTTTGGTCTTAAATACCCATTGGAACGAAATCCCCGGTTTACTTTTAATTTCGATGGAAGACATTGTTTCAATTTAATGAAAAACCATATTTTAGTGAGGAATGTTTTAAAATGTGGGGTATTAATTGCTTAATCGAGATCCAACATGTCAATCTATATCACATTTGAGCAATTATTGGGCGTCGCCTACCCAAACATGATTTCACATGAACTAACACTTATATGAGCACCGTCTACCCAAACATTAAATATGGTCAGACAGTTATTGGGTGCCGCCTACCCAAACAGATATTATGCGGACTGTAAAAGCGTTTAACGAATTAAATTATAAAGCAGTTAAACAGTGGGATTTAACAATTTCTTTTAAACTGAATTTGGAAAAATTAATTTTAATTTGATTTTAAATCATTAAAAATGAATAATTAATCCAATTAATTATTTTGGTCCAACCATAATTCAAATTTTAAATTAATACTTTATTAATTCCAAATTTCGATTTTATTGTTTATTTTATTCATTAAGAGCTCATGTGCAATTTCAAAAATTACACGGAAGGGCCTGTCCTAAATCCAATTTCCGGCACAGTCCTTCCCCTCATCATCGCCCGGTTTCCAAAACTTTTCCGATCGGGACATCCAAACCAAACATTCAATAATCCATCACAGTTTATCAGAATTTTTCCAAAAAAAATCCCAAAATTGTTCCAAATTATTAGGGTTTATTCAGATTCCAAATTTCTAACAGTTCCAAACCCAGAAATTAATCGAGCAAAACCCAGAAAGCACAATTAATCGAAACATCTCAGACAGAACCAACAAGCATCGAAACCAAAATGAGCAAAGTCAGTCAATCAGCAGGCGCGAGTCACCGCCATCGTTGGCTGAGCGCGGGTTACTCGTCGTCGTGCGACTCAACAGGGTGGAGCATGCGCGCGGGGCCGCGTCTCACTTCCCATCACGGACTGGTTTGAAACCAGAACAGGTACACAGACGAATCGGCGGCGTGCCGCCACTGATTCGTCTTGATTTCGGTGGCGCGCCGCCAAGAATCGAATCGGGACGGACACAAGGGTCAGGTCTCGAAGGGATTCAAGCAACATAGACTCAAATCGAGATGAATCGGTGGTGCACCACCACGATTTGAGACGAATTGAGGACGCGCCGCCGTGAAAAGAGATGAATTCAGAGGAATCGCTCTCAAATCCCGACGGTGGAGACGACGGGTGCGACGGGAGATGTGGGCTCGTGCGATGACGCGAGTTGCGGCTAGAGGCCGCTGGCTCAAGCATCATCACCGCGGCCCACAAGACCAGGAAGACCAGCAGCGGCGGAGAAGTTTTCCCAGAAAATCCTAAGTCGTGGGTTGGGAAGATGAGCGACGCGAATAAGAAAAACAAAGGGGTGCGGTTCCTTTTGTCCAACAAAAGGCAGTGCCCCACGGTTTTCATAAAAAAAAATTAATTTTATAAAATCAATTTAATTCATGCAATTAAAATAAAGAGTCTGAGCTCTGATACCACTGTTGGATAATATAGACACGTAAAATAAATAATCACATGTGCAGCGGAAATTAAATTTCACCAACAACGAACAATTAATTGCATACAGATTATAATAATCATAACGAGAAATCTTACAGTAACTCGAGTGCAGATTTCTCTACTACGGTATCCACGTAATCCCCAATCACGAATTTGCCAGCGTTGAATCCCGAAAGAGATTTGCTAGGAAAATCCAAACTCTAAATTTTATGGAGAAAATGTGAAGTGATATTGTTTGTGAATCCCAATAAATAGATATATATAGGAGGGCTTGGCTTATTTCCTGCTTAGCCCAATTAGGAAATAAAATCTCTAATCTTGAATTAATTTAATTCATTTTAATTTAATTCCTAAATATAAATCTCTACGATTTAAATGCATTATATGAAAAATCTCTACGATTTATTTTTTTATATACATTAAATCCTACAATTATATTCCAAATATAATTATTAAATTCTTATTTAATTAAATCCAATTTAATTAAATATTAATAATAATTAATTCCAAATTAATTTATTATTAATTACTTCTTCATAAATTAAATATTAAATCCAATTTAACATTTAATCAACCAACTATAATCCGTAGTAAAGGGAACTACTTGTTGTGTGTGACCCATAGGCCCTCATATCTTAGAAGCGATTAGTCAAACTAACGGTCTTAATTGAACCCTAGTCAATAAATCGGACATTCTCAATATATGAAGTGCGTTATGGAAAACATGCAACTATCTCAGAATCAAAGCGTGGGCAATTGCGATTTCCTCCTTTCATTCATGAATATTCGATTAGTCTTGAACATGATGAAGTTAATCTATTCAAATAACTTAATCAATTTATCTCAAATCACTAATTGATCATTAGTGTCACACTTAGTCACAAAGTCTAAGTTGACGTCGTTAACGCGATAAACGACTTGGATTCATTATGATGAGAATATGAGTATTCTCTCTAAATCCAATTTAAGGAATGAATCATTTTCTTGGCTCAACTACCACGCATATTCACTTCGTGATTAACTCAATCCAAGTCATATCTACCCACGCCGGGTGCAAGCGTCGGTCATGGTCAAAGTTCATCACTCCACACATGTCGTCGCGTATTGACCTCAAGTCAAAGGAGTATCGCGATCGCTCCCACTAACCGGCACACCCGTGAGACACATATAAATGAACTACATTAAACGATTTCTGGATGGGTATACCAATACCCTCTAAGGTATTTGTGAATACATAATGAGATACCTAGTATCTCGCAATGAAGTGAGATCTTCTACACTCTCTAAGAAAGATGATCGCAGATCGCACACCAATCTCCATTGCATCATCAATATCCCTTTCTTGATGATCCTCGATTCAGGGCTATTTAAGAATCATGCTTAAGTCACCATCCGAGTTCTCACCACCAACGACAAAGATGACTCAAGGAACACATATAAGAATAAATGCAAACAATCAAACATAATATTCTAATGAGTGTAATGCCATACATTTAATATTAAACAAACAATAATATTAAATCAATACTGAATATTATCTGAGTATTACGTTCTTACAATGGATTGTCTCTAGGACATTAACACTAACAGTTCACGGGGTTATTTTGGATTTCATGACGGTGCCGTTTGCTCGATTTGTGGGTAATGCAATTAGACGCGTTTTGGATGTGGCGGGGGGGGGGCTTCTGAGAATAGCGTCCCCTGGGGTAGGTGCTTACGAGTTCGAGCTCAAATTGAATTGGATAGGCCCCTCCTCCGGGGACTGAAGATTAAATTTACTAATGGTCGTGAACCAATGGTTGTTATATTCCGCTATGAACGACTCTCTGATTTATGTTATACTTGTGGTGTGTTGTCTCATGTTGAAGGGAATTACAGTCTCCGACGGGTAGCAACTGAGCAGGGGGCGTTGCCGCGCAAAGAATATGACGATTGGATGAAAGACAGTACTGGACAGTTTTCGTCAGAGCGTATTGTACAGCTGCTTCAACAGTGGGGCTACAACGAATCGGAGCAGGTAACCGCACCACCTTCGCTACGGCCATGTAATGTTGTTAGTTTGGGGAAAGTTCAGCAAGCTACTGTTCCAGTGGTGCAACCAATTCATCTCAATGCACAACAGCCAGTGGTCAATACTGTCATCTCCCAGACAGGGTCGGGGCTCCTTCAGGCAGTGGTGGCGGGTGCTCATGGATTTGCACAATTACAATCACCTTGTGTGCTGCCGGACACGATTCGATTTTATATGGGTGATGCGGGTCCCAGGACGGTGCCACAGGGAGGATTGCCTAAAGCGGGTAGGTCGAAACGGGGCGGGCTCAAACGACGACGGGTTGGCGTCCATACTGATGATGACTCCTCTGCTTCTTCCCAACCACAGCAACAACAGCAGGGCAGTGAACAACCGCTGATGGAAGGCGATGCAGAAAGCTCAACTCCGGTAATGGGAACAGGTGGTTCCCATCGCCCATCACCATGAGTGTCTTGATATGGAATGCACGTGGACTAGGCAATAGACGTGCATTTCGTGAACTTCACCGCCTTGTTGCGGATAAGTTGCCCACTATCATGTACATTTGTGAAACGAAGCTTCGTAGTTCTAGTTGTACCCCTTTTTGTCGCTCTTTGGGCTTTTCTGGTGTGTTTGCTGTAAATCCTTCTGGTCGTAGTGGGAGTTTGGTTTTGTGTTGGACTGATGCTTGTAATATAAGGGTTTTATCTTACTCGTCTGGTCATGTTGATTGTATGGTTTCATTTTCTGATCTTGTGTGACGCTTTACTGGGTTGTACGGTAACCCCGTTGCTCATTATCATGTTTATCCCTGGACCTTATTACAGTATTTAGCTAGTATGCCTATGTTGGTTGATACACCATGGCTGATCGGTGGTGATTTTAATGAGGTATGCTCTCATCGTGAAAAACGTGGGGGGAACCCCGTTTACATTCCCATATTGTTTAATTTGTGAATACTTTACAACATACGAAACTTGTGGATTTGGGTTTTACAGGACCGCGCTATACATGGACAAATAAACGGGGAGGGGCTCACCGCGTTCAAGCTCGTCTTGATAGATTTTTGGCAAATGACAAATGGAGAGACTTATATCCGACTGTTGACATTCACCATCTTCCTTTCTATGGTTCAGATCACCGCCCGATATGTCTACAGCTGACATCGTCAACCACGTCTGCTTTCCCCAAGTCTCTCATTCGTTTCTACTTTGAATCTAACTGGTGTCTTGAACCGGATTTTCTACAACAATTAACCAAGAGTTGGGAGGCACATAAGCATAAAAATTTGCCTTCTTGTTTACGCCTCCTGGCAGCGGATTTAAAATTATGGGCTGCACACACTTGTGGTAATTTACATACACGTACATCCTGTAAGCGGACTCAGTTGGAAACGGCGTTGGCCGATGAGCAGGACTCTCATTCGGAGATGGAAATTCGACAACTCGAAGGAGAGCTCAACGCTCTCTTCGCAAAGGAGGAACTTCATTGGATGCAGCGATCACGTTCGAAGTGGCTTCAAGCGGGGGATCAGAATACATCTTATTTTCATCATTTGTCGTCTGCTCGGCGTCATCGGGATGTTATACATGGCCTACGAGACTGCTCCGGCCGATGGTGCACATCTCAAACGGAGTTGTCACAAATTGTGGTTGACTTTTATTCGGATCTTTTTACATCACGGGCACCTACAGCACAATCTATCCACAATGTCACGGTTCATGTTTCGGCCCTCGTATCACAAGACATGAACAACCATTTGTTAAAGCCTTTCACCCCGCAAGAGGTCTACACTGCTCTACACGACATCAACCCAAATAAACCGCCAGGCCCAGATGGTTTTCCTGCATCCTTTCATCAACAAGCGTGGGGAATCATTGGTACGGATCTCACGAAGGCTACCCTTCGGGTGCTCAACGACGGTGACTCGTTACATGAGTGGAACTCAACATTGGTAACACTCATTCCAAAGGTCAAAAAACCCCAAGGTATGAAGGATTTTTGCCCTATTAGCCTGTGTAATGTGCTTTATAAAATTGTGGCACGAGCAATTACCAATCGCCTTAGACCAGTGTTGGGTCGCATCATTGATCCCACACAAAGTGCTTTTGTGCCGGGACGCTTAATCACGGATAATGTCCTTATAGCTTTTGAGTGAATGCATTGGCTTCGAAATTGTTCCTGTAAAACGAGTTACGCTGCACTGAAATTGGATATGAGCAAAGCATACGATCGAGTGGAATGGGGATACCTCCGAGCTATAATGTTGCGCCTAGGGTTTGATGAATGATGGGTTAATCTGGTTATGCGTTGTGTTCAGTCGGTCTCCTATACGTTTCGCGTCAATGACAGTATCACAAGACCCATTGTTCCGACCAGGGGCCTTAGACAGGGTGACCCGTTGTCCCCCTATCTTTTTGTAATCTGCACCCAGGGGTTTGCCGCTTTGCTCTCACGGTTTCAGCAGGACGATATGATTAAGGGGATCCGCAAAGCAAAGGATGCTCCTCCTGTTACCCATCTCTTTTTTGTGGATGACAGTCTCGTGTTACTAAAAGCCACGCTTGCATGGGAGAGGAATTTGCTCACGTGTCTGAAGACATACGAGTATGCTTCTGGACAATTAATTAATTATGATAAGTCCGCCATTACCGTTAGCCCCAACACTAATGGCTTTTAACACAGTATTCGGGACATACTGGGTCTGCGTGCAGCTCATGGGCATGATTTATACCTTGGTTTACCAACCTTCACGGTTAAAGCCAAAAGAATTCAGTTTGGCTACTTGCGGGACAGACTGCAACAGCGCATCGTACAATGGACCCCGAAGAACTTTTCAGAGGGCGGCAAAAAGGTATTAATTAAAGCAGTGTTACAAGCAATTCCTTCTTCCTTCTTATGCGATGTCTTGCTTTCGCCTGCCAGTGTCTATTTGTGCCGAAATGGAACATCTCATGTCGCGCTTCTGGTGGGGCTCTACCTCGGACAACAGTCGCATGCAGTGGGAGGCATGGGATTTGCTCAGTCGACCATCGTCCGAAGGTGGACTAGGATTTCGGAAGTTGGTTTTATTCAATAAAGCCCTGCTAGCTAAACAGGTTTGGAGAATGATTCAAGCACCACATTCGTTAGTTGCATCCATTTTCAGAGCACGCTACTTCCGCAATGTCGATATTATGGACGCCCCATTAGGGTCAAACCCTTCTTACATATGGCGATCATTGTGTTGGAGTCGTGATGTCCTCGAACATGGACTTCTGTGGAGGGTGGGTGACGGCACATCGATTTTGGCCTACAAGGACAGATGGATTCCAACCTTGGCATCTAGCAGAATCCAATCACGCCTTGGCCTGTGTTCGAATTCCACAGTTGCACGATACATTACGCCGGACCGACATTGGGACAATAACCTGATATCGCAGGCTTTCTTCGCCTATGAGGCCGAAGCCATCCTCTGTATTCCTTTGTCGGAACACCCGCAGAGAGACACTAGATACTGGCGACATGATCTGAAGGGGGAATATAATGTGAAATCGGGGTACCGGCAGGCATATATGGCGGCTTCGGTCACAACTATGTCACCCGGGACATCGGACGCCTCATCGCAAGCACGATGGTGGAAATGGCTATGGGCACTTAGCGTCCCGCCTAAGGTTCGAGAATTCTTATGGCGGGTTGCTCATAATTTCTTAGCATCAGAGGCTGAGTTGGTGCGGCGTCACATTATTAATATACCGACCTGCTCTCTCTGCGGATTTTGCGTTAGTTCCACAACCCATGCTCTCCTTTTTTGTCCTGCGGTTCGGCTACTGTGGAAGCGTGCGGGATTCTGGCCACTTCTAAAAGGCCATCACACGACACCATTGTGGGATATTCTCCATTTCATGCGGTCAACGTTATCTACGCGAGAGTTTGAGATATGGGCCATGCAGATGTGGGAGGTGTGGAAGACGCGGTGTGCTGTCCGACATGATGACAATCCTGGCGGGCTACCACACTGGTCCGTTCTCCAGCATAACTTTCTACCACATGGGCCAGAGGCGTTTCTCCTCCACTACACGGCCGCCAGACATGGAACGCGCCTGGATTCCACGCAGCATGAGCAGCAACACCGGGTTTCAATGGCACAGGGTGAGATACACCTGGAATTTGACGCTGCTTTTAATGATGACAATGCGAGCTATGCCATTGGATACGTCGTCCGCCAAGATGGCGCAATCAAGCTTGCAGGTTGTGCGGCAATTTCCCCGCCTGGCTCTGTCGTCGCGGCTGAACTTCAAGCGATCTATAAGGGATTACAAGGCTGCGCTCAGCGGGATGTAGAACCAACGCGCGTGTTCACAGATTCACAGTCAGCAATCCGAGCCATTAACTCTAAGGAGATGTATTTTGGTCCAGAAGCATTTGTGTTGGAAAGCTTAAAAAGCTTGAATTTGGCATCCCTAGTCAGGGAGTTTGCTTATCAGCCCAGGCGTATGCTTAAGTCGGCACACGACCTAGCCAAATTTGCCACTATCTCGCCCGGACCTCACGACTGGTCTGATGCTGAGATCCCATCTTGGGTTACTTGATATAATCATATAATCTGTGTATACTCAGGATGTTGTTTTGTCAAAAAAAAAAGTTGAACAAAAGAACAAATATCATAATCTTTATGATACAATTACACATCACACATAAAGAATCAATTTCTCTGTGGCCCTGCTTTAGACAACACGTGCGTTCACAATCACAAGAAAAGGAAAAAAACAACAGTTTGAATAAGGGAATATTGATTTTATTTTTCCAATATTTTTTTACTCATTTTAATCGTAGTCCAATTAATTTACGCGTTTTGATCTTGGTTCAGTGACTTTATAAAATTCGATTTTTTCGTCCTGTCACCTACTAGTTACCCGCATAGCAGGTGACATGACTAAAAATTTGATTTTTTCTAAGTTATAAGACCAAAATCAAATCCGTGATAATTTACGAATTTTGATCTTGATCCTATAACTTTACAAAATTCGACATTTTAGTGCTACCAGTGGTGGATCCAGAAATTCTAAACAGGGTATGCACAATTGTAAAAATTATTAAAAAAAAATATAAATCATACAATTCAAAATGCAAAGCTTAAAAAAGAGTAACATAAACATGTAACACCCAAGATTTCAATCACCATAAGTTATAAAATGTATATGTATTTTATTAAAAGGGTGATTAAATAATTATATATATATATATATATATTTATTTAATAAATAATAAAAAGGAAAATATATATATATAGTTAATGGATGATGAACGATTAAGTTTAAATGTTATTATAATATATTCAAGTTTTAAAGGTGTGATGCATGAGATATGTTAGTTTATATTTATTTTACCTTAAAGAAAGAGATTTCGATTAATAGATATTATATATATAGTTTCATACATATATAAGATTTTGGTTTATTAAAAAAAAAAGGTCTTATGGTACTACACGCATAATCTAAACTTTTTATCTAAAGACCTAATTATTCTATTTTCTTTCAATAAATTAATAAATAAATAATAAAATGTTTGGATAAACTTTGATTTCCCCAATATTCTCAAGTTGGTTTCGAATAAACTTTGACCCCAAAATTTTATAAGTTTGTTTTGGATTCATCTAAATTTTAAACTCAAATATCTCAAGTGATTCCACTCTCCCACTCTTCTTTTTATTCACGGTAGTTTCAGTTTCTTAAACACGAAAATTTTTATCGCTTCACTCAAATTTTCAGAAATAAAAATAGAATTATTGTTACAAGTCGAATTCTCCTCTTTTGAATCCGGTGAAACTTCTGGCTGCAACGGTACGCTTCCACGGCTTCAAACTTCCTTCAGAATAGTACAGTTTCTTTCCCATGCTTTTAAATTTTAATTTTTGCCTCGTGAACTTTCATTCAATTCTTCTAAATCCGGTCTAAGTCTGATGCCTAAACCCAAATATTTTGTGTAAATAATCAAATTCTTCTGATCATTACTGACCTACATTAATTATTTCTTTTTCTAAAATAGCCGAAGCCATTTATTGCCATAATTTATATATTCATTTTTAAAATAACACTCTAAACTCTTAAGCTATTATTTATTGTACAGCAAGCACTTAGGAAATGGAGTTCTCATTCCATGTTTTCCTTTTAGCCCAAACAATTTGATATGATATTTATTGTAATTCTCGTAAAAACAAACTAGTGTACGTTACTTTTATTTTCTTAAAAGAAAAATCAAATTTTATAATTTTCGTATCAGGTTGGTAAAACCGCCGCATGGGCATAGCTTCCGTATCAAGTTATTTTCTAAATGTTCTGAGCACTTAATTATTTTACTTTAATTTAATTTAACTTCTATTATCAAAATCATTTGAGTTTATCTATCTATATTGTAAACTCTTTTTATACATTAGTAGCAATAATTATATCTCAGTCATTAAGATATTAATCATTCGCACCTTATAGGTTATAATAATAATTTTAAAACTTTATATTTAATATTTTTAGGTGATGCGGGTTTTACGACTTAAATCAATTTACGTGTTTACGGGATTAATCAAGACTTGAGGTGGGATTTTTACTTGCTTTGTTATTTTTAAATATTCATGTGAATTTAATTGTTGCTTGCTACATGTTTTACGTGGATATGTTATATTGAATTATTTGGTTACTCGATGGAAAAGATCGTTGTAACTTGCGGGGACTTCGGTCCAGGATGGAAAAGATCCTTGGATGCAACACCGTATACAGATTGACCAATACGACTCAGGATGGAAAAAATTGTTGACTCGTTATATTGATTATGATGCATGTTATGTGAGTTTATGATTTTATTTATGTGCTATATTTGATTATAACATTGTAAGGGAATCCCACTGAGCTAGTTGTTTTGCTCATCTCAATCCTTAACATTTTGCAGAGTAATTATGGAGTGAGGTGGAGGACCGGTGGATTGCCTCGAGACATTATTTATCGTTTTACTTAAGTAAATTATTTCATTGCATAACTCTTATTTCATGACATTACTTGCAGTAGCATGGGATTATGTTATTTTATTTTGAAGGTCCATGTTTAGCAATGAGACAATTTATTAGATTTTCTAATGGTTAAATTATCTTCTTTGGAAATGTTTTGAATTTAATTGCTTTCGCTGCAAATTGGAAAATTTTAAAGTGCATTATTTTTATTTAGTTATGAAAATTTTGAATTTTTGTCTATTTAAATTGCCTTTAAAAGCTATGAAAATCAGGATGTGACAGTATGGTATCAGAGCAGGTCTACGTTCTTGTAGACTTGTAAAAGGAAAATCTTCTTATAGAGTCTTACTATTTCTTTTAAATAAATTATTTCTTAAAAAAAATCTTTCTTTTTAATCAAGAAAATAAAATATTTTTACAAAAGAATTTTAAATCATGCATTATTGAGTATAAGTTACGGCATCCACCACCGCCCACCGCTACAACTCCTATAAGGTACGACATGAAATTACATATGACAGTTTGCATCGATCATGGAAAAGATGATCGAATAATATATGATTCACGATATTGAAATGGTTGAGTTTGATAAAATAATTACTATTTGATCATGGAAAAGATGATCAAATGAATACGATTTATGACATGGACCGACTAACTATGATTTATGATGATTAAATGATATACAATTGATGACAAGAATATGAATAACTATGATTTACGATGATTAAATAATTTATTTCCTAATAACTATGGTGATTGATAGATTGATAGATAAGATGGATAGAGGTGTTAAGATTAGATGACATTTATATTTTTGGGTATCAAGACAATCGAATCCTTATAGGGTCATGACTCGAGGAGGAGGTACTATGACAAGTATTCTTACAGTATCAAATATTCCTGCTTTAGTACTTGTAGATATTGGAGTAACACATTCATTTGTGTCAGGAAAGTTTCATTTATTAGTTGGGAAAAAGGGGATAAGAGTAGAAGAACCATTAGTAATAAGTATTTCGTCTGACAATATAGTAAGTACTTGCACGATGGTTAAAAATGTGAAAGTTGATGGGAGCGGACATGATTTATAAGTTGATTTATATGTGTTAAATATGAGAGACTTTGATGTTATTCTGAGGATGGATTGGCTTAGTAAATATCAAGTTAATATTAAGTGTCGTGAGAGGGAAATGACTGTGCTCCTACCTAGTAAAGAAGAAGTTGTTTTCTTTGGGGTAAAGTCTAAGATTGTGCCACAAGTGATAAGTGCAATGAAGGCGACAAAGATGCTGAGGAAGAATAATTATCAGGGTTATCTAGTCAACGTGATGGGAGACCAGAAACTAGAAGTGAATGCTAATGACGTATCAATCATTCGAGAATATCTAGACGTCTTCCCGGAGGACTTACCTGGAGTCCCACCTGCCATACAAGTGGAGTTTACTATTGATCTAGTACCTGGAGCAGCACCGATATCGAAAGCACCTTATAGGATGGCACCGAAAAAGTTACAAGAACTTAAAGTTCAGATACAAGGTCTCTTGGACTTGGGATTCATACGACCGAGTGTTTCACCATGGGGCACACCTGTTTTATTCGTGAAGATGAAGGATGAGACGTTAAGGATGTGCATTGATTATCGAGAGTTGAATCAACTTACTATTTAGAACAAGTACCTGTTGCCAAATATTGAAGACTTGTTCGATTAATTGAGAGGAGCTGGGATATTTTCTAATATTGATCTTCGATCAGGATATCATCAACTGAAGGTCAAACAAAATGATATTATGAAGCTGACATTTAGAACTCGTTATGGCCACTATGAGTCTGTAGCAATGTCTTTCGGATTAACTAATGTTCATGCAGTGTTTATGGACTTGATGAATTAAGTTTTCCATCCGTTCTTAGATCGATTCGTCATAGTATTTATTAATGATATTTTGGTGTACTCGAGAGATGAAGTACAACACGAGAAACATTTGGATTGTGTTAGAAACGCTTCGCAAGGAGAAATTGTACGCAAAGTTCAAGAAGTGTGAGTTTTGGTTGAAGCAAGTTGCCTTCCTCGGACATGTGATTATGGCTAAAGGAATTGAAGTTGATCCAACGAAGGTGGAAGCTGTTAACGATTGGCGCAGGCCTATGAATGCACATTAGATTTGTAGTTTCCTAGAATTGGCAAGTTATTATGGAAAATTTATTGAAGGATTTTCAAGAATAGCTGCACTAATGACGCATTTGACAAGAAAGGGAGAAAAGTACGAATGGAGCGAGAAGTGTGAGGAAAGTTTCCAAGAATTAAAGGGCGACTTACATCAACCCTAGTTTTGACGATTCCATACCCTACTAAGAAATTTGTGATCTACAGTGATGCTTCGAAACAAGGACTTGATTGTGTTTTGATGCAAGGTGGAAAAGTCATTGCGTACACCTCAAGGCAATTGAAGACTCATTAACTGAATTATCCAACGCACGATTTGGAGTTAGCTGGTGTTGTTCATGCGCTGAAGATATGAAGACACTATTTGTACGGAGGGAGATGTGAGATCTACTTGGACCACAAAAGTCTAAAGTACATTTTCACACAAAAAGAGTTGAGCATGAGGCAAAGACGATGGTTGGAGCTAGTGAAGATTACGATTGTACCATACATTACCATCTAGGTAAAGCTAATGTAGTAGCCGATGCCCTTAGTCGGAAGACTAGAGGCGAGTTAAGTATGTTGACCGAGCAAGAACTGTTGATTAAGGAGTTTGCTGAAATGAAGATCGAGATGGTGTCGGCACCAAGAAGTGTTACTGTCAGCCATGGAGGTCCAACCAAAGCTGAGAGACATGATTAAGAAGGAGCAGTCCAAGGATGAGTTTTTGCAAAAGGCGAAGGGGCGTACTCTCAGAGGGGACGATAAAAGTTTTGCAATGGCTTATGATGGAGCTTTGTATTATGAAGGAAGAATTTGTGTGCCTGGAGATGTTGCGATTATAAAAAAATATTTGAGAAAGCACACAATACACCTTATGATGCTCATCCGGGTAGTACAAAGATGTACCATGACTTACTAAGAATATTTTGGTGGAATGGAATGAATAAGGATACTGCTACGTTTGTGGAAAGGTGTTTGATTTGTCAATAGGTAAAAGCACAACATCAACGTCCCTCTGGATTACTACAACCACTTAAGATCCCAGAGTGGAAGTGGGAATACATAATAATGGATTTCGTTACGGGACTGCCAAGAACGGTTAAAGGAAACAATGCAGTTTGGGTTATTGTGGATCGTTTAACCTAATATGCACATTTTCTTCCAATGAAAACTACTTTTAAGATGGAGCAGTATGCACAAACCTATATCCGGGAGATAGTGAGGTTACACAGAGTACCAATTTTGATTGTGTCCGATAGAGATACGCGGTTTACGTCGGGGTTTTGGAAGAGTTTACAGAAAGCTATGGGGACTAAGCTGAACTTCACTACGGCTTATCATCCACAATCTGATGGGCAATCAGAGAGAACAATTCAGACTTTGGAGGATATGTTGAGAGCGTGTGTACTTGAGTTGAACAATAATTGGGAATATTAATTACCTTTAGTAAGTTGCTTAAAATAATAGTTTTCAGTCGACCATTGAAATGACCCATTACGAGGCTTTATACGGGAGAAAGTGTAGCTCACTATTGTATTGGGATGATGTTGGAGAAAGGAAATTACTAGGATTCGAGATGTTGAAGGAAACAATTGAAGTAGTGGAGAATGTAAGAGAGAAGATTAAAGTAGCTCAAGATAGATAGAAATCTTACGCAAACGGGCGAAAGAAGGACTTAAAGTTTAATAAAGACAGCGGTCCAAACTATAGCTTGGAGAGCGGTTTTATTAAAAAAAAAATAGACAGAAGAAAACTTAGACAGCCTTTATGAACCGCTGTGCAAGTGCATTTGGAGTGCGGTTTTGAACCGCTATCCAAGGTAAAGCTTGGACAAATGGTTTCTAACCGTTGTCTTAAGCGAAATAAGCTTAATTGCATGACATATGTACATGTACAGTACACTGCTGCATGCGCTACTTTTTTTTTTTCTTTTTCTTCGTTTACTCATGCATGTATTATTGGCAGGGATGGATTGAAAACTCTATTTAATTTGAGTGGATGTCAATTGCTTAATTATTCATACTGCAACTCCAAATTATCTAAGTTTTATTATTATTAAAATGACCAACATCATCTGGGAAAGAGATATTTTTACCTAGAGTAATTCGATCATGAAATGATTATATACTATTGAAACTCTTAATACACAAACATAAAAATATGATAAAGATAATTAGTTCATTTCAAAGAATACTAAGAAGGATACATTAGTTTATTTTTACTTAATATTGAATAAATCAATTATTGTTGTATTCAATTACTAAAAAAAACTAAATTAATATTATAGTTAATTTTAAAAATCTCAATTAATTAAAAAATAATATGCTATGAATTAAAATACCACACATAAATTAAAAAGTATTACTTGTTTAAAGAAAAATATTACTTATTTAGATAAAAAAAAAAAGTATTACTTGTTGCAAGTTTAAAAGAAAGGTAAAACTTAAAAAAAAAAACAAGTAAAAAATATAATTTTAATATAATATAATTTAATTTAAATTTATATAAAAAAAATTATTATATAAAAATGTGATTGAATTAATAAATAAGATAATTGAAATAAAGAATTTAAAAAAAAATTGTAAGAAAAAATGATTTTTAGGACATATAGAATTAATTTCATTAAATAAATGCAAGAAAGCAAGTGCCCGAGCGGAATTGATCCCCGTTCAGGCGCCCAATGTCCCGTGTTCGGTCCCCCATGGGAGCGAATAATTGCATCAATTAAATGGGAGGTTTGGTGGCTTATATATGAGATGCTTGGTGGGTTCGTGTTTAAAAACTGAATTTTTAGTTTGGACAAATGGTTTTTAACCATTGTCTAAAATGGATATTTTGGACAATGTTCACAAATCGCTGTCTAAAATCAATTACTTTGGACAATTCACAACCGTTGTCTAAGTATCAATTTCACTTAGACAGTTGTTACTTGGACAGCCCTTATAACCACTGTCCAATGTCATTTTTAACAGCTGTCCAAGCTCAAATGTGTATTAGTGACGTGTCAAGTATTTAGAATTATTTGCCCATAGTATCTTTTAAATTTCGAGGACGAAATTTTCTTTGAGGGGGTATGATGTAATTCCCAATATTTCAATCACCATAAGTTATAAAATGTATATGTATTTTATTAAAAGGGTGATTAAATAATTATATATATATATATTTAATAAATAATAAAAAGGAAAATATATATATATATATAGTTAATGGATGATGAATGATTAAGTTTAAATGTTATTATAATATATTCAAGTTTTAAAGGTGTGATGCATGAGATATGTTAGTTTATATTTATTTTACCTTAAAGAAAGAGATTTTGATTAATAGATATTATATATATAGTTTCATACATATATAAGATTTTGGTTTATTAAAAAAAAAATGCCTTATGGTACTACACGCATAATCTAAACTTTTTATCTAAAGACCTAATTATTCTATTTCCTTTCAATAAATTAATAAATAAATAATAAAATGTTTGGATAAACTTTGATTTCCCCAATATTCTCAAGTTGGTTTCGAATAAGCTTTGACCCCAAAATTTTATAAATTTGTTTTGGATTCATCTAAATTTTAAACCCAAATATCTCAACTGATTTCACTCTCCCACTCTTCTTTTTATTCACGGTAGTTTCAGTTTCTTAAACACGAAAATTTTTATCGCTTCACTCAAATTTTCAGAAATATCTCTTTGTTGAAAAAAAATAATAATTATTGTTACAAGTCAAATTCTCCTCTTTTGAATCCGGTGAAACTTCTGGCTGCAACGGTACGCTTCCACGGCTTCAAACTTCCTTTAGAATAGTACAGTTTCTTTCCCATGCTTTTAAATTTTAATTTTTGCCTCGTGAATTTCATTCAATTCGGTCTAAGTCTAATGCCTAAACCCAAATATTTTGTGTAAATAATCAACTTCTTCTGATCATTACTGACCTACATTAATTATTTCTTTTTCTAAAATAGCCGAAGTCATTTATTGCCATAATTTATATATTCATTTTTAAAATAACACTCTAAACTCTTAAGCTATTATTTATTGTACAGCAAGCACTTAGGAAATGGAGTTCTCATTCCATGTTATCCTTTTAGCCCAAACAATTTGATATGATATTTATTGTAATTCTCGTAAAAACAAACTAGTAGTGTACGTTACTTATATTTTCTTAATAGAAAAATCAAATTTTATAATTTTCGTATCTGGTTGGTAAAACCTCCGCGTGGGCATAGCTTCCGTATCAAGTTATTTTCTAAATGTGCTGAGCACTTAATTATTTTACTTTAATTTAATTTAATTTTTATTATCAAAATCATTTGAGTTTATCTATCTATATTGTAAACTCTTTTTATGTATTAGTAGCAATAATTATATTTCAGTCATTAAGATATTAATCATTCGCACCTTATAGGTTATAATAATAATTTTAAAACTTTATATTTAATATTTTTAGGTGATGCGGATTTTACGGCTTAAATCAATTTACGTGTTTACGGGATTAATCAAGACTTGAGGTGGGATTTTTACTTGCTTTGTTATTTTTAAATATTCATGTGAATTTAATTGTTGCTTGCTACATGTTTTACGTGGATATGTTATATTGAATTATTTGGTTACTCGATGGAAAAGATCGTTGTAACTTGCGAGGACTTCGGTCTGTTGGGTTTTGTGTTAAAATAAAAGGGGTTCTTATCCCACATCGAATGAGAACAAAGAAAGGGGATTTCCAAATCCTATATAAGGAGCCTTTGGGTCTTTGTTACAATTGCACCGGTCAATCCACTTTAGTCTAGTGTTTGATTCTAATTAAATTCCTTTGACATATTTGTGAGAAGGTGAGAGTCATGTAGACTTGTGATAGTGTGGGGGTGTCGGGCGAGAGAGGAAAAATCTGTATGATTGTAGAAATTTATCATATAGTGATGTTTCTTTCGTGGTACGTGGTTTTTCTCCGGTTTTGGAGTTTTCCAAGTAAATTCTTGTGTTGTTGATTGTGGTTTTGTTTCTTCATTTTATTTCTCGTTTGTTTTGTTTTTCCCTTGGTATGAATGGGGGACGGAGTTTCCCCAACAAGTGGTATCGAGCCCCGGTCGCCCTCTCTTGATATTCTGAGTATGCTCTGTGGTTGCAGCGTAGTCTGATCTTCCACATCAGAAAAGATTTCTTGAGAAGGTCCGGGGGTCTCTTGAGAGACGGGTTATTCAATTATGGGTGGAGAAACGGTATGTTAAGGGCTTCAAGTTCCATGAAGTGGTGATGTAGAGAAATATAGTGGAAGAATCAATGTGATGATGCAATTTGGGTTACACAAGGGGTATCAATCAAGGTGGAGCGGTTGCGGCAAATAGCTCTTGAAACTAACATTATGCTTGATTGAAAATTATTTCCTGTTAGAAAGAAATGAACATCCTTTTTGGCAAACGCAACTGCCATGGATAAGGATATGATAATGTTAGTTGGACCGCATGTGCATTGGTTTGGCATGGATTGAAGGTGTGTGGTGAATGTATGTCGATGGCTGAAGGAATTCTAGGGGAGCTAAGAGCTAGAATGAGCATCATAGTTTTCAGCAGGTTTTTTGACATGTGCCAAGGGAAATTCTTAGAATGGTTAATTCTAAGTGGTTAAAATTTTTTAGAATGGTTTATTTTAAGTGTTCTACTCATATGGTGGAGTAGGTTATTCTCTGTTTTGAGAATGAAGGTTCTTTGATTTAAGAATCATGATTGTCGGTGAAGACAATGGATAGTGGGCGAAGACGGTGGAGTTTTTTTTTTTTTTACTAAGGTGGAGATTGTTGGGTTTTGTGTTAAAATAAAAGGGGTTCTTATCCCACATCGGAGATTTCCAAATCCTATATAAGGAGCCTTCGGGTCTTTGTTACAATTGCACCGGTCAATACACTTTAGTCTAGTGTTTGATTCTAATTAAATTCCTTTCACATATTTGTGAGAAGGTGAGAGTCATGTAGACTTGTGATAGTGTGGGGGTGTCGGGCGAGAGAGGAAAAATCTGTATGATTGTAGAAATTTATCATATAGTGATGTTTATTTCGTGGTCCGTGGTTTTTCTCCAGTGTTGGGAGTTTTCCACGTAAATTCTTGTGTTGTTGATTGTGGTTTTGTTTCTTCATTTTATTTCTCGTTTGTTTTGTTTTCCCCTTGGTATGAATGGGGGACGGAGTTTCCCCAACAAGGTGGTATCAGAGCCAAATCCCCGCATTGGTATGATATTGTCCGCTTTGGGCCAAGCCCGCACGGATTTGTTTTTGGGCATCTCCCAATAGGCCTCATACCAATTGAGATTGTGTCCATCCTAATAAACCCCATGATCCTCCCATATTATTTCGATGTGGGATATTGTTTGAACCCCAACAATCCTCCCCTCAAACAAAGACCACCGAGCCTCCCTTCAAACGACCCGCTCTATCTAGGTCAACACCGCCTAGTCCATAGAGACCCCCTCGTTTTTTTCACCAAGGCTTCACCATCTTATTTGTTACCGGGGACTACTCCACACCGTTTCTTCTAGGACCGATACCACTGTTATGACCCTGGATGGACCCAAATCCCCGCATTGGTATGATATTGTCCGCGTTGAGCCAAGCCCGCACGAATTTGTTTTTGGGCATCTCCCAAAAGGCCTCATACCAATTGAGATTGTGTCCATCCTAATAAACCCCATGATCCTCCCATATTATTTCGATGTGGGATATTGTTTGAACCCCAACACGGTCCAGGATGGAAAAGATCCTTGGATGCAACTCCACCGTATACAGATTGGCCAATACGACTCAGGATAGAAAAGATCCTTGACTCGTTATATTGATTATGATGCATGTTATGTGAGTTTATGATTTTATTTATGTTCTATATTTGATTATAACATTGTGAGGGAATCCCACTGAGCTAGTTGTTTTGCTCATCCCAATCCTTAATATTTTGCAGAGTAATTATGGAGTGCGGTGGAGGACCGGTGGGTTGCCTCGAGACATTATTTATCGTTTTACTTAAGTAAATTATTTCATTGCATAACTCTTATTTCACTTGAATATTGAGGATTGAGTTTTTGAGATTACTTGCAATAGCATGGGATTATGTTATTTTTATTTTGAAGGTCCATGTTTAGCAATGAGACAATTTATTAGATTTTCTAATGGTTAAATTATCTTCTTTGGAAATGTTTTGAATTTAATTGCTTTCGCTGCAAATTGGAAAAATTTTAAGTGCATTATTTTTATTTAGTTATGAAAATTTTGAATTTTTGTCTATTTAAATTGCCTTTAAAAGCTATGAAAATCGGGATGTGACAAAACAAAATATACACAATCTATAATTTGAAAACATATAATATTAAGATTTACAGCAAAAAGCTTTTTATTTGAAGAAATATTACAATTATTCTCGATGAGTTCTCATATTTTGAAAGTCGTTCAAAATATCATTGTAGCTCATTTTGCCACTGTTTTCATTGCTTAGTTTGAAGCCATACTTTCATTTCTACACCTAGGGACATATCCGAAATTTTGTTCAAATTTTCTATTGAGTAAAGGCGGCAAAATTTTAAAATTCCAACAAGAGCGAAATGAGAAAATTTTACGATTTTAAAGTATAAAATTATTTTTTTTTACATATATAGTATAAAAAAAAATTAATCACCATGGGGGCGCCACCCCACTAGACTTGTCCCTGTCTACACCATCATGCTATGTAATGTAGATATGATAAATTTTATTTTGTAATGCCAAACTTTTGAGTGGTGCATAAGTTACTAAAATTTTATTATAATCACTCATACCTAACATTCTTATTTACACTTGTTGTTATGAATTTTATTATAAATTATATATGTATGTGGACATATGAATTGGTGAAAATTTGAAGAGGGATGTAATTTGATGGATGATAAAATAATTGAAGCAAAAATATGTAAATTAAATAAGAATTATATATATATATATAAGAATTATTTGCCAAAAAAAAGGGTATGCAAGTGCAGACCCTTTTGTGTATGTAGATCCGCCACTACCTGCTACTATAAGTAACTAGCATATATGATTGAACGAAAAAATTGAATTTTATAAAATTACAGTGCAAAAAAGATAATTTTCTCATTTGTATTACAATACTCTACACTGCCATTTGTCAACAATTTATTTTAACACACCCTAGAAATATAGTATCTCACGATTGTTCTAATCTTAACACTTAAATTTAAAAATAGTATCAGACAAATCTTGATTCTACAACTGTATATGAACATGTCATGTTCATTCATAACACTATGAAAAAAAGAAGATAGAATCCATAACTAAAAACTGTCAAAAGTTCATCAATTTATTTCCTCCGCTGCACCATTTAAAAAAAAAAAAAAAACTCAGAAACTCTTACTTAACAAAATGAAATAAAATAACTAAAATATCTTTAATTACAGCTCTAATTTTCTTCTCTTTCACTCTTTTCCTTAACTATAGATTTTGAATCGTAGGTTTCCGTAACAGGAGATGAACCAAACACTAGCTGCAATCTTGTGTACATACTTTCGTGTTGCCTAAAAACACCGAAAAGCTTCAACTTGTAGAGCCGTTAATATTCCACACACATCCATGTACGTACGTAGACGAATTCTGTTACGAACCGGGGACTATAGTTCCAATGTAGCCAAATCCTGCTATTGTAAAGGTGATGACTTGAAGGAACAGATATATGAAATAGCAGTTTTTTCCGTAAAGAAAGTCGTAGCATCCGCATACGAAAAGGAACACCGCGAATCCCAACTCTTGTAGTTGTATCCTGCAAAACAGGACCACACAATCTTGATCAAAATAATTTCCTTAATGTAATAAGATTTTATTGAAGCAAATCTTATAAGTGGGGAGTTTGAATAATAAATGCTCCCATAACTTTGATCTCAACTAGATTTAGTCTCATAAGTACTAACTACTAACTTTGCCCGATCAAAAAATAAAATAAAATTAGTCTCATAAGTTTTTTGGTTGTTTATTTAATCTCAATAACTTTGCCCTCAAATAAGTTTAGTCCCATAAGTTTTTTAATCGTTGATTTAGTCCCAGCAACTTTTGACAATGTCCAATTTTAGTCTCAAATTGATCGAAAAAACGTCATTTCTTCTTTTTAATTTGGGGTTTTTCGGCGGGATTGTTGTGACTGGACTTCCACGTATATTGCCACGTGTATTTTTAAGTTTGTTTGACTAATTTTTGTCATCAGTTATGTTTTAATTTTAAGTTTTTTAACTATATAACTGAAATTCCAGCTGTGAAAAAAAAAAAAAAAAACACGTGGCAGTCTAGTCAAAACATCTGCCGAAAAGCCCCAAATTGAAACGGCAAAACGACGTTATTTCGATCGATTTCGGACTAAAATTGGACATTGTAAAAGTTATTGAGACTAAATCGACCACAAAAAACTTATCAGACTAAATCTATTTGAGGCCAAAGTTATGGTACCATTTGTGATTCAAACTCTATAAGTGGGATAGTTTTACGTACCTATCTCCAAGAAACTTGGATAGAGACTTCATCGTTGCAGCTGTTTTATTAGCTTTGTTCTTGAGGGTATCTCCGAGTTTTTCGGTGACAACCCATTCGTTTACTCTCTTCGCCTCAAGAAGACCGATGAACGTGGCCTTGGATCGATGGAAAGACATCACGTTCTCGAAAAGTACCCAATAGAACAACAGATGGAATGATCTGAAATTTGAAGATTTCAATCGGATAGATATTCAATTCTGATTAAAAGAATTAAATCAAGCTGTTTTTTTTAAATACTGGACGAAAAGTATTAGTTTATATGAAAAAAAGTATTAGTTGTGTATTGAAAAAGGTACTAATACTGTTCAGTTCACAAACTAATACTTTTCTTCATATGAACTAATACTTTTCATTATAAGTTCCATTTCTGAATTGAGTCAAACTTTTACGAAAATTGTTCAGTTACACGGAGCAATTGGTTGCATATATATTTTTATACCTTGGTGTTCCGACAGAGTTGAGGGCGGTTATAATGCACGGAATGTAAATCGCGCCCCATTTTGGGACGTACACTTCAGGGACCAAAATCGTCAATGGCAATACGACACAGTAGAAGAAGAAAGTGAACAAGTGTGCTATGATCTTTCGGACGAAGAAGAAGCTGTAAATCACGTAAAACTTCTTGTACAGCGTTACTTTCTGCCAAAAACACGAGGAAACCGAATTACGCAAATTCAACTCTGTTTAATTAATTTGTCTGGATATTTTTAATTTAAATTGTATGTGATCAAGAAATTAGTTAACTGACCTTGTTGAGAGCAATGTCCATCATCAATTTCCTGAATAAATTAGCTGGGCCACAAGACCACCTATGCTGCTGAAATCTGAAGGCTTTGAAAGTACTTGGAAGTTCACTTTTCACCTATCATAACAAACTCAAACGTGTTAAGTGTGTGTTTGCAAATTCAAGTAGAAGCACTTTTTCTTTTTCTTTTTTCCTTAAATTGTAAGACTCAGCTTTTTTTTATTCTAATTCTACCCCTCCAGTTAGGTTTACAAATAGACAATAAATGATCATCTAGTTTGAAAGCTTATCAAAATTAAGAAGATTTGTTGTCAATATCTTTAATCATGCATGAATAATACTCCCAATGTCCGGCAAAAATAGTCACATATGTGTTTTACGTTGACTAATAAAATATCATAAATCGTGCTTGAAAATCTGAATTTAAGCTATAAATTTTCTTGAATCCAAATTTAACATATAAACATTATTAAACTCAAATGCTCTTTGGATTGAAAAAAAATATTCTCACCTATACTACAATAACTTCATTTAAAATTGTAAACATTATTAATTCTAATATATATTAAATAGAGACTTTTAACCATTTTACTTTCTAACAAAAAATTACTATAATTTGAGGTAAATTAAAAAAAAAATGTCTATCTTTAGGGGCGGAATGAATAACTAATTTTACCTCGAGATCCCCGAGGTATAGAAATTTCCAGCCTTTAAGACCGGCACGAACCGCAAGATCCATATCTTCAACTGTGGTTCGATCTTTCCATCCTCCAGCTTCATTGATTGCAGTAATTCTCCATATTCCACCCGTTCCTGCAATTGCATTGCTACTTTTATTAAAAAGAATATTATTTTTAATGGTTAATTGAAAATTATTAAGTGAGTCAGTAATCAATTAACAAACAAGATACAAAGTATAAGGTGAACAAATTTCACGGTGAAACTTGTTGGGAAATGAATTTAATAAAGAAGATTTTGATTAGATCTCAAAACCCCTGAGTATGACATGTTCAGTATAATCTTGATAGATGAGTCATGATTCAGTTTTAGAGTGTTCAGGATGTTATCTGCACAATGTATAGTCAGCAGATATAGATCAGGATAGATTCTGAAGACTCGGTAAGTTTCAAGAAATCGAAGTTTCAAAGATAAAACCAAGTTTCTAAAGACTCAGTATGAGACTAAGAATCAAGACTCGATTGTGAGATCGAGAATCAAGACTCAAAGGAACCGGAAGAAATCAAGACTCGGCATGAAGGCTCGAAGAAATCGGTCGAGATATCATCAAGACTCGAAAGACCAAGATATCAAGATTGAAGACAAAGGATACTGAAGGCACAGTAATTACTGAAGACTCGGTAATGTACTGAATGCTCAGTATATCCTGAATGTTCCGAGACACTGAAGCTGAGGAATATAGCCTGTTGGAATCCAGCTGACGTGGACCAATGAGAGGAAGACAACCAAGCTGAAAAAACTGCAGAACTTACAAAGAATAGTATGGATTTGAATGTGATTCTCTCCAACGGTAACATTCAAATCCACACTATAAATACAAATTCTTCCTACATTATTATGTGTGGAAGTGCGGAGAAGATAGCAACGATGCTACAGAGCTAAGAGAACATATACTCAAGCTTTCCCACCCTAGAACACAAGTCTGTAGATATACAAATATATCCAAAGAGTGTTCTAGAACCCAATCTAAACAACCCACGATGTATCCTACGCTTAGAGAGATTTTCCCAACCTTAGCATTAAGGCTAAACAAATGTAAGGGAAAATCTCACCATAGTTGGAGACAACACCAAACTCAAACCCCATTCTTGTAAGAGATTGCCAGTGGTGAAGTGAGGTAGTTGTTAGGCAATCCCGAGTGAGGGTGATAAGTCCCGATTGGAGTGTGAACTCGTTAAACATCTAGAGGCGAGCCCGAGAGGGTGATAAGTCCAGTTTGAGTTAGTAAACTACAGAGGTAGTCAGAAAGCTCAAAGTAGAAAGGTTAGTAAACTACAGAGGTAGTCAGAAAGCCTTAGGAAGTGTTTGAAGGAATTTCCCTAGGAACAGGGAGAGTGGATGTAGGAGCTTGAGTCTCCGAACCACTATACATTGTTGTGTTGTTTACTGCTTTACGTTCTTATCTTGTCATATGCACTCGATCATAAGCAAAACATAACACATGAGCTTAAAAGTGAAAAATCTGGAATCACCATTCCTTCACCCCTGTTTTTATATGCATCGTTTTTCGTGTTTTGCTTCCGCACGTGCAAAATGGTTTTTTCCACCGGGGCCTAACAAGTGGTATCAGAGCAGGAGTTCAAAAGGTTCACTAATTTCTGAGTGACCACCTGAACTGATCTTTAAATAAAAACCTGTTTCTTTAAAAATGCATATATTTTAATGTTTTGGCGTCCTTGTTGGATATTTGAGTTTTGATGAACTATGTCAAAACATTATCAACTTGTGTTATTCAAGATAATTTACAGATAACAAGTTGAGGGGAAACGAGAAAACAAATTGACGGGGAACTCACGGAATCAGAAGTAGATGATTGAGATCAGACGAGGCTGCAGACGAGACTGATCGAGGTCAGATGAGTAAGATGAGTTCCGAAATTAACTAATGAGTCAGGTAAATTCGTAAGTGAAGAAAAGCTAAAGCCAAAGAAATCGAAGAGAAGGTTGCAAATCGAAGATGAGCAAAAGAGACTGATCAAGATCAGACGTGATCGAGATCAGATATGATAACCTGATATGATGTATTTACCAGATGCTATCCTGATATGCTGATCTGAAGATGTGTTGATCTGATTAGTCGAGCTAATCAGATCAGGCAAAGAAGAAATCAGATAGCCTGTGTAAAAGTAATATGAGACTCAGTAAGATCTGAGACTCAGTAAGTAAAACTGATCTGAGATTCAGTAAAGAAAACTGATCTGAGACTCAGTAAGTAAAAAGAGACCGAGGGGTCGATGTCTCAGAGTCGAAGAAACCGAACTCGGTCGGTAAGAGTGTCAAGATGCCTGATCGGACAAAGGTCCGTGAATCAAGAAACTTGAGACTCGATTATGTCATCAAGACACCGAGAGCTCGATAGACTGAGGCCCGGGAGCCGAAATTTGATTGTCTTTGAAGGCAAGACCAAGACCAAGACTCTTGTAATTCTTTATGTTTTTGTCTTTACCTTTCTGATAAGTTCATTGTAATCTGTAACTGATATCATACAATCAATGAAACTTTATCTTTATGCTCAAAAATAATATCTCATTATCTTTTTACATGTCTTTATATTTGATATGCCTGATTATTGTTGTTTGGTGATGAAATTGTTGGGAGATTCATTGCTGAAGTAATTGTTGAGAGATATACCAATCTTGTAATAGGAAAAACTGAAACCTGAGTATAGGTTAAGTGTTTTTGTAAAAAGATGGTTTTGGCATCATCAAAAGGGGGAAATTGTTGGGAAATGAATTTAATAAAGAAGATTTTGATTAGATTCCAAAACCCCTGAGTATGACATGTTCAGGATAATCTTGATAGATGAGTCGAGATTCGGGCTTTTAGAGTGTTCGATGTTATCTGACAATGTATAGTCGCCAGATATAGATCGGATAGATTCAAGACTTAGTAAGTTTAAGAAACCGAAGTTCGATATGAAATTTAGTTTGAATACTCAAAGGTAGATCGAGAATCAAGACTCGGTGTGAGACCGAGAATCAAGACTCGAAAGTGAGATCGAGAATCAAGACTTCGGTGTGAACCGAGAAAATCAAGACTCAAAGATGAAAACTTCGATAGATATCGGTCAAGATATCCTTTGAAGACTCGTAAGATCAAGATAATGAAGATTGAAGACAAAGATATTGAAGGCACAGTAATTACTGAAGACTCAATAATGTACTGAATGCTCAGTATATCCTGAATGTTCCGAGGCACTGAAGCTGAGGAATATAGCCGTTGGAATCCAGCTGACGTGGACCAACGAGAGGAAGACAACCAAGTCAAAAAAGTCGCAGAACTTACAAAGAATAGTATGGATTTGAATGTGATTCTCTCCAACGGTAACATTCAAATCCAAACTATAAATACAAATTCTTCCTACATTATTATGTGTGGAAGTGCGGAGAAGATAGCAACGATGCTACAGAGCTAAGAGAACATATACTCAAGCTTTCCCACCCTAGAACACAAGTCTGTAGATATACAAATATATCCAAAGAGTGTTCTAGAACCCAATCTAAGCAACCCACGATGTATCCTACGCTTAAAGAGATTTTCCCAACCTTAGCATTGAGACTACACAAATGTAAGAAAAAATCTCACCATAGTTGGAGACAACACCAAACCCAAGCCCCATTCTCGTAAGAGATAACCAGTGGTGAAGTGAGGTAGTTGTTAGGCAATCCCAAGTGAGGGTGATAAGTCTCGATTGGAGTGTTAACTCGTTAAACATCTAGAGGCGAGCCCGAGAGGGTGATAAGTCCAGTTTTAGTTAGTAAACTACAAAGGTAGTCAGAAAACTCAAAGTAGAAAGATTAGTAAACTACAGAGGTAGTCAGAAAGCCTTAGGAAGTGTTTGAAGGAATTTCCCTAGGAACAGGGAGAGTGGATGTAGGAGCTTGAGTCTCCGAACCACTATACATTGTTGTGTTGTTTACTGCTTTACGTTATTATCTTGTCATATGCACTCGATCAATAGCAAAACAAAACACATGAGCTTAAAAGTGAAAAATCTGGAATCATCATTCCTTCACCCCTGTTTTTATATGCATCGCTTTTCATGTTTTGCTTCCGCACGCGCAAAATGGGTTTTTCCACCGGGGCTTAACAAAACTGATTAAAAAGTGTGATTTATATTATTAAAGGTATAATCGTGATAACTGAAAAGTGTGACTTTTTACAATAAAAGATACGCTCCATCCTAATTTAGATTGACTATTTTCCGTAAATAAGCGTCCTAATTTAAATTGGTCATTTCCTAAAAGGGAAATAAAGCAACTACCTTTACAAAATAATATTTCTTACAAAAAATACTTATTTACACTACATGTCATTCTACTATACACACTAAATCCACTTTACACTATTTAATACTAATAAATAACATTTTTTTCTTAAAGTTGATTTGACATTCATATCCCTCCACTAAAACTCACTTTACACCATTTAATACTAATATTTCTCACATTTCTTAAAACTCGGATCTACGGTAAGTGGCCAAACAAAATAAGGACATATGTAGTATTACTCATAAAAGCGAAAGGTGTGGCTTATATTATAATAAAGGGTGTAATCGTGATAATTTAAGAGTGTGACTTATATTACTAAAAAGTGTAGTCCTAATAATTGAAGAGTCATATGCCTATAAAAAATTAATCAGTTTTACCGCGAACTAGTTTCACATAATACCAATTCTAAACAAGAATGTTGCAACAATATTGGAATATTATATTACCATTGAAGCCAAAGAACGCATGAGTTGCTGATCCCACTTCCTGTTCAACTGTAAAATGATAGTCCAAAGACATTTCTTGCATCCTTGTAAGCAAACACTCATTTGAATTCACTGCATTCAAAATTATTTAATGACAATGTAAGTAATTTCAATCAACAACAACAAGGGAAATTTATTGAGTTTTATCATTTCCTTTTATTTTTTCTCTCTCACAATATTATTTACTTTAACTTCATATGGTAGTGCAAGAATTATGCAATTTTATGATCCTACTTTATTTTTTATTTGATTGATAAATGTTATCGGGACCATGTTTTTCTTTTTTTAATACTCCAACTCCATTAAAACCATTTATAACTATATATGAAAAAGTTGACCTGAATAACCAAACAAAAAAGAAGCATATGATTGAGCAGTAAAAAGTGAAGCTACTTTACTGACACCATGTGCAAGAACATTAAAACCAACTGCCATGTCACTCAAACAAAAAGTTTGATTTACCACTTTGGATTTATAGTAATTGAGTTGTTTCTTGAACATGTACTATACAAATGGGCCGTTTCAATATAAATAAATTTTATAAATTAATCGTTTTAATATAAACAAATTATATATTTCAGTAAAATTTATTATATTTTAAAAATACACATTATAAAATGCAAGGTGTACTTTTTGAATCCAACGCCTAACATTTTTTAGGCCACTTAATTGAGGGTAATGAAAGTGGATAATAAAAATTACTTCTATTAATGATATTTGGCAGTTTGGATGTATAAGTATTGAGAATAGAAGTAAGTAATTGATTACCCTCACTCATCCAATCCACCTCATATGATATCCATTGTTGATATTCTAACTAAACAATAACAATGCAACTAATAACTTTTAGTGATTAACTCCTCAATGATGTCCATTATAATTATCATTCTCTAGTCACAAAAGCGAACACTTAATTTAACTAAGCTAAATTGGTAACTGTCGGTGGGAAGATGACACCCTATGAAGAAATGGTAAGTGCGGCACCAATGGTGCCGTGTGCATTGACACAGAGAATACTAGCACATGGATGGAGGATGCCAAATTACCATCCAACCCTCAATAAAAGAGATAATCACCAAACTCTCATTGTTGCATGTTAGCTTTCAAAGAAAAAGACAAACTTGCCCCGCAGATCCGGCACTGCCATGCCGTGTAATCCGGGTTCCACGAATACTTCCAGAAGAAACGTCAGGATAGTTTCGTCATTGGATATTTTGAGTAACGGTGAATTTTCACATTAATATTTAGTCAAATTGAAAAGCGCGCAAGAATTTCTTTTGTCAGATTATTGTACTCAGGGTAGCTACAACTAATCAATATTATTATCAATGATATGGTGGTTGTTAAAACCACATGCCACAGGGGGTTTTATCAGTATCCATAGTAGGTGAATGATTTAACATAGTATTTACTTATCTAAATAATAATACAAATATGAGAAGGTTTTATGTGAAAGTGGTTTACCGTACACCACTCATACTATTGTTTGTAGAAACTAATACTATAGTACACCACTCATACAAATATGAGAAGGTTTCATATGAAATTTTGCCTACAAAGATATATATATACACACACATACTGGAAGAGAAAGTATTCCGTGAAAATTGTCAACGGTGAAATGTATTTTTTTAAAAAAATTTGTATCACATGTTAAATAAATAATAGTATTTCTTGTTTTTACTGGACAACATTAAGTATTTTTAGTGAATAATATCTCATATTTTTCATAATATAATGGTATTACATACTTTGTCAGTATTAATAATTTTCACTAAACAATGTTATTTGTTTTTATTGAATCGTATCATTTGTACTAGTTTCATATTATGAAAACACCTAACATTGTATAGTGAAAATAATAATATTATTTAGCGAAAATAAGTAAAACTTTCACTGTCCCAACATTTTGTTCACATGTGAAGTGACACACATATTAGAAAAATTGAATAATGAATATGGTTTTAAGAGATAATTTTGTAAACCTTTATGTATAAATTAATGTAATAAATTAAATTTTGTGCATATATGATCTTAAAAGAATGACATTTTATATAAATTTCTGAATATCATGTGAGGGTGAAATTTACAAATAGTTTTTCTTTTTTAAGGATGTGAACTATGTTATAGTATTAAAGAGGAAAGTATAACAAAATCATAGGACTGAGTGAGGGAGTATTGATTAATAAACAAGATATATGGTTAAAAAAAATCAATTTCACCAAGAACAAAAATATTAAATAATAGATATAATTTATAGAATTCTGCCTTTATATAATTATATCTAAATAATATTTTTTTTTTTAAAAGCAAGAGATATTAATGTCTGAATTTAATGCGTTCAGTTAAAGGCCATGATACGTGGTAATCATATAGAAGAAAGGCCCCACCGTCCCGCAATGCATTAAACAAATCTCTCCAAGAAGCTACAAGTATAACGGCTAAACAAATAAATAGTAATAGAGGTACTTTTGCATGACATCGTCTCATGTGAGACGGAGTGTAATTTGTGCATTGACGTTTTAACACTTTAAAAAATGTGAGTGTTAATTGTATTAAATAGTACTCAGTCTTATGTATAAAATCGTCTCATACGAGTTTTTATCACAGTAATGTTCATATATATATCCCCACCCTCTAAAATAAATAATTATAACCGCCGACACTTCTGCATGTTGCGACATGTCATGATAAATCACTTTGCAGTCTAATATCTTCCACTAACTCAAAAGTTTATGACAAGTTTTAATATGAAATGATGCAATATTAGTTAAATTTTGGGGGTGAATTTAAGTTAAAAGTATCTTCTTGATTAATCATTAACCTCAATTTGTGTTTTACCCTATGTTGCATCGTTGCGGGTGCGTGGATACGGGAGCGATAAGATACGGGTACGGGAATACAAATTTTCAAAAAAATTAGGGTACGATATGACAAGGATATGTCTGTTTATTTATATTTTATTATATATAATACCTATAAAATATATGAAAATTTTAAAATTAATATATTAAATGTATATAATTTACATAAAACTTAAGCATTTTTAATAATTTAATGTAATTAAATAACAAAACATTAATTCAAATAACATTAGCTCAATACATAAATTATATTAAGGAATTCATTAAAAACAAGTTATATATTTTCAATTTAAATTATATAACATAATAATATTCAATTGAAATAACACATTTAGTACTTAATAACATGACCATATTGAGTTTTAGTCTTAAAAAATTGCAAAAATAAACAAAACAAATGAAAAAAAAAGATTTTTTCTAAAAAAATAACCACTCACACACCCTTCCCACACCGGATACGTGTATCCTAATTATTATTTTTAAAATTATTAACCGATTCGCCACGTGACGTATTCGGTGCGAATCTCACACGAATCACACCCGCACCCTAGAAGTATCCGATACGGTGCGGTGAATTTTTTTAGAAGAATCCGTGCATCATAGGTTTTAGCTTTCCAAATAAGTATAATTCATGTGGGTGAAAACGAAAAACCCACAGTGTTTTTTATTAATCTAGAAAGTACCTAAATAGTGATTGGTGGCTAAAATTAAAACATGATGATTTTTTTTTATATAGGACATTAATGATGGTATATCTATATAGTTAGTTAATATAAAGAATGTCTTGTGAAAAGAACTAAAATATAAGGTGGGCGTCATGTACATTGCGGTGCACGGTGCACTTATAGTGCATTTTAAAAAGATATAATTTATTTATATTGAATCGTACAATTATTTTTTTTATTTTAATAATTATAGGTTCAATGTAAATAAGTTACATCTTTCACAATAACAAATTGTATAATTGTAAATGCACTATGAGTGCAAGTGGATATATATAAAAATTAGTTATATAAAAATGTTTTAACTTACCAAATCTCCAACGAGCTTGCACAAGAGCCATATCCGGGTTGTGAATGAGGAACGGGACAGCCCGTCTGAGAAAATCGGGTTCGGGCCGGAAATCGGCGTCGAAAATAATGACATAGTCGCATTCTTTGACATAGTCGCGTTTGAGTCCTTCTTTAAGCGCTCCAGCTTTGTAGCCTCCTCTACTCTCTCTTATTTGATATGTAATGTTGACGCCTTTGCTTCCCCATCTAATGCATTCTTTCTCCACCATGTCCTAAACAATCATAGAGGACATTAATACAAATTCAAAAGAAACCATATATTGCATATTTTATAAAAATATTAATTAAATGTCGCTTTTGACTTTTCATATAGATTAAAAAAATTATTTATTAATAATGATTATTTGAATAAAAATGATGTTCATAATATAACATCAGCAAGGTATTAATGAATAGACATACTTGAAAAAGAGATAATTTTTAATTTCGCTTGAAAAGCCAAAAGTCGCATATATTTTAAAACCATTATTTTTCTTAAGCAACAATCAAATTAAAACAGATGAATAAAGTATTTTTACTTAAAAAAATTTAATTGTGTACAATATAAAGACTAGCTTTGGAATATGTAGGCATAAAAACTAGCCTTATAAAATGATAGTATCAAGACAACATGAAATTAATTGGAATTCCTTCCTTTTTTTTTTACCTTGATCATAAGGTCAGTTGAATCATCAAGTACTTGAATCACTAGCCTATCAGCAGGCCAAGAAAGATTACACGCCGCACCAATTGAAATCTTGTAAACCTGCAAAAATCAAAAGGAAAAATAAAATTCTACAACCCTTGTCACACGCACCCTCACATTTCTACACATGAGAGAAAAAAAAAAGTAAAAGAATAACAATCATGTAAGCAAAAATTATATATGAATATGACAAAAATTAGTGTAGATTCGAGTTCACGATGAACTCGATTTTTTTAATATCATTGTTATATAAAAACTACATAAAAATTATTATTGTTATACACAAAAACTCTATTTAAAAAACTTTATATTTTTAAACATAACAATGATAATTTTTTCATATAATAGTGATATAGTTCATTTATAAGTATTACTCCATAAATATTGACACTGTTATTTATAAAATTTATCATTATTAAATATTTTTTTAATAATGATATTCATGTACACAACAATGATAATTTATTTTTATGTACACCCTCTTTCCATTAAAATTGTGCTCAATTTTTTGGGCACATATTTAAAAAAAATAGATAAAAATAAATGATATTATAGAATATCGTGGGGTTCAACCTTTATCTATAAAGTGAATTTTGTAGATAAATTATAATAATAATATAGATAATTAAGTGATGATTAGAGGATTGAGATAAAATTAGTGCGTCCGTAAAAGGATATGCTTACCTTTATGAACGGAGAAAAAAAAAATGAGTACAAATTTAATGGATAGAAGGGAACATAAAATTAATATTTTTAAAAATAGAGTTAGACCCTACAATTCTTTATCAAAGTAAAAATAGAAAGAAAATACAAACCTCTCTTTCATTAAACATGGGGATCTGCACAAGAACCATGGGGTAAACGGCCGTCCCAATTTCCGGGTCATCTTTAATGGGCTCCCATTTATATCTCTTTTCGGGCTTTTTCCAAAAAAGCTTCACCAAAACAATAACAACTCCCATATACAGCCTTTCCATGAACACCATTATCGACATCGCTAAACAAATGTAAACACAAACGTTGAGCAACGGAATTATTAACGGCGCTTTTACCAGCTCCCACAAAAGACCAAATTGCCCCTCCGCCGTGAAGCTCTTTCCCGAAATACCCTCCATTTTTTGGGTTTCAAGAAACAGGGGAACCAATCAAATGCTCTGTTTTTCAACAGATCTGCTTCTGAAAAGAGAAGAAAATTGGGCTTTAAATTGCACTGTTTCTGCAATGCATTCTCTGTTGTGGATATGGCTTTATTAGTTTGACCTGAAATGATACTTTTGTGGTGTCGAAATGATACTATTAGAAAGAGAAGGTGAGGAGAGTGGAGCAAGTTATGGGGGAGTCGGTGGGTGAAAAGAAGTTGTTTTATAGTCAATATGATGTCTCATTTGGTATAAGATTTATTATAAAAAATAGTAATGTAATTTACCAAAAATAGTACAATTTTTTTTTTTTAATAACCGGCTACTGGAATTATGGGAATTATCTTGACTCTTCCAACCTTGATTTTATTGCCTTTGTCATTTACACAAATTTGACCAAGAAAAGAAAAGAAAATCAATTACTCTTAATAAGGTAATAATTAGGAAATCATACCTAGTTATGTTCCACTTTTTATGCGGGATAAAATTTTCTATTAAATGCCTTAAGAAACAAAATCTATACTATGTATTAAAAAGTGGCAAGGGACGAGGAATTATTTTTCCAATCCTTTTACCCTTATTTATTTTTATTTTGTATAATTTAATTCTTGATTATATTGTATAATTTTTCTTTATAATTTTGTCCCTTTATTTATTTTATTTTGTAAATTTACTTAATAGTTACGTTTAGTTCTTTTACACCTTACACATTTAATTTATTAAATTTCATCCAATCTTTTGTTTATTTTATTTTATAAATTTATTTAATAATTAATTTAAATTCTCTTTTTCTATTGGGCTTATTGAAAAAAAATCACATTTAGGGTTATTATAAATTACAACATATACATATGTATTTATATCTATAATACGACGGATCCAGAATTTCATCCCAAGGGGGCCGGAATTTTCTATTAAATAAGAACGATAAAATTCTAGAATCCCAACAAGGGCGAAATGATAAAATTTAACGATTTTAAGACATAAATATAAAATTTTCAACATATATAGTACAAAAAAATTTAATCTCAAGCCCCCCCAAATCCATCCCTGACCTATATATAATAGCGTACACCGGTCCAAAATTAGAAACCATTGAATTTTTCCGCTAAAAACTATTGTCAAATTGAAAATGAATTTTAGGAAAAAATATTAACAAATAATGATGAATTGAGATTTTTTTTTTGAAAAAAATAGAAAGAAAAAATCATTAACAAATAATGAGAGAAAAAAATATTAACAAATACTAATGAATTAAAAAAATAGAAAAAAAATTAGAATAAATATTAGTAACAAATAATATGGGGAAAAATCTTACTCTTTGAAAAAATATCTATATATAACAAATAAAATCATGATAAAATTTAATGATTTCTCAAAAAAATCTTGCATTAATTTTCTTCGGAATTTATTATTATTCTTGGGGAAAAAAATCTTAATATTTGAGGAAAAAATCTTAATATTTGAAGAAAAAATCTATATATTTTAAATAAAATCATGATCAAATCTATTGATTTCGCAAAAAATCTTGTATTAATTATATTTTGAATTTATTATTATTTTCCTAAATTTTTTCCTCCATCCATGTATATATATAAAAAATTAATAGAGTGTAGCCCCGCGTTTTACGCGATATAAAATAAAAAACTATATTGTTACTTTTAAATTAAATATTTTCAAAATATGATTTTTTTTTTATTTAATTCAACACTAGTCATATTTTTTAAATTTTTAATATTTTATAAATGTAATATGCAAGTTTTATGATTCGAAGATGATAAATCATCTGATATTATAATTTTAAAAAGAGCATTATAATGATTGTATTAAAGATACATGTGGGTTGTAGTAATTCTACGCAAACCTAATATTATAAATTACCTGGTATTGTTATTATAAGTATAATATTAAAATAATTATGTTTGAAATTTTGTATTTTGCGGTGCGAGAATACATGTTGGACGTGCGAGAATATTGCTCACTTATTTTTATATATTTTTTATAGACAAAATATATTTATAACTCATACCATATCTTTATGAAAATATCAATTAATACTTAATTGTAAAAGGTAATTTTTTAAAGTTGGTCTCTTGTGCACCCAAGTGCACCGTGCACTCATACAACTGAATAACCCATTTTAAAAAAATATTTGATCCATCAAATATATTAGACATGTTATGTGGACAGTGGTGAACCTAGAAATTCAAAACAGAGCATGCACAATTGTAAAAATACTTTAAAAGAAATTAAAAATCATATAGTTAAAAAAATTATTAGCATAGTTACATTAACCCAAAAAAAAGGCAAAAAAACATGCATTAAAAGTCCCATAAAAAAAATGTAACATACAAAATAAGAAAGGGGTAAAAAACTTGCGTCTAATAAATTCCATTTTAAAACTTCATAGTCTTTTGATTCATACAATATCAATCTTAAAACTCTTTTAAAATAAAAACTGACAATAATTTTAAAAGAGATAAAATAAAAAAGAATAAAATCACATTTGAGGTTACGGACGGGAACAGAGCTATGTAGACATATGAGTGAAGTCAGTGAGATGAAAAGTGAAAATGAAAAAAAAAAAAAAGAAAAATATATATATTTTTCCACTAACTTTTCATTTTATTATTTATTATAGTGGAGCTAATTGGTGGGTCATCCACTATGCCACCCCTCAGTCATTATAGTTCCATTTTTTCATCTACAATCTCTATAATGCAAAACATCTATAAGATGATGTGTCAAGTAATAAAATAATATGGCAATGATGTGGCAAAACCACATTCTTCTATTTCAAATCCCTCTAATCTCATTCATTCAGAGTGTTGTTTTGATTTCGGCCGTTGATTTTGTCTTTCACTTTCTATAAATTGTGACATCTCTCATTCATTTTTTCTTCATTCTATTTGACAATTTCTCATTTTTCATTTTCAATTCTCATATGATGACGATTTATCATCATTTTATTTTTTCATATCATATTTTTCATTTGTTCAAAATGACGAAAATATATTATTGTTAAATCTTATTTGCTGGTGTCGATTTCATTACTATTACGTCATTTTCTATTGGTTGTGATTATATTTTATTTGTTTGTATTGATTTTCAGATTTCTACTGACCATTTTTTATTTTCAGATTTATGATTCATGAAGATGATGTGGTGTTTACAATGAAGTCGTCGATGACATATTATCAAGTTTTGTTTAATGTTTACAGTTTTTGTATCTTATTTTATGACAAATGTTCGTGTTCGTCTCTTCCATTGTAACGAATTTAACTATTATTTCATCGAATATGATATGATTTTCTTATATTGTAACGGATCTTCATCTCTATCATTGCATTATTTTATATCACAATTCTTCCATATATGTTAATAAAAATATAATTATATTTCTATCATTTTAACAATTTCCACAACATCAAAATCAATAAGAATCAAAACTTAAATGCAGAAAATATATTTCCAATGACTAAGATAGAAAGAGATTTCGGATAAAATTCTCTATTATATAATAAAAGTCATTTAAAAAAAAACAATTAATATAAAAACCATTCCAAGAATAAAAAATATATATATTATTATTCGTGGCAATTATGGCCCTAATTAAATCAATGTAAATTATTTAGATGTAAAAAAGTAATAATATAATTTAATGGTAATATGTGTATTAAAAGTTATATTATCCTAAAATCACTCGATTTCCTAAAATCACTCTATTATCTCATTATTGTTGTGAGCACTACGATTACACTCTCATTGCCTTTTAGTTATACTAGGATTCTAACACGTGCGTTGCACATGACACGTGTAATTATGTACCGATTTGTTAAAGTATGATAGTTCATGTTGAATAATAAATAAAAAAGTGAAATTTTATAACGAAAACATCTTTTATGCTTGATTATGTTTTAATGTAAAAATTGATTTACTTTGTATCGTTCATGGACCTGATTTTTTTATGTGTATAGTATGGTTGTGCATGTTACATCCGTTTTTTCTTAGAAGTGTCGGTGAATAAATTAAGGACTATTTGATTTTTTATTTGTATTTTTAGTTTCAATTTTTAGTATTCTTCCCTCTTTACATTACAATCTTCTTATACACAATGTTTTTGGTCAAATACTTCTCTTTTTTCTTGATCAAAACTTTTGTATCTTGTATTGAGATACATTGATAAATTGGCCAATGTTTTTTTTTTCTCTTTCGAGACACTTCCAAAGAGCATGGCAAAGATTGCATCAGGATCAATGTTAAGTATCAAAAAAGATTATCACTAACGTGGAGACTTGAGCTTGCATAATATATAAAAATATGTCTCAAATTCAATTTCTATTACCATATATATGATCATACACCAACTATTGTGTAAGTACAATGATTATCATCAAAGAAACTATCACTAATATGGAGACTTGAGCTTGCATAATATATAAAAATATGTCTGAAATTCAATTTCTATATCCATATATATGATCATACACCAACTATTGTGTCTAAAAGTATACTTACTCTGCTGCCTGATATTGACTTGCCTCATACAATAGATACAAGATCAGATGACACATTAAACAATGGATCAACACCATGCAATTTGCAGAAATGACCATCTATCTTCTTTAATTATAACATGCAAGTTAATAGATATTCACCAAAATGATATAGTTAGTTATGCTTCATCTTACGTGAATCAGAAGGAGCGATTCAATAAATCATTACCTGAAACTCCACATTTCAAGCCTAAGACAAAATTGATGAAAATCTGCCATAGCTTTAATTGATGAAAATCCCTATTAGATTTCACACCAAAGACACCCTATAAACAATAAAAATATATCAGTGACGATTGAAGATTAAATGCAATTTGGTTTCCATATAAAACTATTGGTTTTGAGGCTTTCTAGAGAGACTGCAGACAAACATTTTTTCCGTGAACCCCAGCAACTGAATCCTTTAGTTCCCGTTTACGCACTTCCTACAATATGAACATAGGTAATGACGATATCTCTCCTGAATTCAGAATATCAGAGGTCAACATTTATGTTTGTAAAATGCAACAGAACTGACTATGAAGAAAGTATAATGTCCCATGTAATGAAAGGAAAAAATATCAATTTGAGTTCTAGTCAAAAACTGAAACTCAAACTTAAGAAACGACTATAAGTTTCTTACACCACGTAAGATTGATGATTGAGAATCATCTAAAAATTCCATCTAATTGCCACAATACCAAACATTTAAATTGCATCTTTTAGCCATTTGGAGGTAATTTTTATAAATAAGATTACCTCATATATTACATCTGCCCCTTTTGAGTGTCATCTCCTCCATTATGTAAACCAAACATAGTTGATGAATAAATGTGTTTGTATAAACTTTTTATGTGAATGGATGCCCCCATATACCAAAATAGCAAAATCAGAAAGTTGGTCATTCAAAAACTTCATGCTAAATATTGCTTCAAATTCTTATAATTTAACCACAAAGTAAAATTTTTGAAGATATCATGATTTCACAGTACCAATCTTCTCAACAACACTAAGCCCTTGCTCGGTCAAAACAATGTTCGATGCGACGAAGCTAACTAAAATAATTTCATCTCCAAATAACGAAAATTAAAAGCTTGAAAGGGCTTAGTCCCAAAACGGTTGTGTATTTTATGAAGCTTAATAAAAAAATAACATCACTAAATAAAGATAATAGGAAGGTCTGTATCATGATCTTATAAATCTAAAGTTTTAAATAAATAATTGACACTTTTCAATAATTTTAAATAAAACTAATGTAAAATGGGTGTTATTAAATCAAATGACATTGAGATTTAAGCATTGGTTTCTAAATTCTGATTAAAAGATCCTGTGGGAGCAGATTAATTGTTTCACCACTACAGTGTCAGTCGATTATGCAGCATTAACAATAATTATAAGAAAAATAGCACATCCACAAAGATGTGTTCCATCTGATCCTTTAAATTTAAATAAGAGAATTCAAGGATTCCAATCTAATCTAATTAAAGGGTCTTAAATTAACTTATTTAGATTATTAAGAAGTGGGAAAAGAAAATACTTTTCACATACATCACAATATCAAAATTCATCAAGAATAATTATTATACATTATAATTTTCAAATAGAATGACAAGGACGATCATGATCAATTCACATGGGCAAGAAATAAACCATATCATATATAATTTTAATCAGAGGAAACCATTTAACATATATTAGAACAATTCACAATCTATCATTTAATGAACACCACCAGAATTCCTAGTTTTAGCAGCAACTCAACAAATTAGAGTATGTGCAATTAACATCTCATTCACAATTTCCAATTCAACCTCCCTAATTTTTCGTTTTTTACCTCTAGCAATGTGGCGAGTTCAAATTCCTCTAAGTGCAAGCAACCCCCACAGATTCCCCACTTCGTGCGCATTTTCTGCAACTCCAACACAACGCCTGCACAAAAGAAACCCATCATACAAACTTATCACACTAAACATTGTCAGGTTAGTTAAGATTTTAGTCAAATAAAACAATTAGGAGATCAAAAACTATCCCAGAATTAATTAAACATCCAAGGGAGAGAATACATAACACAAATACAAATAAGTAGAAAAGATAGAGCATCAGACACGGGATAACAGCGCACCGAACAAATACTTAGAAACATGAATCCATCATCTGAGGCCAAACACAGTCCCGTCCAGCCCCGGGCTGCCCTAGCTACACCCGCCTCCATCACCCTTCTATACCGTCGCACTAGTTGAAGCCTAGGTCACAGGAACTCAGCAAGAGGCGGAGCCACGGTGGCGACCCTAAATTTCGAAGCATCTTCCGCGATAACCAGGCATACGAGCTTGTTCTACTTGTTGAAAAAAACAAAATTGGAAGAGGCGTAACTGTTGTCTCATTGAATTGTGCTAAAGTGAGAATTAAAGAGTCATTATTAAGTAACTTATTAAAAAAGTGAAAAAACAAAAAACAAAAAAAAACTGCATAAAATAACAGATTCTAATAAACAATAGAAGTAGGATAAAATTGCACAAAATAAAAAATAACAGGGATAAAAAGGTCCAAAAATAATTTCCCAACCCAAGCCATTTTTTAATATAGTATAGATATAGATATAGATATAGATATAGATAGATAGATATAGATAGATATAATAAAATTAAATAAATGTCAATAAAATTATTAATAAGATATTATTAATTAGTCAACTTAAAAATTAATGTCGATTGACTCATTTAATTTTAATTAATGCAACCATGCTACGTAAATGAATGAATTTTGATACACAGACAATAAATATCTTATGGTCATATTGTGCAATTTATGAACTAATTGTTATAGATCAAAAGTAAATTAAATTAAATTTTATAAGATTATATGAAATTGTATTATTAATTTACTGTAATTAAGGGTGTGTTTTGAAACACTTAAAACAGCTTCCAATAGCACTTATTTTTAAAAGTTGTGAGAGAGAGCTTTGAAAATAAGTGTTTCTAGAAGTTGTTTTAAGTGTTTCAAAACACGCCCTAAGAGACCAGACTCCCTAAAATCACTCAGCTTAACTAAATAGTGAAGATTGATTATTGTATTTTAATTAATGATAATTAATGAAGATCTATAAAAGTATATGTGTTTAAAAGGGTATTATATTTTTGGCAAAAACTTGTATACAATATTGCATACAAACCATAATTATAGGTTAATTGGGCTTTTTTTTTTTTTTTTTTAGAGGGCACAGGATCGCTGGTTGAGGCGGGGCTTCTTCTTCCTCGCGTCGCGTCAAATTGTCATTTCTTGATTTTAATTTTTACAACGCTGCTTTTTCAGGTTCTTCATTCTCCTCTCTTCTCCTGTTCTTTTTTTTTTTCTTCCATATTCTTCTCAATTTCTTCCGTTTTCTCATCCTCACAAATTTACAGGTTCTTCTGTACTATTCTCACGATGTTGTTTAAATTTTATAATCTTGGATTGAGGATTTTTTTTTCGCGCTTTTACTGATTTTTGTTCATGTAGTAACACTCGTTTGTTCATAGGGTAACACTCTTTTGTTCTTGTAGTAACACATCAAATTGTTCTTTAAATCTGTAATTTTGGACTGGGAATTTCTTTTCGCGCTTGTTCAGGTTTTGTTCATGTAGTAACACATTTTTCTTCATAGGGTAACACTTTTTGTTCGTGTAGTAACACATGTTTTTTTAGTAATATGTAACACTGTACATATGTCATGTTACCATATGAACAACAATGTGTTATCATATGAACAACAATGTGTTACCATATGATAATGTATTTGTAATTTTTATTTCACGTTGTAACACATTTCGTTTCTATAAGTATCACATTTTTTCATGTAGTAACAAATAAAAAAAATATTTTAAAAACTATGTGCTCAATAGGAATTGAATCTGGGACCAAATATATTAACAACAGACCTAAACCACTAGGCTACAACACATATTTGATAAAGATATCCTTCTATATGTATATATGTGCCCTTTTTAACCCATAGGCCCAAATACGACCTTATACATACACCAATTGACCCGCCATTGACCCGCGAATTTTAGTCTTTTTTTCCTTAATTGTGTGGTATTGCACATAACACTAGTGTGCAATATTTCACACAAGACCTACTCTATATTTTTTTGGAGAATATTTGTTACTATTAACTTATTGTATATTTTTCTGTAACTATTATATTTAAAAATTTAAATTTATAGTAGATTTTTTATGAGAAATTTATTACTATAATAATATGGATTTTTTTTAAATAGTCTAATAATGTATTTATGACAAGAAACATGTTCCGTTAATTAGGCTCTATAATGATATAATTAATTATTAATTATTTAAAATCATTTTATTTAAGAAAATAAATGTTGCATGGTTTTAAAAAGACTCGATCAAATCCAAATATATTATCTAAAAGTGTGATTTAAGTACATTAGTACTTTTAAAATTATGGATTAAAGTTCAAATTAATATACATTCAAAATTTAAGATTTAAATATACCTTTAATATAGTGAAAATTATGGATCTTTTTTAGAATTATATGGATCGAAATTATGGATCGAAATATATCATGACAGCAGATAGTTATTTTCAAAATCACAGGTGAATATTAAGTTGATTTTTTTTTCTATATAGGTTTACTTATATTTAATGTCTAATTAATGATAATTGATTATAAACTGATACTAAATATACAAAGTCAAAATGTATTTAATTAGATGCAATATTTCTCGGTCTAATTTATTTAAATATTTTAGATAATGTATGTGTGTTAAAATATCCATAAATATAAATCATCTGATTATTAGACATAATAATGATTTTTTTTATAAGTATTTAGATGTACAGATTAAGAGGAACAATTAAATTATTTATGATCAGTATATTCTTGAAAAGTATCAAGCATATGAACAGTACGAAAAATTGTATGTACTTTTTTGTTGAAATTTTTATTGCATTTATTGGTACATAAGTATTATAATTTATTTATCTTTAATTACAAATTTAATTTAATTATAGAACTAAAATGAATATATTATCTTCTCATGATTATGTCTTATAGTATTAGTTTTTTCATGGAAAAATATCGATTATTTAATGATACAATTTTTCATATTTATCTTTAATTACAAATTTAATTTAATTATAGAACTAAAATGAATATATTATCTTCTCATGATTATGTCTTATAGTATTAGTTTTTTCATGGAAAAATATCGATTATTTAATGATACAATTTTTCATATTTGCAATTTTTAGTGTTACACGAACACTCCTCTAATATGGTTGTTAAGTTATCTCATTCATGATGAACTAATACTTCATATTTCGCATAATTACAATTTTTTTTAATTGAATATATAAATTGGTACAATTGATCTTGATATACAAATTATAAAATTTAGTGACAATATAAAATTAATAAATGTAAACGCGTCACATTTAAAAAAATTAAGATATTTATGCTTAATGAAGAGATATAAACCTCATAGTTAAAATCGTTAGTTTGATACAGTAAAAAATATACTCATTACATGACGAAATTTATAGAAATTGATTAGTTGACCAAATTTTCAAAAGTGATTGCTAAGGTACAATTAATAAATATAAAATTGTAATAAGAAGAAGATTTATTATTGTAATGATTAATACTTAAATTAGAATACGTTCAAATTTTAATTTTAAATATATCTTTAAGATAGCGAAATTTATGGAATATTTTTAGAATTTATAGGCCAGAATATATATCAGGAAAGAAAATAGGTTTTTGCAGGAGAATATTAATTTGAATATTTATTTCTATATATAGGGTTATTTATATTTAATGTTTTATTAATAATAATTAATTTTAAATTAATTACCAAACATAAAAGGTCAACTATATTTAATAAGACACAATATTCTTTTGATGGAAAGATTTGTATCGACTAATTGAACATAATTTTCTCGGTCTAATTTATTTAAATATTTTAAATAATGTAAGTGTGCCGAAAATATTAGTATATGTAAATCCTTTGATCATTAGACAAACAAATTAAATTTTTTTTTTCTTGGACAAGGTATTTGAATATACAAATTAAGAGGAACAATTAAATTATTTATTATCAATTGATGATACTTTGCAATCACCAAATTAATATTACACATATTTTATAAATTAAAAAAAAATAGGGAATGTTGTGCAGGACATAGAGACGCCACTTCCTCCGGCAGAACAGAATGTGACTTCGCAGACAGTGCTAAATATGACCGAACAACGCTACTTAGAGCCTTCTGGAGGAAAGATATCTTCAAAGGATCCTTTAGGCAAGCTGATAAATGCAAAACTTAAAAGGGTCCGAGAGGAAGAAAACAAGAGAAGAGAAGAATACAACACATGAATGAGAGCGAAGAAGATACAGGATGCCCTACAAGCCTCCCTAGATGAGACTACAGCTGTGAATCGTCGTTAGCTTGCTTATTTCATGATTTCAGTTGTACTTATCGGTGATATGGTCACTTTTGGGCCATCTACACTCTATTTCATGTACGGGTCACTTTTGGGCCCAACCTTTTTCTTTTCCTTTTAATAAATCGCTTATTCGTACAATAGATAATTCTTATATAAAATGATAACATTAAAAAAAAATATTTAGTTAATATGTATGTGTGCCTCAAAAGTTTGATATTCGATATAAGAGAATGATTTATGTAACTGATGATTTATGTTTAATTTAAAGCTTCTAATTTTTATATTAATTAAGTATTTGTGTTAAAATTGGCTCAACTTTAGATGTCTAATTGAATTGATCTAAAACATAATATAAAATAATATTTAAATAAAATTTTATAAAAAAAATGGTCATATTACAATAAGTTTTTGACAAAATATATATATATATATATATATATATATATATATATATTAATAAATATTTTAGTTAACATACGACTTTAATGGAAGAACATTGGTATCTTTTTATTTAAATAAACCGTCATCTTAAGTTTTGAATATTTAAATTATTTTTAAAACATGAAAAGAGAATTTTGTATAGGCATTTGGTGCAATACACACACATATATATAGTAACTCATTAATAGATAATTGATGTTAATTGATTTCTAACTTATTTTCTATAAAGTCACGGTCAAGTCTGCTTTAAAAGTATAAGAAAAGTGATTTTTAATTCAAATCAAATCAATAATAAATTGAAATTTGAATAATTAGAGACGGAGTCGAACATATTAAAATTGAAAAAAGTTTTAAGTTTTAAATTAGTTTATTGTTGCAAATCATACAATAAAAAACATTAAGAATTATTAAAAAATGAATATACCAATATGTTATGCCATAATATGTAAATCTTTTACACCAATTAATTGTTGTTTCTTAAACTATTTAATGACATAATAATTTATTTATATTATAATATGAATGTATGATATATCTTAATTATAATAATTAATATGCTATAAAATCTTTTAAAATACAAATAATATATAGACGTTTTTTGTAGGTGAATTGTATTGTACGAGGGTAATTTCTAAACAATGAGAATACAATAAATATTGAATCAACATGATATGTAATTGCATATAATTTATATTTAAAACATATATTATAATTTATCATTTATAATAATAAATGAATAGAAATATATATATATATATATATATAAATATAACGTATACAATGTTTAAAAATACAAATCATGCTTATACTTTAATTAATAAAAAATATAATTATGACGTTTTTAATCTAATATTAGTATAAGATTTACTTTGAAAGAAGGTATATTACACTTCATAATATTAAGAAATAATAAATATGAATATAATAAAATTAAATTAATCTAATTAAATAAATATTTGAAGTATTTAAAATATATATATATATATATATATATATATATATATATATATATATATTTTTTTTTTTAAAATTCCGCATGTATGCAAATTTGAGATTATTAGTATATTTGACTCTAAAATAATATAGGTTTATATTATCGGATTATAAGATTTTTTTTAAATTCTATATGATCTAAAAATTATATAGTATTATATTTAAATAAAATTATAGTTCATATTTAAATATATGTATGTTTCCCTTAGAATAATATGATGATTTTTTTATGTGGGCGTCATTTATTGAATGAACGAGATGGTGATTTAAGGTTCATGTATGTTTTCCTTATTGCATACATAGTGCTGTAACATTTTATTGCACAACATGAAACACATTGTCATGTTGTGTTTACAATGATCTGCCTCAACCTTTTAGTTTGTGCAAGTAGATAGTTTTCTCTACCAGAAAATTCTTTATTTTTTTGGTATTTTTATTTATTATTCTGTTTTTTACAATAGGGTTTTTACTAACATTCACCTAATTTTCTCTAAGAAAGAAAAAAAAAAGTTGGAAACCTAAAAAAGTATTTTTCTTTCAGAATAATTATGATGATCTATACTATGCGCAAGCTAACTTACTTATGTAAAAAATAGTAGCCAACTTAGATCTTTAATATACAGTTATACAGTTTTGATATGGAGACCACGAGTGGTCACCTTATGGAGCCCAATTGATGATTTGGTTTTCCACCTCAGCTTATTACCTAATTAAATAATTTAAATTAATTTTAAAAAAACCCTACACCCTAAAACCTAAATCATGAACCCTAAACCATGACCCATTCGGGCCGGGTGAACCATGAACCACTCGGACAGAGTGAATGTTGGGATATTTTAGTTTTGATGATTTGTGTCAAAACATTATCAACTTGTGTTTTTGAAGCTAACTTACAGATAACAAGTTGAGGGGGAACGGGAGAACAAATTGAGGGGGAACTCACGAAAATCAGACGAAGATGATCGAGATCAGGCGAGGCTGCAGACGAGACTGATCGAGATCAGATGAGTAAGAAGAGTTCCGGAGTCAACTGATGAGCTGAGCAAAATCAGAAGAAAAGATAAGCTAAGCCAGCTGATCAGAAGAATCAGAAGGTCAAAAGATCAGATGACCAGAACAGACCTGATCAGAAGACCAGATCAGATGACCAGATGACCTGATCAGAAGACCAGATCAGATGACCAAAAGATCAGAAGAAAAGGTTGCAGATCAGAAGAGGAGCAGATGAGACTGATCGAGATCAGACGTGATCGAGATCAGATATGAAGATGAGCAGATGATCAAGATCAGACGTGATTGAGATCAGATGTGCTAAACTGATATGCTAACCTAATATGCTAACCTGATGTACTAATCTGATGCAGATAAACTGATATGCTGACCTGATGCTATACTGATCTGATCATGTGAGCTGATCAGATCAGGCGAGAAGAAATCAGATATCAGAAAACCAGAAATCTGCATACCAGATCAGGAAAGAAGTCATCAGAAGAGAAGTCATCTGAAGCCATATTCACTGAGAATCAGAACGCTGCTGATGATCAGTTAGCCTGAGTGCTAGTGACCTGAGGGTCAGGATGTCTGAATTCAGAAGAGCTGAACTCAGTAAGCCTGAGTGTCAGTATGCCTGATCAGACAAGGTCCGCTGAAGAGAAGTCCGCTGAATCAAGAATCCTGAGTCCAAGGAAGCCTGAGTTTGAAGAAGCTGAGGATCAGACAATCCTGAAGAATATAGCCGTTAGATTCAGCTGACGTGGACCAATGAGAGGAAGACAACCAGCCTGGAAAAGCTGCAAAAAGCTACAGAATAGTATGGATTTGAATGTAACTCCTTCCAACGGTAACATTCAAATCCACACTATAAATACAAGTTCTTCCCTCATTATCAGGTGTGGAAAAATGCGTGAAACATCCATCAAGCCAAATCATCTAGCATTCCCACCATAGAACACAGAGAAAGAAATACACGCATATATTCAAGAGTGTTCTAGAACCCAATCTAAGCAACCCACGATGTATCCTAAGCTTAGAGAGATTTTCCCATCCTTAGCATTGAGGCTAAACAAATGTAAGGGAAAATCTCAACCTAGTTGAAACCAAACAAACCTTTACCCAAACCCGGTTGGTCGGTTAAGTTTGTAGGTGAGTGTGAACTTCGGAAACATCTAGCAATCCCGAAAAAGGGAGGGTAGGCAATCCCGCGAGGGTGATAAGTCCCGTTTGAGTGTGAACTTCGGTAACATCTCTGTTGGGTGTTGGACTAACACGTTAAACTAAGTCCAGTTGGTTTAGTAGGTGCCCCGATGATAGGGAAGAGTGGATGTAGGAGTTGGACTCGAACCACTATAAAATCGTGTGTTATTTACTGCTTTATGTTTATACTTGTCATATGCATTCTATTATAAGCAAAACAACACACATGAGCTTAAAAAGCAAAAATCTGTAATCACTCTGCCCTCACCCCTGTTTTATATGCATCGTCATAAAATGTTTTGCTTCCGCACGCGCAAAATGGGTTTTCAAAATCGGGACCAACAAGTGGTATCAGAGCGGGTAGTTCAACATGTCACCAGTTTTCAAAGTGACCACCTGAACTGATCTTTTTAAAACAATAACCCGATCTCTGAAAATGCATATATTCTAATGTTTTTGCATCATTATCAAAAAGGGGGAAATTGTTGGGATATTTTAGTTTTGATGATTTGTGCCAAAACATTATCAACTTGTGTTTTTGAAGCTAACTTACAGATAACAAGTTGAGGGGGAACGAGAGAACAAATTGAGGGGGAACTCACGAAAATCAGACGAAGATGATCGAGATCAGGCGAGGCTGCAGACGAGACTGATCGAGATCAGATGAGTAAGAAGAGTTCCGGAGTCAACTGATGAGCTGAGCAAAATCAGAAGAAAAGATAAGCTAAGCCAGCTGATCGGAAGAATCAGAAGGTCAAAAGATCAGATGACCAAAACAGACCTGATCTGAAGACCAGATCAGATGACCAGATGACCTGATCAGAAGACCATATCAGATGACCAGAAGATCAGAAGAAAAGGTTGCAGATCAGAAGAGGAGCAGATGAGACTGATCGAGATCAGACGTGATCGAGATCAGATATGAAGATGAGCAGATGATCAAGATCAGACGTGATTGAGATCAGATGTGATAAACTGATATGCTAACCTAATATGCTAACCTGATGTACTAATCTGATGCAGATAAACTGATATGCTGACCTGATGTTATACTGATCTGATCATGTGAGCTGATCAGATCAGGCGAGAAGAAATCAGATATCAGAAAACCAGAAATCTGCATACCAGATCAGGAAAGAAGTCATCAGAAGAGAAGTCATCTGAAGCCATATTCACTGAGAATCAGAACGCTGCTGATGATCAGTTAGCCTGAGTGCTAGTGACCTGAGGGTCAGGATGTCTGAATTCAGAAGAGCTGAACTCAGTAAGCCTGAGTGTCAGTATGCCTGATCAGACAAGGTCCGCTGAAGAGAAGTCCGCTGAATCAAGAATCCTGAGTCCAAGGAAGCCTGAGTTTGAAGAAGCTGAGGATCAGACAATCCTGAAGAATATAGCCGTTAGATTCAGCTGACGTGGACCAATGAGAGGAAGACAACCAGCCTGGAAAAGCTGCAAAAAGCTACAGAATAGTATGGATTTGAATGTAACTCCTTCCAACGGTAACATTCAAATCCACACTATAAATACAAGTTCTTCCCTCATTATCAGGTGTGGAAAAATGCGTGAAACATCCATCAAGCCAAATCATCTAGCATTCCCACCATAGAACACAGAGAAAGAAATACACGCATATATTCAAGAGTGTTCTAGAACCCAATCTAAGCAACCCACGATGTATCCTAAGCTTAGAGAGATTTTCCCATCCTTAGCATTGAGGCTAAACAAATGTAAGGGAAAATCTCAACCTAGTTGGAAACCAAACAAACCTTTACCCAAACCAGTTGGTCGGATAAGTTTGTAGGTGAGTGTGAACTCGGTAAACATCTAGCAATCCCGTGAGGGTGATAAGTCCCGTTTGAGTGTGAACTCGGTAAACATCTGTTGGGTGTTGGACTAACACGTTAAACTAAGTCCAGTTGGTTTAGTAGGTGCCCCTGATGATAGGGAAGAGTGGATGTAGGAGTTGGACTCCGAACCACTATAAAATCGTGTGTTATTTACTGCTTTATGTTTATACTTGTCATATGCATTCTATTATAAGCAAAACAACACACATGAGCTTAAAAAAGCAAAAATCTGTAATCACTCTGCCCTCACCCCTGTTTTATATGCATCGTCATAAAATGTTTTGCTTCCGCACGCGCAAAATGGGTTTTCAAAATCGGGACCAACAGTGAACCATGAATCACTTGGGTCGGGTTTGGATCCGTAATTTAATTTAAATTATTTAATTAGTGCAAAGTGATATTTTTTCCAAAATTTAATTTAAATTATTTAAATGAGTAAATTAAATTACAGAGAACCCGACCCGAATTGTTCATGGTTCACTCTGTCCGAGTAGTTCATGGTTCACCCGGCCCGAATGGGTTATGGTTTAGGGTTCATGATTTAGATTTTAGGTTGTAGGATTTTTTTTCAAAATTAATTTAAATTATTTAATTAGATAATAAGCTGAGGTGGAAAGCCAAATCATCAATTGGGCTCCATAAGGTGACCACTCGTGGTCTCCATATCAAAAGTGTATATATATATATATATGTCGTACTTCAATCCTTCCTTCTGTTGTCTTAGAAAAATATAATATTTCATGAGAGCTATCTTTTGGTAGAATTCATGAAAATATTCGGTTAGTTACCCATTTCTCGCCTAATGTTTTACCTTGCTCATCTATGACAACATCATTAATCTTTGTCTTTTACAAACTCATTATTTTTATTTATTATGGTGTCTTATTATTTTGTATAATGATATGATGAATATGATGTTTAATGTACGTAGTCATTTAAGTGGTGAATTGTTGTGCATATGTATGTCATTTGTTGTCTTTGTGCAAGTGATATGATTAGGAGTGGACGGTTCGACATACCGAATTTTTTCTCGCAATACTGTTACCGTACAGAAATTTTCGATACCAAAAATTGTCATACCGTTGTCATACCAAAAATTCGGTATCCAAAATTTCGGCATATGTCAATATTACATACCGATACCGTACCGAAATTTCAGTATATACCGGTATACCGAAATATTTTCGGTATACCGGAAATATTTTAGGTATACTGGAAATATTTTTGGTATACCGGTATATTTTTTCGGTATACCGAAAATTTTTCCGCTATACCGAAATTTTTTATATTTTCATACCGTTATCGTACTGAAATTTTTGATAAAATCAATATTTTTCGGTACGGTAAGTGCGGTATACCAATATTTTTGGTATTTTCTCTACCCCTAGATATGATGATTTCTAATGAACTCGGTTAGAAGCTCTAAAGATTTTTTTTTTTGAAATGGGGCATCTTTATGACCATTTTCTAGGATATTAGTGGCTTCTTGGAAAAAAAATTTATTGACATAAGATCTTAGATTTATTATATGGTTGAAGTAAGGAGTTAGCAGATCAATGAAATTTTACTTCTCTTTTCTAAATTTAGAGTTAACTTATAGAGATATGGTGTTTTTAATGCATGTTTTTAGAATTATCCTTATATAATTATTGCATCTTTATTTTATATACAAGTGGGTTTTCATATTATTGATTAATCCATTGAGATTGTGGGAACCCCCCATTTTTTTTGCGATGAACTGAAATTTTAGGTGAATTGTGACAAATTTATTTTCAGGTATCATCATACCTTTCACATTATTTTAACATAAAAAGGTAAATTTTATGCTATATATATAAATCACTAATACACATTTGGGCTTGGATAGCTGTTAAAAATGACCTTAGACAGCGGTTATAAGGGTTGTCCAAGTAACAACTGTCTAAGTAAAATTGACACTTAGACAGCGGTTGTGAACAGCTGTCCAAAGTAACCACTTAGACAGCGGTTGTGAACCACTGTCCAAATTAACCACTTAGATAGCGGTTGTGAACCGCTGTCCAAATAAAAATTTCAGTTTTTAGCCAAACTTTTAATATATAAGCCACCAAGTCTCCCAATTAATTGAGATAATTATTCGCCCCAATGGGGGACCGAACACGGGACCTTGATCGCCAGAGCGGGGATCAATTCCGCTCGAGCACTTGCTTTCTTGCGTTTATTTAATGAAATTAATTCTATATGTCCTAAAAATCGTTTTTTCTTACAACTTTTTTTTAAAATTCTTTATTTCAATTATCTTATTTATTAATTCAATCACATTTTTATATAATATTTTTTTTATATAAATTTAAATTTAAATTATATTTTTTACTTGTTTTTTTAAAAAAAGTTTTACCTTTCTTTTAAACTTTTAATATTTTTCCTTCTAAACAAGTAATACTTTTTTTTATCTTAATAAGTAATATTTTTCTTTAAACAAGTAATACTTTTTCTTCTAAACAAGTAATATATACTATTCTTTGAACAAGTAATACTTTTCTTTAAACAAGTAATACTTTTTCATCTAAACAAGTAATACTTTTCTTGCGTTTATTTAATGAAATTAATTCTATATGTTCTAAAAATTATTTTTTCTTACAATTTTTTTTTTTAAATTCTTTATTTCAATTATCTTATTTATTAATTCAATCACATTTTTATATAATAAGTTTTTTATATAGATTAAAATTAAATTAAATTAAATTAAATTAAATTAAATTAAAATTATATTTTTTACTTGTATTTTTAAAAAAAGAGTACTACCTTTCTTTTAAACTTGTAATAATTTTCCTTCTAAACAAGTAATACTTTTCTATCTAAATAAGTAATATTTTTCTTTAAACAAGTAATACTCTTTCATCTAAACAAGTAATACTTTTCTTTAAACAAGTTATACCTTTCTATCTAAACAAGTAATACTTTTCTATTTAAACAAGTAATTTTATGAACAAGTTTTACATAAGAGTTTGTGTTATTCTCATTATATAAGACGAATATTAAAAAGAAATAACACGAGAATTTAAAGAATAAAATATTTGAACTGTACCTAAAAAGAATTTACAAATTAAAACAAAAAAATAAAACAAAAAATACAAGCTTTACAAAAAAAATATTAATTCACTTGCACAACGGTTAAAAACCGCTCTCCAATTACCCTTGCACAGCGGTTATGAACCGTTGTCTAAGCTTTGATCTTGGACATCGGTTTTTAACTGCTGTCTTTTTTTTTTTTTTTTATAGAACCGCTCTCCAAGGGACCACTTGGAGAGCTGTTCGAAAAAAGGGCTGTCCAAGTGGAGCTCTCCAAGCACAAATGTGTAGTAGTGAATGAAGTCGTAGCTACCATTTAAAATCTCTTTCATTGGCGAACTTAGAGTTTAACGTGAAATACTTCATACGTACATGTGTGGATAATTGCATGAAAAAAAAAAAATTGTGAAATATATTTAGACTCTCTCATTATTGATAGTAAATGTATACCTTTCCAAGTCAATTTTTGAATAGGATCAACGGTGAGAAAATACTTGTAACTTAGGGGAGGTTGCAATTTAAGGACAATAAGCTTTAGTTCGGGAAAAGTAGGATATTAAATTTATTTTTAAAAAAAAAGGAAATAGGACATTAACCTTTGTTTTTTTTTTTTGAAAAATTTAGGACATTAACTTTTTTTCGACAATTTTTTCCCAGCAAAAGTAGGACATTAACTTTTCTTTTGAGCAAATATACATCATTTTATTTGCTATTTAGTGTTAAAATACTCTGTGTCAATATTAAAATTGTTGGAATATAGAGGCACGTAAACACGTAATACATGCGCAGCGGAAAATTAAGTTCACCAACAACGAACAAATAGTTGCATAATTAAATAAGAGTATATTTAAACAGAATTCTTACAGCAATTCGTACATGGATTTCAACTATGGTATCCACATAACAGTCGTTTACTAACTCGCACAGATCTGCCAACGTTGAATCCCCGAGATGAATTTGCTAGGAAAATTTCTAACTTAGAGATTTTATGGAGAAATATGAATTCACGTTTTATGAATTTCCCAAGAGCTCATATATATAGGAGAGGATTAGCTTAATTATCAAGCTAACCTGATTAGGAAATAAAATCCCTAATCTTTATTTAAATAAATCTCTTAGATTTATTTCCCACATATAAATCTCTACGGATTTAAATTCCATATATGACAAATCTCTACGATTTGTTTCCATATATATTAAATCCTACAATAATATTTCAAATATTATTATTGGGAATTCTTATTTAATTAAATCCAATTTAATTAAATATTAATAATAATTAGCTTCAAATTAATCTATTATTAATTACTTCTCCATAAATTAAATATTAAATCTAATTTAACATTTAATCAACCAACTATAATAAGTAAATAACCATTACTTGTTGTGTGACCCATAGGCCCTCATATATCGAGTGCTTAGTCAAACTAACGGTCTTAATTAAACCCTAGACAATAAATCAGACATTCTCAATATATGAGGTACGTTGCTAGGAAATGTGCAACTACCTGTAACTGAAACAAAGACTATTACGATTTCCTCCTTTCATTCGCGAATACTCGATTAAGTCTTGAACATGATGAAGTGTCTATTCAAATAACTTAATCAATTTATCTCTAATCACTAATTGATCACTTATGTCACACTTGGCCTCAAAGTCCAAGTTGACGTGCATTGACCAATGACTTTGATCCAATTATGATGAGAAGATGAGTATTCTCTCTAAATTGACTTTGAAGAATGAATCATTTTCTTGGCTCAACTACCATGCACATGCACTTCGTGATGAACCCAATCCAAGCCATATCTACCCATGGAAGGGTGCAAGCATTAGTCATGGTCAAAGTTCATCACTCCACACATGTCGTGCATATTGACATAAAGTCAAAGGAGTATCGCATTGCTCCCACTAACCGAGACACCCGTAGACACATATAGTGGAACTACATCAAACGGTTTCTCGGATGGGTATGTCAATACCCTCTAATGTTAGTGTTAGTGTCCTATAGACAATCCATTGTAAGGACATAATACTCAGATAATATTCAGTATTGGTTTAATATTATTGTTTGTTTAATATTAAATGTATGGCGTTACACTCATTAGAATATTATGTTTGATTGTTTGCATTTATTCTTATATGTGTTCCCTTGAGTCACTGCTGTCATTGAGTGAGTGAGAACTCAGATGACTTAAGCATGATTCTTAAATAGCCCCAATCGAGGATCATCAAGAAAGGGATATTGATGATGTAATGGAGATTGGTGTGCGATCTACATCATACTCTTAGAGAGTGTAGTAAGATCTCACTTACTACGAGATACTAGGTATCTCATGATGGATGCACAAATACCTTAGAGGGTATTGGTATACCCATCCGAGAAACCGTTTGATGTAGTTCCACTATATGTGTCTACGGGTGTCTCGGTTAGTGGGAGCGATGCGATACTCCTTTGACTTGAGGTCAATACGCACGACATGTGTGGAGTGATGAACTTTGACCATGACCAATGCTTGCACCCTTCCATGGGTAGATACGGCTTGGATTGGGTTCATCACGAAGTGCATGTGCGTGGTAGTTGAGCCAAGAAAAGGATTCATTCCTCAAAGTGGATTTAGAGAGAATACTCATCTTCTCATCATAATTGGATCTAAGTCATTGACCAATGCACGTCAACTTAGACTTTATGACTAAGTGTGACACTAATGATCAATTATTGATTTGAGATAAATTGATTAAGTTATTTGAATAAACACTTCATCATGTTCAAGACTAATCGAGTATTCGTGAATGAAAGGAGGAAATCGCAATTGCCCACGTTTCAGTTACAGGTAGTTGCATGTTTCTCGCAACGTACCTCATATATTGAGAATGTCTGATTTATTGACTAGGGTTCAATTAAGACCGTTAGTTTGACTAATCACTCGGTATATGAGGGTCTATGAGTCACACAACAAGTAGTTCCCTTTTACGGATTATAGTTGGTTGATTAAATGTTAAATTGGATTTAATATTTAATTTATGGAGAAGTAATTAATAATAGATTAATTTGAAATTAATTATTATTAATATTTAATTAAATTGGATTTAATTAAATAAAGATTCCCAATAATTATATTTGGAATATAATTGTAGGATTTAATGTATATGAAAATAAATCGTAGAGATTTTCATATAAGGCATTTAAATCCGTAGAGATTTATATTTAGGGGATTAAATTAAAAGGAATTAATTTAATTCAAGATTAGGGATTTTATTTCCCTAATTGGGCTAGTTTGGGAAATAAGCTAAGCCTCCCTATATATACAAGCTATTGGGATTCACAAATAGTATCACTTTATATTTTCTCCATAAGATCCAGAGTTTGGATTTTCCTAGCAAATCTGTCCTCGGGATTCAACGCTGGCAAATCCGTGCAAGTCCTTAATTGGGGATTACGTGGATACCGTGATAGAGAAATCTGCTCTCGAGTTACTGTAAGATTTCTCGTTATGATTATTGTAATCTGTATGCAATTAATTGTTCGTTGTTGATGAACTTTAATTTCCACTGCGCATGTGATTACGTGTTTTGCGAGCCTCTATATTCCAACAGTGGTATTAGAGCTCCAGGCTCTTTTTTTTTAATTGCATAAAATAGGTTTTAATTTTTTTTAAAAAAAAAACCGGGTGCGGCTGCTTTTTGTTTGACAAAACCGCACCCTTATTTGTTTATTTGGTCTCGCTCATCTTCTCCAAAAGCCTAGGGTTTTCTGGAAATTGCGTCGCCGCCTTTCGTCCCTCGATCGCCAGTGTTCGCTGGCATCCACGACTCCGCTCGAGTCGGCGGCTTCTCGCCGCGATTCACGGTGCTCGTGCGAAGCTGCGACACCACGCACAACGACGAATTAGATTTGCTCGCTATCCCTCATCTCGCGAATCGGCGCGACTCGCTCGCACCCGTTCCCGTCGCCTAACCTGGTTCTTTGTTTGATTTATTAGGCCACCGTCACAACGCGTTGAAATCGCGCCCATGCGCCCTAAGGTCGGGTAGATCGATAGAGGTGAGCCACTCCCCGTCGCCGTCTAGTTTTGATTCGGTTTGACTCATCTCGAAATTGGGTTTGGGCCGAGTGGGCGTGCCACCAGGTAAACTCGTTTCGTCGCTCCCCTGCTTCGAACACGTCGTGGCACGACGTGCCACCTTATGGTCTTCGCTAAGGGTGGCGAGTCGCCCGCACGCGCCTAGCGGCGGTGGCAACTCGCCCGTATCCGTTTGATTCGACGATGCACTCTTGTTTCTTTTTGCCTCTTTTCTGTTTCGATGATTTTGATTTTGGGGCTATTTCGATTTATGATTGTTTGCTGATTGAATTGCTTAATGGGGATTCTTGATTGGTTTGGAACTGATGAATTAAAATTCTGAACAAGCCCTAATAATTGGAACAGTTTTGGGATTTTTGAATAATTCTGATGAACTGATGAATTGTTGGACTTTGGTTTGGATGACCCCATCGGAAAGACGGTTTTGGAAACCGGGCGATGATGAGGGGAAAGATTGTGCCAAAATTGAATTTAGGACAGGTCCTTCCATGCAATTTTAGAATTTGCACATGAGCCCTCGTAAAAACAAATAAATAAAATCTGTTTAAACTTTAATTGGATTAATTTTAAATAGTAATAAAAGTTGGACTTTTATTTAAATTAAAGATTAATTTTAAAATTGATCTTGGTTGGACCGAGGTAATTAATTGGATTATTTACCATTTTAATAAACTTAAATCGAAAGTTGATTTTGAAATTTGTTTCTTTTAAAAGGTATATTAAAATCCCACAGTTAACCTGTTTATTTTATTTAAATTCGTTAACATCATTTACGTCCGCATTATAACTATTTGGGTAGGCGGCCCAATATTTGTCGGACCGTATTAATTGTTTGGGTAGACGGTGCCCATATAAGTGTTAGTCCTTATGAAATCATGTTTGGGTAGGTGGCGCCCAATAATTGCTCAAATGTGATGTAGATTAACATGTTGGATCTCGATTAAGCAATTAATACCCCGTCTTCGAAAATGTTCTTCAATAAAATATGATTTTCATTAATTTGAACGATGCCTTCCATCAAAATTAAAAGTAAATCGGAGATTTCGTTCCAATGAGTATTTAAAGCCCAAGTCTTTTGCTCAGATCTACATCTAATGGGACTTTTATAGGGACACGTAGTGTCGCCGCTTGATGGTTGTAAATCAACTTGACTTTGTTTCACCAGCCCAAGCAGGGAAACGAAAGTCAAGGGGCATCCGATTGAACTAGGTTCAATCAACTAGGAGTTGCAAATTTTGCAATTGGTTTGGAGACCTACCATTTATGCTGTCATAGTAATCAGCCCAAGCACATATTATGATAGTAGGAATGTGGATCCTAGTCCATTATGATTTATATTAGATATAAATTCGTATTCTTCCGATGAGGTAGTTGAATATGTGAAAATAATGGAGACAAAATAAATTTGAAAGACCGTGTTTATTTTGATTGCTGAATATTGATCATAAGAATTATGTGTTTTAATTCCCGTTATATTTTATTTCTCTAGGATTGTTGAAATGAATAACTTATCACTGAGAAGCGTTTTGGAAACAAACAAATTGGCTGGGCCAAATTTTCTCGATTGGCACCAAAATGTGCGTTTGGTGCTTAGGCAAGAAAAGATTGAGCGTGTTGGACACGCCAATCCATGCTACCCCGGAGGCTGGTACTGAAGGAGCCAAGGCATTTGACGCCGAAGCTCAGAAGAAGCATCAAGATGATGCTTCCCAGGCTCAGTGTGTTATGCTCCTCGGAATGACTCCCGAGTTGCAAAGGCAGCATGAGAGAATGCTTCCCTTCGAGATGATCAAGCATCTGAAGGATCTCTTTGATTCTAAATCTCGTTCCGAGATTTATGAAGTGATGAGAGATCTGTTTAGATGTCAGATGTCTGAAGGAAGGAAGGTTTCTTCTCATGTGTTGAAGATGATAGGGCTAATCGAGAAACTTGGTCGGTTGGGCATTGAGCTCAAAACCAATGTTGCTGTTTATGCCATTCTTCAGTCACTTCCCGATTCATATTCGAGTTTCATTGTAAACTTTAATATGAATAAGACGAAATCGACTATGCTCGAGCTGCATAACATGTTAAAGACTTTTGAGTCTTCCACTGCTAAGGAAAAACCCGTGCTCATGGTGAGTGCCTCTACTTCTTCTACTCCAAAAGGAAAGAAGAAGCGAAGGGGCATGGCAAATAAATTCTCCAAGCCGAACTTCCTTAAGCCCAAAGGTGGAATTCAAAAGAAGGAGAGGGTGGACAAAGATGTATGCCTCCACTGCAAGTAGAAGGGGCATTGGAAGAAGGACTGTAAAGTCCTAGAAGCTAAAAAGAAGGCACAAGGTGTCTCAGCCACTGGAACAGGTATGTTTGTTATTGAGATAAACAGGTCCACAAATGATACTAACTGTTGGGTATTGGATACCGGTTGTGGCTCACACATTTGTACTAATGTGCAGGGTCTCAAGCATAGCAGAGCAGTTAGCCCGGGTGAAGTCGCCCTACACGTTGAGAATGGAGCAAGAGTTGCTGCTGAATGTGTTGGAGTTTATGTTTTAGACTTACCCTCTGGTTTTAGACTTGAACTAAATAATTATTATTTTGTTCCTTCTATTACTCGCAACATTATCTCTATTCTTATGTTAGACATTGAAGGGTCTTCCTTCCATTTTTCAAATAATAATTGTTATTTTTCGCTTAATGGTGATGTTTATGGAAATGCTCCTTTATCGAATGGTTTATATTTGTTGCATTGTGGACATGATAATATACAAAACAAACGACTCAAACTTAGTAATCATGAAAATCCGACTTACTTGTGGCATTGTAGGCTTGGTCATGCAAATGAGAATAGGATTGCAAGGTTAAGAAAGTTAGACTACTTAACCCCATTCGACTTTGAGTCTTATGGAAATTGTGAATCCTGTCTCAAGGGCAAGATGACCAACAAACCCTTTTCTGGGAAAGGGATTCGTGCCAAAGAAGTTCTAAAGTTGATCCACAGTGATGTCTGTGGACCATTGCCCACTTTAGCTAGGGGTCACTTCACCTACTTCATCACCTTTATTGACGATTTCTCAAGATATGGATACGTGTATCTTATGAAACACAAATCTGAATCTTTGGAGAAATTCAAGGAGTTCAAAGCTGAAGTAGAGAAGCAACTTTGTAAGAGTATAAAGACTCTTCAATCGGATCGAGGAGGTGAATACCTTAGCCACGAGTTCATGGATTACTTGAAGTTACATGGAATCCAATCTCAATGGACTCCTCCCGGAACACCGCAGATGAACGGAGTATCCGAGAGGAGAAACCGAACCTTGTTAGACATGGTAAGGTCCATGATGAGTTTTTCTTCTCTCCCTACATTCTTATGGGGATATGCGTTACAAACCTCAATTTACATTCTGAATAGGATTCCATCTAAATCAGTTGAGCATACGCCATATGAACTATGGTGTGGCAAGATGCCAACTTTTTCACATATCAAAACGTGGGGTTGCCCCACGATTGTGAAAAATATGATCACTAATAAGTTGGAATCCAAAGGTGAAAATGGTTACCTTGTGGGATGTCCTAAGGAAACGAGAGGATATTATTTCTATATACTTGAGAAACAAACGATAATTGTTTCTAGGCAGGCCAGGTTCCTTGAAGAAGACTATGTCTTCAAGGACCAAGGCCGTAAGATGATAGAACTTGAAGAAATTCAAGAACCACAAGATAACCAAGAGATTGATATCTTGTTAAAGAAACGTGACAAGGAATTAGTGGGAGCATTCAGCAGCTCACATGGTGGAAGTTTATCACTTTGTGATCATCTTTCAGCCAGTGGGAGCGTAATTGGAGTTGCATTGCCTTCGCAACAAACTCCAAGTGGGCTGAATGAGAACAGCATAGTTCAAACTCCCGCCCAAGAGGCATCAGAAAGTGTTGCTCTTGAGGACTCTCTGGACATTGATAAAATCGATGCACCACAAAATTTTCATGATCAGAATGTACAGCCTGCACAAACACAGCTCCATAAGTCTACTAGGATTCGTAATCCCCCCACTAGATATTATGGTTTCCTCGTAGAGGAACATGATGATGTGGAGATCCCGGACATAGATGATCCCAGAACTTACACTGAGGCAATATTAGACGTTGACTCAGAGAAGTGGCAAGAATCCATGAAATCTGAGATGGACTCGATGTACACCAATCAAGTTTGGGACTTGGTTGAGTTGCCAAAAGGGGTAAAACCCATAGGTTGCAAATGGGTCTACAAGCGTAAGACTGATGCAAACGGCAAGGTACAAACCTACAAGGCTAGGTTAGTGGCAAAAGGTTATAGTCAACGCGAAGGCATTGACTATGATGAGACCTTCTCACCTGTTGCCAAGATCAAGTCCATTCGAATTTTACTTGTTGTAGCAGCACATTTAGATTATGAGATTTGGCAGATGGATGTCAAAACAGCCTTCCTCAATGGGAACATTGATAAGGAGGTGTTTCTGACTCAACCAGAAGGTTTTGTATTTAAGCCAAAGTCTAATCTTGTGTGCAAGCTCAAACGGTCCATTTATGGACTAAAGCAAGCTTCCGATTTGATGAAGCTGTCAAATCATTTGACTTCATCAGAAATTCGGAAGATCCATGCGTTTATCGTAAACGCAGTGGGAGAAATATTGTTTTCATAGTTGTGTATGTCGATGACATATTAATTATGGGAAACAATATCCCTCTCATGCAGTCGGTAAAAGATTGGCTATCAAGGACCTTCATGATGAAGGACCTTGGTGAGACATGCTACATCTTATGGATCAAGATCCATAGGATATATCCAAGAAGATGATGGGACTGTCACAGTCAACCTACGTAGATAAGGTGTTAAAGCGATTTGCGATGGAGAACTCTAAGAGAGGCTCTCTATTGGCATGTCATGGGATAAAGCTGTCTAAGAAGGATTGTCCTTACACGGACGCTGATATCCGGCACATGAAGGATATACCATATGCATCCGCAATTGGCTCCATCATGTACGCCATGACTTGCACAAGGCCAAATGTGGCCTTCGCTGTTAGCACTACTGGTAGATACCAACAGAATCTAGGTGAACCTCACTAGATTGCTGTCAAGAACATTCTTAAGTACCTTAGACGTACTAAAGATTGTTTCTTGGTCTACGGAGGACAATCAGAGCTAGTTGCAACTGGCTATGCTGATGCAAGTTTCCAATCCGATTGTGATGATTACAAATCACAGTCGGGCTATGTTTTTGTTCTCAATGGTGGGGCGGTTAGTTGGAATAGTTCCAAACAAGAGACTACCGCGGACTCAATAACCGAAGCTGAGTACATTGCTGCGCAGAAGCTGCCAAAGAAGCTGTCTGGATAAATCAGTTCTTAAATGAACTAGGGGTAGTTCCGAGTGCCAGCAGTCCAATAAAGTTGTATTGTGACAATACTGGTGCGGTTGCGCAAGTTAAGGAACCGAGATCCAATAACAGAAACAAGCATATACCGAGGTGTTATCACTTGATAAGAGAGATAATCGCTAGAGGAGAGATAGAGTTAGAACGTGTCCCCACGGAGGATAACCTGGCTGATCCTTTCACCAAGGTTTTGAGTGCTCATGTACACATTAGACATTTTTATGGTCTAGGGGTTAGACATGTAGGTGATTGACTCTAGTTCAAGTGGGAGATTGTTAGTGTTAGTGTCCTAGAGACAATCCATTGTAAGGACATAATACTCAGATAATATTCAGTATTGGTTTAATATTATTGTTTGTTTAATATTAAATGTATGACGTTACACTCATTAGAATATTATGTTTGATTGTTTGCATTTATTCCTATATGTGTTCCCTTGAGTCACTGTTGTCATTGAGTGAGTGAGAACTCAGATGACTTAAGCATGATTCTTAAATAGCCCCAATCGAAGATCATCAAGAAAGGAATATTGATGATGCAATGAAGATTAGTGTGCGATCTGCATCATACTCTTAGAGAGTGTAGTAAGATCTCACTTACTAAGAGATACTAGGTATCTCATGATGGATGCACAAATACCTTAGAGGGTATTGGTATACCCATCCAAGAAACCATTTGATGTAGTTCCACTATATGTGTCTACGGGTGTCTTTGTTAGTGGGAGCGATGCGATACTCCTTTGACTTGAGGTCAATACGCACTACATGTATGGGATGATTAACTTTGACCATGACCGACGCTTGCACCCGTCTATAGGTAGATATGGCTTGGATTGAGTTCATCACGAAGTGCATGTGCTTGGTAGTTGAGCCAAGAAAAGGATTCATTCCTCAAAGTGGATTTAGAGAGTATACTCATCTTCTCATCATAATTGGATCTAAGTCATTGGCCAATGCACGTCAACTTAGACTTTGTGACTAAGTGTGACACTAATGATCAATTAGTGATTTGAGATAAATTGATTAAGTTATTTGAATAGACACATCATCAAGTTCAAGACTAATCGAGTATTCGTGAATGAAAGGAGGAAATCGCAATTGCCCACGTTTCAGTTACAGGTAGTTGCATGTTTCTTGCAACGTACCTCTGTTGGGGAATTAATTGCCCGGATCTATTCAGGATGAATATTTAAATACAAATTTAATTCTAACAATTATTACTAGCATGAATTAATCCTATATTAATTCAAATAATAATTCAACAACAAATCATGCACATAAACAGTTCACATAAATTCTACGCATGCGGAATTGCTACGGGTTTACGTGAACTAACCTTTCGGAGTGACAAACTTTGAGAAAATGGATCCCGTTCACACGAACACACCAAAAGACCTTCTCAAGTATTCCCTTATCCTTGTTCAACAATCCGGTTGTAGGAACTCGCGAACAATTTAACAAAAGGAAAAAATAAAATTATGTTGCACCACCTTTGTGGGTTTCTAATTTTTCCAACACATGAAATTGCACTTGGGGATGAAAAACTCATCCCCTATTTATAAGAGGTGGTGGCCGATTTTTTTGCTAGGAAAAAGGGAGAGAAAATCTCTTTCTTGATCTCCAAGAAATCTTGAATATATATCCAATATATTATTTTCTCCATAATTAAAATATTCCATAAAAATCCCACTCTCTTATTGTTATGGTATTTTCGAAATATAGGATAAAGATTCCAAGATTTTGATCTTCTTGAATTTATGAGATATACTTGTATTCCAAGAATACATATCTTCCATAATATCTTTTCAAGAAAATCTTTCTTTCCCTTCATTTCTCATTATTTTCGAAAATTTCCAACAAACATCCAAGTGGGAGATTTCTTGAATTTAATGAGATAATCTTGTATTCCAAGAATACATATCCTCATTCCATAACAAAATTCAAAGAAAATTTTTCTCCCTCTTTTATTTGTATTTTTCGAAAAAATTGGAAAAATGAGCAACCATAATTCATTTTATTTTTAAACACCTTTTTTTTCAGTTATTGGACATTATGTTTGGGCTACTTGAGGGGCCTTTAGGAGAATTAAGATTGGACATTCTAATGGACTTTGAATATCTAATATTGAGCCACAATATTATTCAAGTCCATAAATATTAATTAATCCCACTACATAATTAATATTGCACTATCCATCTTAACCCATATTACTGTTAATATGACTCCCGGTTATTATTTCCCGTGTTTAAGATTATCTAGCCCATTAATTAATTCAAGCCACTGAAATAGCTTTCCATTAATTAATATCTTGTGTCCTTGGTCAAGGAACGGTTCAACATTATTATCCATACCGGAAACTAATTCCACTTGCAAGATTTGGTATGATAAATCTTATGAACCTCCCAAGGGGGCAAATCGAACAAGCGTACTTGCACACGATTCTTCGTATTAAATCTTAGCAATCGCATGTGACCAATAATATTGCCCAAGATATAAAGTATTGAAGCTCATTGATTCTCTACCGTCATAAGTCAAAGCAATAATTACTAACCACACACGATCCTATTTAAGGGACGAAGATTAAGAAATAACGAACCACTGAGGTCTAATTCTTCCTAGTTCAGTGCTGAAGAATTTATCCTCCTGTAGGTCCTATTCAGTGCATCAGTCATGCACTAGTGTAATCTCTTGGTCAAGACAAGCCAACCTGAGCCTTACACTTCAACCTTTCACGATGGATTGTTCATTTCCATCTAGGTCGTGAACAACGTACTTTTAGTTACAATGGACTGTTAATTAATCTTCTGTGATCTGGTACCACTAAATTAACTACAATGTAACACGTACTATTTATTGAACAGTTATGCATTAAATATATGTAAGATTCAATGTGATTAATAATTTATTTCAGTAAATAAGACAGAAATTTAGTTTGGTTATACAAAGTAAAATCATACTTTCCAGTATAACCCCAACAACCTCATATATTGAGAATGTCTGATTTATTGACTAGGGTTCAATTAAGACCGTTAGTTTGACTAATCGCTCGGTATATGAGGGTCTATGGGTCACACTACAAGTAGTTCCCTTTTACGGATTATAGTTGGTTGATTAAATGTTAAATTGGATTTAATATTTAATTTATGGAGAAGTAATTAATAATAGATTAATTTGGAATTGATTATTATTAATATTTAATTAAATAAAGATTCCCAATAATTATATTTTGGAATATAATTGTAGGATTTAATGTATATGAAAATAAACCGTAGAGATTTTCATATAAGGCATTTAAATCCGGAGAGATTTATATTTAGGGAATTTAAATAAAAGAAATTAATTTAATTCAAGATTAGTGAATTTATTTTCCTAATTGGGCTAGCTTGGGAAATAATCTAAGCCTCTCTATATATACAAGCTATTGAGATTCACAAATAGCATCACTTCATATTTTCTCCATAAGATCTAGAGTTTGGATTTTCCTAGCAAATCTGTCCTTGGGATTCAACGCTGGCAAATCCGTGGTGCAAGTCCGTAATTGGGAATTACGTGGATACCGTAGTAGAGAAATCTGCTCTCGAGTTACTGTAAGATTTCTCGTTATTATTATTGTAATCTGTATGTAATTAATTGTTCGTTGTTGGTGAACTTTAATTTCCGCTGCACATGTGATTACGTGTTTTACGTGCCTCTATATTCCAACATCTAAGGTATTTGTGCATCCATCATGAGATACCTAGTATCTCGTAGTAAGTGAGATTTTACTACACTCTCAAAGAGTATGATGCAGATCGCACACGAATCTCTATTGCATCATCAATATCTCATTCTGGATGATCCTCGATTGGGGCTATTTGAGAATCATGCTTATGTCATCTGAGTTCTCACTTACTCAATGATATCAGTGACTCAAGGGAACACAAATAAGAACAAATGCAAACAATCAAATATAATATTCTAATAAGTGAAACGCCATATATTTAATATTAAATAAACAATAATATTAAATCAATACTGAATATTATTTGAGCATTATGTCCTTACAATGGATTGTCTCTAGGACACTAACACTAACAATCTCTCACTTGAACTGGAGCCAATCACCTACATGTCTAACCCCTAGACCATCAAAATGTCTAGTGCACTCAAAACCTTATTGAAAAGGATCAGCCAGGTTATCCTCCGTGGGGACACATTCTAACTCTATTTCTCCTCTAGCAATTATCTCTCTTATCAAGTGATAATGCCTCGGTACATGCTTATTTCTGTTATTGGATCTCGATTCCTTAGCTTGCATAACCGCACCAGTGTTGTCATAATACAACTTTATTGGACTGCCGGCAGTCGGAACTACCCCTAGTTCACTTAAGAACTGTTTTATCCAGACAGCTTCTTTGGCAGCTTCTGCCGCAACAATGTACTCAGCTTCAGTTGTTGAGTCTGCGGTAGTCTCTTGTTTGGAACTATTCCAACTAACCGCCCCATCATTGATTACTAAGTTTGAGTCGTTTGTTTTGTGTATTAAGAATATTAATTCTGCAATGCTACAAGTATAAACCATTCGATAAAGGAGCATTTCCATAAACATCACCATTAAGCGAAAAATAACAATTATTGTTTGCAAAATGGAAGGAAAACCCTTCAATGTCTAACATAGGAATAGAAATAATGTTGCGAGTAATAGAAGGAACGAAATAACAATTATTCAGTTCAAGTCTAAAACCAGAGGGTAAGTCTAAAACATAAACGCCAACACGTTCAGTAGCAACTCTTGCTCCATTCCCAACGTGTAGGGCGACTTCACCCGATCTAACTGCCCTGCTATGCTTGAGACCCTGCACATTAGTACAAATATGTGTGCCACAATCGGTATCTAATACCCAACAGTTAGTACCATTTGTGGACATGTTTATCTCAATAAAAAACATACCTGTTCCAGAGGCTGAGACACCTTATGTCTTCTTTTCAGTTGCTAGAACTTGCAGTCCTTCTTCCCATGCCCTTCTCCTTGCAGTAGACCTTATCAACCCGTTCCTTCTTTTGAATTACACCTTTAGGCTTAAGGAAGCTTGGCTTAGAGCCTTTCTTTGCCTTGCCCCTTCGCTTCTTCTTTCCTTTCGGGGCAGAAGAAGTAGAGACACTCACCATGAGCACAGGCTTTTCCTTAGTAGTGGAAGACTCAAAAGTCTTTAGCATGTTATGCAGCTCGGGCATTGTCGATTCCATCTTATTCTTATTAAAGTTTACCACGAAACTCAAATATGAATCGGGAAGCGACTGAAGAATGGCATAAACAACAACGTTGGTCTTGAGCTCAATGCCCAAACGATCAAGTTTCTCGATTAGCCTAATCATCTTCAACACATGAGGAGAAACCTTCCCCCCTCAGATAATCGGCTTCCAAACAGATCTCTCATCACTTCATAAATATCGGAATGAGATTCAGAATCAAAGAGATCCGTCAGATGTTTAATCATCTCGAAGGGCAACATCTTCTCATGCTGCCTTTGCAATTCGGGAATCATCCCGAGTAGCATAACACACTGAGCCTGGGGAGCATCCTCTTGATGCTTCTTCTGAGCTTCGGTGTCAAACGCCTCATACTCTTCAGTACTAGCCTCCAGGGTAATAGGGATTGGCGTGTCCAACACGTACTCAATCTTTTCTTGCCTAAGCACCAAAAGCGCATTTCGGTGCCAGTCGAGAAAATTTGGCCCAGCCAATTATTTCGTTTCCAAAGCGCTTCTCAGTGATAAGTTATTCATTTCAACAATCCAAGAAAAATAAAATAAAAATTGGGAATTAAAACACATAACTCATATGATCAATATTCAACAATAAAAATAAACATGGCCTTTCAAATTTATTTTGTCTCCATTATTTTCGCATATTCAACGACCTCATCGGAAGAATACGAATTTATATCTAACATTAATCATAATGGACTAGGATCCACATTTCTACTATCACAATATCTGCTTGGGCTGATTACTATGATAGCAGAACTGGTAGGTCTCCAACCAATTGCAAAACTGCAATTCCTAGTTGATTGAACCTAATTCAATCTGATGCCCCTTTACTATCGTTTCCCTGCTTGGGCTGGTGAAACAAAATCAAGTTAATTTACAACCATTAAGTGCCGACACTACGTGTCCCTATGAAGGTCTTGTTAGATGTTGATCTGAACAAAAGACTTGGGCCTTAAATACTCATTGGAACGAAATCTCCGGTTTACTTTCAATTTTGATGGAAGGCATCGTTCAACTTAATGAAAATCATATTTTAGTGAGGAACGTTTTAAAGGTGGGGTATTAATTGCTTAATCGAGATCCAATCATGTTCATCTACATCACGTTTGAGCAATTATTGGGCATCCTACCCAATCATGATTTCACACGGACTGACACGTATATGGGCGCCGTCTACCTAAATAATTAATACGATCTGACATTTATTGGGCGCCGCCTATCCAAACAGTTATAATGCGGACTATAAAAGAGCTAAATAATTAAATAAATAATTAACCAAGTGGGATTTAATAATTCCTTTTAAAATGAATTTCAAAATCCAATTTTAAATTCAATTTTAAAAACATTAAATTTCAATAATTAATCCAATTAATTATAAATAAAAGTTCAACTTTTATTACTAATTCTTAAAATAATCTTATTAAATTTTAAAAATTAGATTTTTATTTATTTGTTTGCCAAGGGCTCATGTGCAATTTCTAAATTTTGCACGGAGGGGTCTGTTTGAAATCCATTTTGCAAAACAACCCATCCCTCATCACTGCCCGGACACCGCCTTCCATACGGGACAACCAACATCAACAATCCATCAATAGTTTAACAGATTCAATCCAATTTAATCATAAACAATCAATATATTACTCAAGCTATTTGAATGAGTCCAACTGAAACAAACATCTCACGAGCATCATCCCAAATAAAATTGTACAGATGCATCTGACCAATAGCAATCAGCGCGTGTACGCGAGTCGCCGCAGCTGCTAGGTGCTTGCGGGTGACTCGATGCTGCAGCCGAGTCACAGCGCCAGCAAGGGAGACCCACGACGCCATCTGTGGTCAAACCAGAGATGATAAAAACAGATCAAGAACGGCACGGCAGCACATCGCGAGTTTCGTCAAACGAGATAGCACGCAACCCCCGCAAATCGATATGAATCGAAAATGAGAAAGCGACGCGGTGGCGTTCCGCCATGAATCGCATGAACCAGGGGCGTAATCAACGAATCAACAATCGAAACAAAGACACCATCGCCTAGGACGACGAGACGCAACCAACGCCGAAGCAAATCGCATTGAACCAGGTCACGCCGCCGTAGGTATGAACACGCTGTGTTTCGCCTATCGCGGCATCCCATGAGCATCGCGAACCACGGCGTTGCACCGCCGGCTTGAGTGATGTCGCGGTGCCCTGCTCTGGACGTGAACACGGCGGAGGATGAAGGTGGGTGGAAGCGGTGGGTTTGTCCAGAAAACCCTAATCGAGCGAAGCAGTGAAGGTGACGAAATGGCCCAAAAGGGTTTATTTATCAAATAAGCATATGAAGATGCCCAAAACAAAAACAATCAAAAGTGGGTGCGGTCTGTTCTAAACAGCCGTGCCCCATAAAAAATAAAAATTTGTTTCAAAATTTCTTTTTAATTATGCAATTATACAAGAGCCTGAGCTCTAATACCACTGTTGGAATATAGAGGCACGTAAACACGTAATACATGCGCAGCAGAAAATTAAGTTCACCAACAACGAAGATTTATTTTCATAATTAAATATGAGTAAACGTAAACAAAATTCTTACAGCAATTCGTACATGGATTCCTCAACTATGGTATCCACGTAACAGTCGTTTACTAACTCGCACATATCTGCCAGCGTTGAATCCCCGAGATGAATTTGCTATGAAAATTCTAACTTAGAGATTTTATGGAGAAATATGAATTCACATTTTATGAATTTCCCAAGAGCTCATATATATAGGAGAGGATTAGCTTAATTCTCAAGCTAACCTAATTAGGAAATAAAATCCCTAATCTTTATTTAAATAAATCTCTTAGATTTATTTCCCACATATAAATCTCTACGGATTTAAATTCCATATATGACAAATCTCTACGATTTGTTTCCATATATATTAAATCCTACAATAATATTCCAAATATTATTATTGGGAATTCTTATTTAATTAAATATAATTTAATTAAATATTAATAATAATTAGTTTCAAATTAATATATTATTAATTACTTCTCCATAAATTAAATATTAAATCTAATTTAACATTTAATCAACCAACTATAATAAGTAAATAACCATTACTTGTTGTGTGACCCATAGGCCCTCATATATCGAGTGCTTAGTCAAATTAACGGTCTTAATTGAACCCTAGACAATAAATCAGACATTCTCAATATATGAGGTACGTTGCTAGGAAATGTGCAACTACCTGTAACTGAAACATGGGCTATTACGATTTCCTCCTTTCATTCGCGAATACTTGATTAAGTCTTGAACATGATGAAGTGTCTATTCAAATAACTTAATCAATTTATCTCTAATCACTAATTGATCACTTATGTCACACTTGGCCACAAAGTCCAAGTTGACGTGCATTGGCCAATGACTTTGATGCAATTATGATGAGAAGATGAATATTCTCTCTAAATCCACTTTGAGGAATGAATCCTTTTCTTGGCTCGACTACCACGCACATGCACTTCGTGATGAACCCAATCCAAGCCATATCTTCCCATGGAAGGGTGCAAGCATCGGTCATGGTTAAAGTTCATCACTCCACACATGTCGTGCGTATTAACCTCAAGTCAAAGGAGTATCGCATTGCTCCCACTAACCGAGACACCCGTAGACACATATAGTGGAACTACATCAAATGGTTTCTCGGATGGGTATACCAATACCCTCTAAGGTATTTGTGCATCCATCATGAGATACCTAGTATCTCGTAGTAAGTGAGATCTTACTACACTCTCAAAGAGTATGATGCAGATCACACACCAATCTCCATTGCATCATCAATATCCCATTATTGATGATCCTCGATTGGAGCTATTTGAGAATCATGTTTATGTCATCTGAGTTCTCACTTACTCAATGACATCAGTGACTCAAGAGAACACAAATGCAAACAATCAAACATAATATTCTAATAAGTGCAACGCCATATATTTAATATTAAATAGATAATAATATTAAATCAATACTGAATATTATCTCAGCATTATGTCCTTACAATGGATTGTCTCTAGGACACTAACACTAACAATCTCCCACTTGAACTAGAGCCAATCACCTACATGTCTAACCCCTAGACCATCAAAATGTCTAGTGCACTCAAAGTTTTGGTGAAAGGATCAGCCAGGTTATCCTCCGTGGGTACACGTTCTAACTCTATTTCTCCTCTAGCAATTATCTCTCTTATAGAGTGATAACGCCTCGGTACATGCTTGTTTCTGTTATTGGATCTCGGTTCCTTAGCTTGCATAACCGCACCAGTGTTGTCATAATATAACTTTATTGGACTGCCGGTAGTCGGAACTACCCATAGTTCACTTAAGAACTGTTTTATCCAGAAAACCTAATCATCTTCAACACATGAGGAGAAACCTTCCATCTCTCAGATAATCAACATCTAAACAGATCTCTCATCACTTCATAAATCTCGGAATGAGATTTAGAATCAAAGAGATCCTTCAAATGTTTAATCATCTCGAAGGGAAACATCTTTTCCGACTGCCTTTGCAATTCGGGAGTCATCCCGAGTAGCATAACACACTGAGCCTAGGAAGCATCCTCTTGATGCTTCTTCTAAGCTTCGGCGTCAAACGCCTCATACTCTTCAGTACCAGCCTCCGGGGTAACAGGGATTGACGTGTCCAACACGTACTCAATCTTTTCTTGCCTAAACACCAAATGCACATTTCGGTGCCAGTCGAGAAAATTTAGCCCAGCCAATTATTTCGTTTCCAAAACGCTTCTCAATGATAAATTATTCATTTCAACAATCCTAGAGAAATAAAATAAAAAACAGGAATTAAAATACTTAACTCCTATGATCAATATTCAGCAATAAAAATAAACATGACCTTTCAAATTTATTTTGTCTCCATTATTTTCGCATATTCAACGACCTCATCGGAAGAATACAAATTTATATCTAGCATAAATCATAATGGACTAGGATCCACATTTCTACTATCACAATATCTGCTTGGGCTGATTACTATGATAGCAGAACTGGTAGGTCTCCAACCAATTGCAAAACTGCAATTCCTAGTTGATTGAACCTAATTCAATCTGATGCCCCTTTACTATCGTTTCCCTGCTTGGGCTGGTGAAACAAAATCAAGTTAATTTACAACCATTAAGTGCCGACACTACGTGTCCCTATGAAGGTCTTGTTAGATGTTGATCTGAACAAAAGACTTGGGCCTTAAATACTCATTGGAACGAAATCTCCGGTTTACTTTCAATTTTGATGGAAGGCATCGTTCAACTTAATGAAAATCATATTTTAGTGAGGAACGTTTTAAAGGTGGGGTATTAATTGCTTAATCGAGATCCAATCATGTTCATCTACATCACGTTTGAGCAATTATTGGGCATCCTACCCAATCATGATTTCACACGGACTGACACGTATATGGGCGCCGTCTACCTAAATAATTAATACGATCTGACATTTATTGGGCGCCGCCTATCCAAACAGTTATAATGCGGACTATAAAAGAGCTAAATAATTAAATAAATAATTAACCAAGTGGGATTTAATAATTCCTTTTAAAATGAATTTCAAAATCCAATTTTAAATTCAATTTTAAAAACATTAAATTTCAATAATTAATCCAATTAATTATAAATAAAAGTTCAACTTTTATTACTAATTCTTAAAATAATCTTATTAAATTTTAAAAATTAGATTTTTATTTATTTGTTTGCCAAGGGCTCATGTGCAATTTCTAAATTTTGCACGGAGGGGTCTGTTTGAAATCCATTTTGCAAAACAACCCATCCCTCATCACTGCCCGGACACCGCCTTCCATACGGGACAACCAACATCAACAATCCATCAATAGTTTAACAGATTCAATCCAATTTAATCATAAACAATCAATATATTACTCAAGCTATTTGAATGAGTCCAACTGAAACAAACATCTCACGAGCATCATCCCAAATAAAATTGTACAGATGCATCTGACCAATAGCAATCAGCGCGTGTACGCGAGTCGCCGCAGCTGCTAGGTGCTTGCGGGTGACTCGATGCTGCAGCCGAGTCACAGCGCCAGCAAGGGAGACCCACGACGCCATCTGTGGTCAAACCAGAGATGATAAAAACAGATCAAGAACGGCACGGCAGCACATCGCGAGTTTCGTCAAACGAGATAGCACGCAACCCCCGCAAATCGATATGAATCGAAAATGAGAAAGCGACGCGGTGGCGTTCCGCCATGAATCGCATGAACCAGGGGCGTAATCAACGAATCAACAATCGAAACAAAGACACCATCGCCTAGGACGACGAGACGCAACCAACGCCGAAGCAAATCGCATTGAACCAGGTCACGCCGCCGTAGGTATGAACACGCTGTGTTTCGCCTATCGCGGCATCCCATGAGCATCGCGAACCACGGCGTTGCACCGCCGGCTTGAGTGATGTCGCGGTGCCCTGCTCTGGACGTGAACACGGCGGAGGATGAAGGTGGGTGGAAGCGGTGGGTTTGTCCAGAAAACCCTAATCGAGCGAAGCAGTGAAGGTGACGAAATGGCCCAAAAGGGTTTATTTATCAAATAAGCATATGAAGATGCCCAAAACAAAAACAATCAAAAGGGGGTGCGGTCTGTTCTAAACAGCCGTGCCCCATAAAAAATAAAAATTTGTTTCAAAATTTCTTTTTAATTATGCAATTATACAAGAGCCTGAGCTCTAATACCACTGTTGGAATATAGAGGCACGTAAACACGTAATACATGCGCAGCAGAAAATTAAGTTCACCAACAACGAAGATTTATTTTCATAATTAAATATGAGTAAACGTAAACAAAATTCTTACAGCAATTCGTACATGGATTCCTCAACTATGGTATCCACGTAACAGTCGTTTACTAACTCGCACATATCTGCCAGCGTTGAATCCCCGAGATGAATTTGCTATGAAAATTCTAACTTAGAGATTTTATGGAGAAATATGAATTCACATTTTATGAATTTCCCAAGAGCTCATATATATAGGAGAGGATTAGCTTAATTCTCAAGCTAACCTAATTAGGAAATAAAATCCCTAATCTTTATTTAAATAAATCTCTTAGATTTATTTCCCACATATAAATCTCTGCGGATTTAAATTCCATATATGACAAATCTCTACGATTTGTTTCCATATATATTAAATCCTACAATAATATTCCAAATATTATTATTGGGAATTCTTATTTAATTAAATATAATTTAATTAAATATTAATAATAATTAGTTTCAAATTAATATATTATTAATTACTTCTCCATAAATTAAATATTAAATCTAATTTAACATTTAATCAACCAACTATAATAAGTAAATAACCATTACTTGTTGTGTGACCCATAGGCCCTCATATATCGAGTGCTTAGTCAAATTAACGGTCTTAATTGAACCCTAGACAATAAATCAGACATTCTCAATATATGAGGTACGTTGCTAGGAAATGTGCAACTACCTGTAACTGAAACATGGGCTATTACGATTTCCTCCTTTCATTCGCGAATACTTGATTAAGTCTTGAACATGATGAAGTGTCTATTCAAATAACTTAATCAATTTATCTCTAATCACTAATTGATCACTTATGTCACACTTGGCCACAAAGTCCAAGTTGACGTGCATTGGCCAATGACTTTGATGCAATTATGATGAGAAGATGAATATTCTCTCTAAATCCACTTTGAGGAATGAATCCTTTTCTTGGCTCGACTACCACGCACATGCACTTCGTGATGAACCCAATCCAAGCCATATCTTCCCATGGAAGGGTGCAAGCATCGGTCATGGTTAAAGTTCATCACTCCACACATGTCGTGCGTATTAACCTCAAGTCAAAGGAGTATCGCATTGCTCCCACTAACCGAGACACCCGTAGACACATATAGTGGAACTACATCAAATGGTTTCTGGATGGGTATACCAATACCCTCTAAGGTATTTGTGCATCCATCATGAGATACCTAGTATCTCGTAGTAAGTGAGATCTTACTACACTCTCAAAGAGTATGATGCAGATCACACACCAATCTCCATTGCATCATCAATATCCCATTATTGATGATCCTCGATTGGAGCTATTTGAGAATCATGTTTATGTCATCTGAGTTCTCACTTACTCAATGACATCAGTGACTCAAGAGAACACAAATGCAAACAATCAAACATAATATTCTAATAAGTGCAACGCCATATATTTAATATTAAATAGATAATAATATTAAATCAATACTGAATATTATCTCAGCATTATGTCCTTACAATGGATTGTCTCTAGGACACTAACACTAACAATCTCCCACTTGAACTAGAGCCAATCACCTACATGTCTAACCCCTAGACCATCAAAATGTCTAGTGCACTCAAAGTTTTGGTGAAAGGATCAGCCAGGTTATCCTCCGTGGGTACACGTTCTAACTCTATTTCTCCTCTAGCAATTATCTCTCTTATAGAGTGATAACGCCTCGGTACATGCTTGTTTCTGTTATTGGATCTCGGTTCCTTAGCTTGCATAACCGCACCAGTGTTGTCATAATATAACTTTATTGGACTGCCGGTAGTCGGAACTACCCATAGTTCACTTAAGAACTGTTTTATCCAGAAAACCTAATCATCTTCAACACATGAGGAGAAACCTTCCATCTCTCAGATAATCAACATCTAAACAGATCTCTCATCACTTCATAAATCTCGGAATGAGATTTAGAATCAAAGAGATCCTTCAAATGTTTAATCATCTCGAAGGGAAACATCTTTTCCGACTGCCTTTGCAATTCGGGAGTCATCCCGAGTAGCATAACACACTGAGCCTAGGAAGCATCCTCTTGATGCTTCTTCTAAGCTTCGGCGTCAAACGCCTCATACTCTTCAGTACCAGCCTCCGGGGTAACAGGGATTGACGTGTCCAACACGTACTCAATCTTTTCTTGCCTAAACACCAAATGCAAATTTCGGTGCCAGTCGAGAAAATTTAGCCCAGCCAATTATTTCGTTTCCAAAACGCTTCTCAATGATAAATTATTCATTTCAACAATCCTAGAGAAATAAAATAAAAAACAGGAATTAAAATACTTAACTCCTATGATCAATATTCAGCAATAAAAATAAACATGACCTTTCAAATTTATTTTGTCTCCATTATTTTCGCATATTCAACGACCTCATCGGAAGAATACAAATTCATATCTAGCATAAATCATAATGGACTAGGATCCACATTTCTACTATCACAATATCTGCTTGGGCTGATTACTATGATAGCAGAACTGGTAGGTCTCCAACCAATTGCAAAACTACAATTCCTAATTGATTGAACCTAGTTCAATCTGATGCCCCTTGACTTTCGTTTCTCTGCTTGGGCTGGTGAAACAAAATCAAGTTGATTTACAACCATCCAGCGGTGACACTACGTGTCCCAGTGAAAGTCCCATTAGATGTTGATCCGAGCAAAAGACTTGGGCCTTAAATACTCATTGGAACGAAATCTCCATTTTACTTTCAATTTTGATGAAATGCATCGTTCAACTTAATGAAAATCATATTTAAGTGAGGAACGTTTTAAAGGCGGGGTATTAATTGCTTAATCGAGATCCAATCATGTTAACCTACATCACGTTTGAGCAATTATTGGGCGCCACCTACCCAAACATGATTTCACACGGACTAACACGTATATGGGCGTCGTCTACCCAAATAATTAATACGGTTCGACATTTATTGGGCGCTGCCTACCCAAACAGTTATAATGTGGACTATAAAAGCGCTAACTAATGAATTAAATAAATAATTAACCAAGTGGGATTTAATAATTCCTTTTAAAATGAATTTCAAAATCCAATTTTAAATTCAATTTCAAAAACATTAAATTTCAATAATTAATCCAATTAATTATAAATAAAAGAGCAACTTTTATTACTAATTCTTAGAATAATCTTATTAAATTTTAAAAATTAGATTTTTATGTATTTGTTTGCCAAGGGCTTATGTGCAATTTCTAAAATTTGCACGGAGGGATTTGTTTGAAATTGATTTTGCAAAATAACCCATCCCTCATCACTGCCCGGACAACGCCTTCCATGCGGGACAATCAACATCAAAAATCCATCAATAGTTTAATAGATTCAATCAAATTTTATCATAAACAACTAATATATTACTCAAGTTATTTGAATCAGTCCAACTGAAACAAACATCTCACGAGTATCATCCCAAATCAAATTGTACAGATGCATCTGACCAATAGCAATCAACGCGTGCAAGCGAGTCACCGTCGCTGCTAGGCACGCGCGGGTAACTCGATGCTGCAGCCGAGTCACAGTGCGTTCAAGGGAGACCCACGACGCCATCTGTGGTCAAACTAAGGATGAGGAAGGAAAGAAAATAAGCCTTGAGAAAAAAAATGTGAAAAAGAGAAACAAGGTTAGAAATAGAGTTCTAAAAGGAAAAATGAAAGAAGGAACCTTGAAAAGAAAAGAAAAAAAATGAAGAAAACAAGGTTTCAAAGGAATTTGAAAAAGAAAATAGGCTCCAAAAGAAAAGAAAAGTAAGGGAAGGTGAATTGGGTACTTGTAAACTTGAAATGATAAAAGAAAGAGAAATGAGTGAGAGTTTGAGTTAGAAAATTCTTGAGTGATTTACCAACACTTGTTGCTCTACAAGGAATTAAGTCACTTTGTCCCAAATTTTACCCCACCTTTGTCCAAAGAGCCTACATTACCACCTTGTGAAAGACCTCCTTGATTGATTACCTATCCAAAAGAGTTGGTGGAGAATTGAGATGAGGGGCAAGCCTATGGATGTGCATGGAGTGAATTGATTGAAAGAGTGCAAACACATCCCTTGAAACAAGTGAGCTTTGAGTGAAATACTTCCATAAGAGAGTGGGGATAGTGCACTTGAACTTGTCTTGTCTTGATCATTGCATGTGTGATTGTGGTATGAGATTTCACTTGTGACTCCTTGTTCATTTGATATGATCCTTGAAGTCCATTGCATGAGTCTTGGTGTCCATACATGGCACACTTCACAATTCCTCCCACTGGTTCTATTTTCTTTCGTTGCTCGGGGATGAGCAACACTTTAAGTTTGGGGGGGTTGATTAGGGGTCATCATTGCTTGTATTTATGTGATTTTGAGCTTAATTTGATAGCATTTCGTGATGTTATTGCACTAATTTCACTTAATTGTGCCTAAATGTGGAGAAAGGGCATGTTGGGTTAATTGTGCAGGAAAGTTGCTCGAGTCGTGCAAGATGGCTCGAGTCGAGCAGAGCCTAAATCGGGCTTGTGGAAATGCGATTTTGAAGAAAATGTCAAAGGTGGGTTGCTCGACCTCCTTCTGGTCGAGCACAGGAGAAGTTTGGCAATATTCTCGAAAATTTGAAGTGCTTGGCCTCCTTCTGGTCGAGCAACAATGCTCAAGTCGAGCAGCAAGAGAAATGAAAACGGGTGCACGATTTCACCCCTGCTCGAGTCGAGCAGGCCAAAAATATCTGAGGTCCCATTTCTGACCTAGGGACATGTGCCATAGGAATCAAAAGCATATAAAAGGCCAGGAATTCGTTTTTTCAGGAGATAGCAGCTGGGAGAGAGATAGAGTAGAGAGCAAGTGATACTTTTGAGAGCTGCAACTAATACTTTTACATGTTTTTTAATGTTTTTCAATTTTGCTTCCATAGATAGCTTAGATAGTCATAGCATAACATAGCATAAATATAGTTGCAATTTCAGGTTTAAGCAAGTTATCTTGGAGTATTGATGGATTTTGTATGGTTTAGAGCTTGAATCTTAAGAGTAAGGTGTTTCTTTCTTTCTTTTGTTTTATTGTTGCTTATTTTGATATGGGTTCTATGATTTCTTGTTGTTTAGCCATGGGTTTTGCCTTGTGCACCATGGGCTAAGGTTATTAGTGTTTGGGTGTTTGGAATTGTGGTGATGATTGTTTAATTGCTTGATTATGGATGTTTATCTCTATTGATGGTTATCCTTTAGATTAGGGGAATTTTACTTGTTCTATTTTGGTGGTTTTGCTATGAGCTTGTGTGTTTTTGCTAGTTTACTTCAACGAGAGTTGGGTAGACGGGTTTAGGCATATAGGTATTGGTTTAATTCATCCGAAGTGGAGTCGATTAAGTCCTATTGCAACGAGAGTTGGGTAGATACTTTAGAACCCCCCTAATCAACATTATCTTCTTGAGTTAAAACCTTGGGTGGGTAGTGAAGAACACATAGGAGCATCAACCTTAGTCTACAAGTGGGAACACACGGTGACGGAGTAGTTAGCTAATTAGAGGACCATATCCATGCAATTACCCGGGTTAGCAAAGGGGAGATTCACCTCTCGATCCTAGGATTTCAACCGATATCGTACCCTAGGCTTACCAAGTACGAGAATGGTATATGTTTAGTGATCGCCCTTATGGAATAACCGGAAATAGAGGTAAAGACCATAATTGATCTTTTGACAATCGTCTCACAAGGAAAAACACCCGAGCACATCTTCTCTCGCTAGTGAACAAACTCGTTTGCTATTTAACTGCTTTCTCTTAGCTTGCTGATTTATTGTTTATCTTTGTTTGATTTTTGGATTTTTCTTGTTTTAAGTTTCCAAATCGTTTCACACTATAATCATGCGACAACACATAGCAATTGGGCTATATTCACCATCCTAGTCCCGTGGATCGATGTTTAACCGAGCACGAAACAACCCTCTTATACTTGAGAGGTTAGTGTGTTGCAAAACACGTGTCAAGTTTTTGGTGCCGTTGCCGGGGACTAGGTTGTGTTGAGTATAACTAGTTGTTCGTTGAACGTGATTACTAGTGTCTTTTTCTTTTTAGTAACCAACATTGCTAATAGTTGGCTTGGAGATTTGTGGTGTTTGTTGATTCTCTAGGTGTGTATGAACACAAGAGCAAGTGGGATTGAACCAATACCCATTGATCTTGAGATTGAAGCCACGGCTAGGAGAAGAAACCGAGACTGTAATCGAAGATTAGCCCAACAAAGAGCAATGGGCAAAAATCAAAACAATCTGATGAATTTGGAAGGGGGTGTTAATGGAGATCGCCCAATGTGGGAATACTTCAACCCTCAAGTGCAAAGACACTATGATGGCATCACCCGTCCGGCTATTGCGGCGAATAACTTTGAAATCAAGCCGGCCCTCATTCAAATGCTCCAGAAACAACAATTTGGTGGAGGGAAGAATGAGGACCCAAATCGGCATATCTCTCAATTCTTGGAGTATGCGGACACCGTCAAGATCAATGGGATCACGGACGACGCTTGGAGAGCTTGAACCTTCACCTTCACCTTGAGGGACAAGGCAAAAGATTGGATAGTCTCCTTACCCCCCGATAGTCTTGGCTCGTGGGACATACTATGCCAAAAGTTCTTGATGAAGTTCTTCCCACCCACAATGACACTTCAATGCAAGAAGGAGATCGCACAATTTCGACAAAAGGGTGGGGAGAACTTATACGAAGCTTGGGAGAGATATAATGTCATGTTAAGGAGATGCCCACAACACAATTTTATCAACGATCAAGTGGTGAGTTATTTCTACTATGGTTTGAACGATGAAGGTAGAATGTTCATCGATTCATCATCAGGTGGATCGATTTTTGACAAGACCGGTAAGGAAGGGTTGGCATTGATTGATCGGGTTGGCCGTCCGATGTTCAAAAGATTTTCCAAGTTGATAGTGATCCGAACAATGCAATGGCGGAAGCAATGAGAGTTTTAATGAACAAGGTTGATTCGTTAGCGGAAAGCCAAATGAGAGGAATATTGGGAGGGAACATGGAGGTGCCATTGAATGCTAATCAAGTTGAGGAAGCCAATTACATGGGGAGGGGGAATTATCAAGGAAACTACCAAGGGAATCAACAATTCCAAGGTAACTACTACCAAAACCCCAACCAAAACTTCCAAAACCAACCTTCACAGTACCAAAATCCCAACCAAAACTTCCAAAACCAATCCTCAAACTACCAAAACCATTACCAAAACAACCATTCACAAAACTTCTCAAACCAAAACAATCCATCATCAAACTTCCAAGGCCAAAGCAACCAAAACCAATCATCTAGCCAAAACCAAGGTCAAAATCGAAACCAAAACACTCAATCATTCCCACACAATAACTCCTACAACCAAAACCTCCGTAAACATGAAAACTTTTCATACTCTAACCCGAAGGCCGCCCTCACTCTACCACCGGGATTTGATCCTGGAGCCCGTGCCCCAAACAATGAAGGAAGACCTACTTTGGAGGATAGTTTGGCCACTTTCATCAATCTTTCGAACCAACAAACTCAAAAGCCGAATCAACAGTTTGATAAGATTGAAGAAGACTTGAAGAATCTTGAAAATATTCCAAATGCTATTACATCACTCTCTAGCCAATTGAAGAACTTGGAATTCCAACTAGGTCAAGTGGTATCCTCAAGCCAAGGGAAGGACAAAGGAAAGTTCCCCTCCACGACGGAGGTGAATCCTAGAGAACATTATAAGGCCGTGGAGTTGAGAAGTGGTATGAGGTATGATGGGCCGAGCATGCCTTTGGAAGATGATGAGGTAGAAAAGGAGAGAGAAAAGAACGATAAAGAAGAGGAGATTGTTGTTGAAGATATTTGTGTTGAGGAGGAAGGTATTGAAGAGAAGAGGGTTCCGAAATGGAAGAAGGCTAAATAGTTGAAGGAGAAAAATGAAAAGGTTGAGTGTGATGGATGGGGAATTCCTAAAACTCTCATTCCACCATCTTTTCCTCAACGTTTTATGAAAAAGAAGCTTGATGATAAGTTCGCCAAATTCTTGGAAATTTTCAAGAAAGTGACCTTGAACGTGCCCTTCTTGGAGGCAATTGAGGAAATGCCATCTTATGCAAAGTTTCTTAAAGAGTTGGTCACCAAGAGAAGGAAGGCGGAAGGTGGTGAGATGATAAGCCAAACAAGTGAGTGTAGCGCTCTATTACAAAGGAACCTTCCAAAGAAAGTCAAAGATCCCGGGAGCATCACTTTGATGTGTGAGCTAAGCAATACGGAGAAGAGAAATGCTCTATGTGACGTTGGGGCGAGCATCAATCTTATGCTAAGATCAATCTACGATCGTTTGAAAATCGGTGAGCTCCAACCAACGTCCATGACATTACAATTGGCGGATCGTTCCATCACCTACCCAGATGGTATTGTGGAAGATGTGCTCGTAAAAATTGACAAATTCGTCTTTTCGGCGGACTTTGTGGTGCTAGAGATGGAAGAGGACGTTGAAATTCCCTTGATCTTGGGTAGACCATTTCTAGCTACCGTAAGAGCGGTGGTGGACATGTACACGGGCAAGGTGACCTTGAAGCTCGATGATGAAGAGCTCGTGTTTGACTCCTACAAAGCTATGAAGCATATACTTGAGAAAGAGGAGTGCAAAATGATCGATGTCGTTGAAACTAGTGTTCAAATGGAATTTGAAAAATCCTTTGACCCCTACTTTGCCAATGGATACTACAATGCACTCTTTGAGAACGATGAATGCTCCTTTGAGGAGGATGATTGCAAAGATTTGCTTGAAGTGGATCAAGTCAATGAAGTGTGGGGAAGGAACAAGATCCCAAGCTTGCCATTAAGGGAACCGATTGAAGGAGTGGAAAAGCAAGAGGAGAAGAAAACCGGGTTAAAACCATTACCCGAGAATCTCACATATGCCTATCTTGAGGATGGTGAAAAATTTTCGGTAATCGTTTCTTCCTTTCTCAATTCATGTGAGTTAGATAAATTGTTGGGGGTGCTTCGTAAGCACAAGTCCGCAATTGGGTGGACAATTGAGGATATCAAGGGGATTAACCCCTCCTTATGCATGCATAGAATAAGAGTAGAGGAGGGGAGTAAACCAATTGTCCAACACCAAAGGAGGGCGAACCCTATAATCCAAGAGGTAATTAGGAAATAGGTCATAAAATTTCTTGATGCGGGTATGATTTACCCTATTTTGGATAGTCCTTGGGTGTCACCACTCCACGTGGTTTCTAAGAAAGGGGGGATGACAGTTATCAAAACTGATAATGATGAGGTGATAGCTACACGGGTAGCTACGGGGTGGAGAGTGTGTGTAGACTATAGAGAATTGAACAAAGCTACATGAAAAGATCACTTTCCCCTTCCCTTCATGGACCAAATGCTAGATAGACTTGGGCCTTTCGATTTCTATTGCTTTCTTGATGGGTACTCCGGTTATAATCAAATCATGATTGCACCGGAGGACCAAGAGAAGAAGACATTCACTTGTTCCTATGGAACGTATGCTTGGAGACGCATGCCCTTTGGGTTGTGCAATGCTCCGACTACGTTTCAAAGGTGCATGATGTCTATCTTCCATGGTTTGATTGAAAATGTGATGGAAGTGTTTATGGATGATTTTTCTGTGTTTGGTGAATCGTTTGATAAGTGTCTCTTTAACCTTGAACTCGTGCTAACAAGGTGCCAAGAGACTAACCTTGTCCTTAATTGGGAAAAATACCATTTCATGGTTAAGGACGGGATAGTACTTGGTCACCATGTTTCTTAAAAGGGACTTCAAGTAGATCGAGCAAAAGTGGTGGAAGTTGAGAAACTTCCTCCACCTTCTAATGAAAAAGGCATTCTTTCCTTCTTGGGACATGCCGGCTTCTATAGAAGGTTTATAAAAGATTTTTCCAAACTCTCAAAGCCCCTCTCTCATCTACTTGAAAAGGATGTCCCATTTGTGTTCACTAATGATTGTCTTGAAACTTTCTTAGCATTGAAGGAAGCACTTATAGCCTCTCCGATTTTGGTGACTCCGAATTGGGAGGAACCATTCATTCTTATGTGCGATGCAAGCGATTATGCAATGGGGGTGGTACTTGGGCAAGTCTGGGAGAAAAAGTTTAGAGCTATCTATTATGCTTCGAAAACCTTCAACCCCGCCCAAGCTAATTACACCACAACGGAGAAGGAACTATTGACCGTGGTCTATGCGTTTGATAAGTTTCGCCCCTATCTTGTGGGAGGAAAAACTATTGTGTACAAGGACCATGCGGTAATTCGGTACCTTATGGCAAAGAAAGATGCAAAGCCAAGGTTGATCCGATGGGTGCTTCTCCTTCAAGAGTTTGATATAGAGATTCGGGACAAGAAGGGGACCGAAAATGTGATAGCTGATCATCTTTCGAGGCTAGAAAGGGACCAAGACTTTGTAGAAGAAGAAACAGAAGGTGAAGGAAGAATTCCAAGTTGAGAAGCTTTTGAAGTTGGAGGAGTTCTTTGAAGAAGTTGAGAAGATTTCGGTAATGAGAATTGAGGTGCAAGAGCCATGGTATGCCGACTTTGCCAACTACTTGGCTTGTGGAAAGCTTCCCCATGAAATCCCTTCACATGCCAAAAAGAAATTTCTCAAATATGTGAAGAGTTTCATTTGGGATGATCCGGTGTTATACAAGAGAGGTCAAGACTCAATCATGAGAAGATGTGTTCCAAAAAAAAAAAAATTGACGAGATCTTGACTCATTGTCACTCTTTGCCATGTGGAGGCCATTTCGGAGCATCGAAAACAGGAATGTAAGTTCTCCAATCGGGCTTCTTTTGGCCTACGATCTTCAAAGATAGCCAAGAGTTTGTTCAAAGATGTGATCGATGCCAAAGGATGGGGACCATCACAAAGAGAGATGAAATGCCTTTGAACATCTTCTTAGAAGTAGAGATTTTTTATGTTTGGGGGATTGATTTCATGGGACCGTTTTCCCCTTCATTTGGATTCATCTATATCCTTGTGGGGGTGGATTACGTGTCAAAATGGGTTGAGGCCATTCCTACCAAGCTCAATGATGCAAAAACAGTGATTCAATTCCTCAAGAAGAATGTGTTCACCCGATTTGGAGTGTCAAGAGCCTTGATAAGTGATGGGGGGACCCACTTTGTCAATCGAGCCATGGAAAAGTTACTTGGGAAGTATGGGGTCAAGCACAAGGTCGCCACCACATATCACCCACAAACAAATGGATTGGCGGAGGTTTCAAATCGTCAAATCAAGCACATCTTGGAAAAGACGGTGAACTCGAATCGGAAAGATTGGGCGATTCGCCTTGATGATGCCTTGTGGGCCTATCGAACGGCTTACAAAACTTCATTGAACATGTCTCCGCACCAACTTGTCTTTGGTAAATTGTGTCATCTCCCGGTTGAGCTAGAACATAAAGCCTATTGGGCCACCAAACAATTGAACATGGATGGCGATAAGGCGGGGGAGAATCGATTGCTTCAACTCCATGAGTTAGAAGAGTTATGTGAGAATGCCTATGAGAGCTCCCGAATTTTCAAGGAAAAGACTAAGCGTTGGCACGACCAAAGGATCAAAAAGAAGGAGTTCAAAGTTGGAGATAAGGTGCTATTGTTCAACTCCCGGTTGAAACTCTTTCAGGGAAGTTGAAATCTCATTGGAGTGGTCCATTTGAGGTTGCCAAAGTGTTTCCAAGTAGATATATGGAGTTGAAGAATGAAAAGGGTGACCATTTCATGGTAAATGGTCACCGGGTCAAGCATTACGTTTCCACATCCCAAGTTGGTATCGTTGGTGTCGATTTTCTTGAATAGAGTTGAGCGACTTTAAGCTCCGTCGGGCAAAGGACGTTAAACCTAGCGCTCAATGGGAGGCAACCCATTTTTACTGCTTTTATGTTTTCGTGTATTCGTTTGATAGTGTTTTGTATAGTGTTATTTTTTTTGTAGGTGATGGGGTCGTGTGTTCGAGCATTGGTGGATTATCAAGCTTTAAAGGAAGATGTGTACTCGAAGGGCACTTTAGGTACAAGCACTTTCCCCGAACTTAGATTTGCTTTGCAAAGTCTAAGTTTGGGGGTGTCTGACCTTCTTATCGCTTTTTTGTTGCGGTGTGACACACCCGTTTTGGTTTTGGTGGTGTTCACCTTGTGGCATATTTTTGAGCTTAATGGTGAAAATACTTGTATATGAATTTTGCCGTGTTGGGCTCTCTTTTGTTGGTATACTTGCTTGTTGAAGATGAGCTTATTTGTTGAAATGTGGTTAGCTTAGAGCTTAATGGTGCTTGGTGCATACTCTTCGTTTCACTATTTTTCCAAACTTTTAATTGCATAGCAATGAAAAAGTTTGGGGGGGGGGGTGTTCGTTTTCACAAATTCACTTGCACCAATGCACTTATGCTTCATGTTATTTTTGGTGGTTTGCTCTTGTGCTTATTCTTGGATGATTTGGTGGTATATTTGCTCCTTGGGTATTGGATTGTGGTGGATGCTTTTGTATGTGATGTTGAGACTTTTGCTTGGATGATTGGTAGTGTTTGATGTGATGAGGTGGTTATTTGTTGAAGGATTGCACTACTTGATTGCATGCTTTGAAATTGATGGACTAGGGATGGTGTTACTATTCCCTATTGCTAATCTTGAGAGACTTGAGCCATTTGAATCATTCATATCATGATTTAAGTTTCTTTTCTAGAGAGGATCATTCACAAAATGCATGCTAGAACTTGCCCCTTTGTCTTGTTTGAGATCATATTTTTGGGAAGGTGTTAAAGATGATTGAAGGCCATTTTTGGTTTGATGAGTCACTTGGCCAAATAAATCCCACCAAATGAGTCAATCCGTAGTAAACCCCTTTGAGCCTTTAAGCCTATTTTTGTTGGCAAGCTACGTTGATTTAGCCATTTTTACCATTTCTTTCTTGAGCCCCATTTTGATCCCTATTGCCTTGTAGAGCTTCATGTTTGGTAAATAATGAAAGGACAAAATTTAAATGAGTGGATTTTGAGTTGTCAATGTGATAAAGTTGAGAAAAATGCAAAAAGAGGTTGAACAATGATGAGGAAGGAAAGAAAATAAGCCTTGAGAAAAAAAAAATGTGAAAAAGAGAAACAAGACTAGAAATAGAGTTCTAAAAGGAAAAATGAAAGAAGGAACCTTGAAAAGAAAGAAAAAAAATGAAGAAAACAAGGTTTCAAAGGAATTTGAAAAAGAAAAATGGCTCCAAAAGAAAAGAAAAGAAAGAGAATGTGAATTGGGTACTTGTAAGCTTGAAATGAGAAAAGAAAGAGAAATGAGTGTGAGTTTGAGTTAGAAAATTCTTGAGTGATTTACCAACACTTGTTGCTCTACAAGGAATTAAGTCACTTTGTCCCAAATTTTACCCCACCTTTGTCCAAAGAGCCTACATTACCACCTTGTAAAAGACCTCCTTGATTGATTACCTATCCAAAAGAGTTGGTGGAGAATTGAGATGAGGGGCAAGCCTATGGATGTGTATGGAGTGAATTGATTGAAAGAGTGCAAACACATCCCTTGAAACAAGTGAGCTTTGAGTGAAATACTTCCATAAGAGAGTGGGGATAGTGCACTTGAACTTGTCTTGTCTTGATCATTGCATGTGTGATTGTGGTATGAGATTTCACTTGTGACTCCTTGTTCATTTGATATGATCCTTGAAGTCCATTGCATGAGTCTTGGTGTCCATACATGGCACACTTCACAATTCCTCCCCCTGGTTCTATTTTCTTTTGTTGCTCGGGGACGAGCAACATTTTAAGTTTGGGGGGTTGATTAGGGGTCGTCATTGCTTGTATTTATGTGATTTTGAGCTTAATTTGATAGCATTTCGTGATGTTATTGCACTAATTTCACTTAATTGTGCCTAAATGTGGAGAAAGGGCATGTTGGGTTCATTGTGCAAGAAAGTTGCTTGAGTCGTGCAAGATGGCTCGAGTCGAGCAGAGCCTAAATCGGGCTCTTGGAAATGCGATTTCAAAGAAAATGTCAAAGGAGGGTTGCTCGAGTAGAGCAAAAGTGCTCGACCTCCTTCTGGTCGAGCACAGGAGAAGTTTGGCAATATTTTCAAAAATTTGAAGTGCTCGACCTCCTTCTGGTCGAGCAACACTGCTCGAGTCGAGCAGCAAGAGATTTCACCCCTGCTCGAGTCGAGCAGGCCAAAAATATCTGAGGTCCCATTTCTGACCTAGGGACACATGCCAGAGGAATCAAAAGCAAATAAAAGGCCAGGAATTCATTTTTTCAGGAGATAGCAGCTGGGAGAGAGATAGAGTAGAGAGCAAGAGATACTTTTGAGAGCTGCAACTAATATTTTTACATGTTTTTCAATGTTTTTCAATTTTGCATCCATAGATAGCTTAGATAGTCATAGCATAGCATATATATAGTTGCAATTTCAGGTTTAAGCAAGTTATCTTGGAGTATTGATGGATTTTGTATGGTTTAGACTTGAATCTTAAGAGTAAGGTGTTTCTTTCTTTCTTTTGTTTTATTGTTGCTTATTTTGATATGAGTTCTATGATTTCTTGTTGTTTAGCCATGGGTTTTGCCTTGTGCACCATGGGCTAAGGTTATTAGTGTTTGGGTGTTTGGAATTGTGGTGATGATTGTTTAATTACTTGATTATGGATGTTTATCTCTATTGATGGTTATCCTTTAGATTAGGGGAATTTTACTTGTTCTATTTTGGTGGTTTTGCTATGAGCTTGTGTGTTTTTGCTAGTTTACTTCAACGAGAGTTGGGTAGACGGGTTTAGGCATATGGGTATTGGTTTAATTCATCCGAAGTGGAGTCGATTAAGTCCTATCGCAACAAGAGTTGGGTAGATACTTTAGAACCCCCCTAATCTACATTATCTTCTTGAGTTAAAACCTTGGGTGGGTAGTGAAGAACACATAGGAGCATCAACCTTAGTCTACAAGTGGGAACACACGGTGACAGAGTAGTTAGCTAATTAGAGGACCATATCCGTGCAATTACCCGGGTTAGCAAAGGGAGATTCACCTCTCGATCCTAGGATTTCAACCGATATCGTACCCTAGGCTTACCAGTTACGGGAATGGTATAAATTTAGTGATCGCCCTTATGGAATATCCGAAAATAGAGGTAAACACCATAATTGATCTTTTGACAATCGTCTCACAAGGAAAAACACCCGAGCACATCTTCTCTCGCTAGTGAACAAACTTGTTCGCTATTTAATTGCTTTCTCTTAGCTTGCTCATTTATTGTTTATCTTTGTTTGATTGTTGGATTTTGCTTGTTTTAAGTTTCCAAATCGTTTCACACTATAATCATGCGACAACACATAGCATTTGGGCTATATTCACCATCCTAGTCCCGTGGATCGATATTTAACCGGGCACGTTATACTTGAGAGGTTAGTGTGTTACAAAACACGTGTCAGCGGCGGTTTTGTCCAGAAAACCCTAATCGAGCGGAGCAGTGAAGGAGACGAAAGGGCCCAAAAGGGTTTATTTATCAAATAAGCATATGAAGATACCCAAAACAAAAAAATCAAAAGGGGGTGCAGTCTGTTCTAAATAGCCGTGCCACATAAAAAATAAAATTTTGTTTCAAAATTTCTTTTTAATTATGCAATTATACAAGAGCCTGAGCTCTGATACCACTCTTGGAATATAGAGGCACGTAAACACGTAACAGCGGAAAATTAAGTTCACCAACAACGAACAGTTAGTTGCATAATTAAATACGAGTAAACGTAAACATAATTCTTCTAGAAATTCATACACGGATTCCTCTACTGCGGTATCCACGTAACAGTCGTTTACTAACTCGCACAGATCTACCAGTGTTGAATCCCCGAGATGAATTTGCTAGGAAAATTCTAACTTAGAGATTTTATGGAGAAATATGAATTCACATTTGTTGGGAGATGAATTTAATAAAGAAGTTTTGATTAAATCCCAAAACCCCTGAGTATGACATGTTCAGGATAATCTTGATAGATCGAGTCGAGATTCAAAGATAGAGTGTTCGTGAAGTTACCGCACATGTATAGCCAAGATATAGATCGGGTAAGTTCTTTGAAGAAACCAAGACTTCGATGAAGTTCTTTGAGAAAATGAAGACTTCGGTAAATAATCAAAGACTCGATGAAGTTCTTTGAAGAAATCAAGACTCAATAAGTTGTCAAGAAATCAAGACTTCTGGTGAAGTAAATGAAAAACTCAAGAAGCTATCAAGAAACTAAAGACTCAAGAAGTAAATCAAGACTCAAGAAGTTGTCAAGAAATCAAGACTCAATAAGTAATCAAGACTCAAGAAGAATCAAGAAACCAAGACTCAAGAAGTTGTCAAGAAACCAAGACTCAAGAAGAATCAAGACTCAAGAAGTTGTCAAGAAATCAAGACTCAAGAAGTTGTCAAGACATCAAGACTCAAGACGCCACCGAAGACATCAAGACTCAAAGATGTCATCAAGACATCAAGACTCAATATGTCATCAAGACTCAATACGCCATCAAGACATCAAGACTCAAAAGATGTCATCAAGACATCAAGACTCCTTGTGATGTCATCAAGACATCAAGAATCAAGATATCAAGACCCAAGAGTTATCAAGACTCGTAAGATATCAAGACTCGTAAGATATCAAGACCTAATAGTTATCAAGAATCGGAAGATCTTGAATACTCGATTATAACTCAATGTTCGAGAGGCAATAATATCTATCTCAAGACTACAAAACCGAGAAAAACGCAAATATTCGGAAAAGTAGATATTGCCCAAAACATTCATATGCAGCATTTAAAGGAACTAAGTCTAAGTGTTGTTTAAGGTTATCTCATTCGGAGAGATTGACCAAAAAGAGTCGTTATGTTTGTCTACATTTACTGAAGACAAGAACCAATCAGAGGAAGACAACACTATACTTTACTGACACTGAAAGCGACAGGACTCAAATCATGTCAAGAGTACTATGTTCCGCATCGCAAAAAATTGGTGATTGGCTACATGACCGCATATTTCCTAAAACATGCAAGGGAGTATTCAAACCCTAAATATAGTGGATTCATCAAACACCATAAGAGGAAACTCATGAAGTTATCTCCTCCAATGGATAGTTTTTTCAAGAGTGACCTTGGTGAAGTTGCTATAAATACTAGTGACCCTTTATATTGAGAGGTTACGGAAATTTGAAAGCAACTCAAGAGCTCATTCAGATATTATTGCAAATTGAAGCACTCGAAAAACCGAGAATTTCCCAAGTGTTTCACATTGGAGAGAGCTCATTCACTAAGCCTAGATTGATAAGAAATATCCAAAGCTTAGTAGAGATATCCTAACCTTTGCATTGTTCTTATTGTAAAGGATATCTCATCTTAGTTGGAAACTAACCCAAAACTCAAACCCTTTGTTAAGGTAGTTTGTGTGTGTTTTGTTGGTGAGTTGGAGTTGTAAAGAGTTAGTAAGCTTCAAATGAGTTAGCCGAAAAACTCTAGAGAAGAAGTTAGTAAGCTACTTGTGGTAGTCTCAACACTTGTGTGTGTTTGAGTTAGTAAGTCGCAGATGAGTCGGCCCGAGAAAACTAAAGGTAGAAAAGTGAGTAAGCTACAGTGAGTTAGCCAGAAAGCTTTAGGAAGTGGTTAAGGAATTTCTCTAAAGATCAGAGAGAGTGGACGTAGGAGCTTGAGTCTCTGAACCACTATAATTGCTGTGTTGTTTTGCTTTCTGTACTGCATTATTATTTGTTGCATGTTTTCACTGAAAGCATAATTCACTTTGGGTAATTCATTGGAACCAATCCACTGAACTTGCATCAAACCGATCACAAAATTTTAATCACCGCTTTTATTGAAGGAAGATTTTCAAAAAAGCTAAAACGAGTATAAACTTAGGGCCAACCATTCCGCACACTTGAGTAGCTAGAACAGATAGTTTACCAAATCCGAACTTACTCTCTTCGAGGGTTCAAGAAGATAATTATCGATCCAAGCGCCTCGAGATCTCTGATAAACTTCGAAGCTCGGTTGGGCTAATCTGAAGCTTCAAAGCGATTCAGATCATTGTCTCGAAGAGACTTTGACTCGAGGGCAATCTGTGCTTCTCGTACAAATCATCGGGATAACTCCGACCCATCGACCTCGAAGGAAAGAAAAGTTTTAAAATCACTTTGAACACGTGTATTCCCCCCATACACGTGTAAGACTCAAGTAAGCACCGGACCAACTAGTGGTATCGAGCAAAGGTTCAATTTGACCACTTGCTTTGGTAGCCATAGTCTATTTTGGCCGAAAAGACTTTGGTGGTCTACTTGAATAGATCTGTTTGGTCGATATCTTACAAGGCTCGACCATCATGCCTTCTAAGAAACTTCCTATGTTCTCTGTTGAGAGCTATGATCTATGGAGATTGAGAATGCAGACTCATCCAGTATTTAAAACATGAAAGAATGTGGAGAGTGGTTTCGGAAGGACCATTCAAATTTATCAAGTGAATCCTGAATCACCGATCTTGGTGAGGAATGATCCCGTAGAGATGAATTTCCAAAGTCTGATGATCAACTTACTCCTAATGAGAGAAAGTTAGTCAATCTGGACTACATTGCTAAAGATACTTTGTATAGCACTATTGATGATGGTGTTATGGGGATGATTTCTCACTGTGAAACTGCAAAAGAAATATGGGACACACTTTGTTGTTATGTGTCAAGGCACGATCATATTAAGGAAAACAAACTTTACATTTGTTATTGGAAAGTTTGATAGCTTTGAAATGGAAGATAGTGAATCCATTGACAAACTTGAGGTCAGATTCACTAGCATCATGAATGATCTGAGTGCTCTTGGGAAAAGATACCCACAGAGAGAAGTGGCACTGAAAATTCTTAGAGGATTATCTAAGAAATGGGATATACATGCTATGGTGATTGAAAACACCAAAAATATTGATTCCATGCCATATCAACAAGTTTTCTCTCGAATCAAAAGCTTATGAGTTTGTGATTGACAAGAAAACTAAGAAATCGACAAAGAAAGATGATTCTTCATCTAGCAAGAATGTGGCTTTCAAAGCCAAAGAGAAATCTGTCAGAAGTCTAGAGAGTTCGAGAACCCACTTGCCAAAAAATCGGGATGAAAGCGTATGGATAAGCTAATCTTGATGGCAAGGAGGTTTGAAAGACTCAATAGCGTATATGAGAGTTATAAGAAATATTACAGAATCACAGTACAAGAGAGACTCGTGTTCGAGGACGATACACCGAGAAAAGAAAGGACCGTAAAAAGTCAAGGATCCTCATCTAAGAAGAAGAACTCCAAAACCAAGGAGGAAAGTGATCGGGATGATGATACCAACAGATGTTATAACTGCCGAAGAAAGGTCACTTTCAATATGACCGCCCCGAAAATGAAAAGCTAAAGAAAAAAAAGGAAAGACAAGCCAAGAGAGACAAGAAGATCTCCAAAGAAGAAAAGTTATGATTGCTTGGGAAGAAGAACATCTCAAGAAGGTTCCAGTTCCTCGATGAGATTTTCTCGGATAGTGACAAAGATGATGATATCTGCTTTATGGTCAGAGATGAGGTAAATTCTTCTATCTCTGTTGTTGCTCCTACACAAGCACATGAGTTCTCAAGTTCAATCATAAAAAGAATTTGACCGATGGATTCGTTTGAGAATCTTATGAAGGACTATTCGTGTTACAAGAATCGCTCATCGAAACTCAAGAGCGTAACAAGGAACCGATCACGAGAATCAACTGAAAGACTCTAAAAATGCTGAGATCACTTCTCAATTGATGGGAACTACTGATGAACTGGATGTTCTGAAAGTACAACTCTCAAAAAAAGAGAAGGTGATAGAGATCCTGAATGGAAAATTAGAGAAATCCACTAAAGAGATTCAGCTTATCATAACTGAGTTCAATGACCTCTTTGAGAAGCATGAAACTCTAAAGAAATGTGAGGATAGTGCTAAGAGAAAGTTAGCTCTATTGAATTTTACATCTAAAGTGATAGATGAAATTCAGAGTTATCAAAGACCTGCAACTATAAAAGCTGGATTGGGATACATTCCAGGGGGAACCTCACAAGGTCTTCTGAATGATGCTTCTAGTAGCACCAAGACTGTCTTTGTTAAACTAGTGGCATCTCTAATCTTCTTAATGAAGAACTGCCCAGAATTTTAGACAAGGGTAAAGGACCTATGGTTTTAAAAAACCAAGGTTCAGGAAGAAAAGCCTGACCTCGTGAAAAGGCTAGAAAACTGAACACTCAAAGAGGGAAATCTTCAAAGCCAAGATTTCAAAGCCTCAAAGCTAAGAATACCAACCTAAAGAGATCTCAGACCGAACCATCGAGGAATGTTCAAAGAGAAACACTCAAAGAGATATTCTCAACCTAAAAAGACCAAGTCCTCGACATTGAAAGACCCCAATTTCAAAGACAGTAACCTAAACCCCCACTTGCCTAAGGGTAAAGGTTTCCTAACCCAAGTCAACAGAGACAAAGACCAACAAGACAAAAAGCTAAGGCACTTGAACAAAAGGCCCGAACCCAAGAAGAACTCTAAGGCTCATGTTCATGCTAAGGTCACAATATACACGATATTGCCAAGGCTCCTAGGGGGTGGTGAATGTGTATGTAGATGTTTATGGGAGACAAATCAGCCACTCTAAAGTAATTATAGTTGTTAGGCAGATTTGGGTTCCAAAAGGTCCAGCTAACCTGGTAGGACCCTACACCAAATGGGTACCTAAGAACTGATCTGTTTTTCAGGTGAAAGAAAAGGGCACTGAGCTGAATGAAAACCACATAACACTGATGAGTGGAAATGAATTGGCTCCTACTGTATGGTATCTGGATAGTGGATGTTCAAGACATATGACATGATATAAGCAACTAATCACTTACTATGTTGAGCAAAAAGGCCCTCAGATCACATTTGGAGACAATTCCAAAGGACAAACTGAAGGATATGGAACTCTTGAAGTTGACTCTGTTCATATCCATGGTGTTTCATATGTGTCTGGTCTAAAGTATAACTTGCTTTCTATCAGTCAATTCTGTGACAAAGGATTCAGTGTTGAGTTCTCAAAGAACTTATGTTATGTGAAAGACAATACTTCACAAAAAATTTTATTGACTGGTACTAGAAAAGGAAATGTGTATCTTGCTGATTGGAGTTCAACTCCTAAAGATACATGTTTGGTTGCAAAAAGTTCCAAGATTAGCACTTGTGAGGGGGTTACCCAATGAAGTGTTTAGTAAAGATCATGTATGTGATGTTTATCAGAAAGGAAAATAAATCAGAGCATCCTTCAAAAGCAAAGTAGATGTTTCTACTGATAGAAACTACAACTGTTACATATGGATCTCTTTGGTCCAATAACACCTGTGAGCACTAATGGCAGAAAATACACACTTGTGGTAGTTGATGACTACTCTAGATACACATGAGTCATTTTCTTACTCAGTAAGAAAGAGACTCAGACAAAACTGCCTGAACTACTGAAAAGGCTCAGTACTGAAAAGAATCTGAGTGTGGTCAAAATCAGATCAGATAAAGGAACTGAGTTTATCAATCATATTATATCTGATTATTGTGTAGCAAATGGAATAACTCATGAAACATCAGCTGCAAGGCCCCACAACAGAATGGTGTTGCTGAAAGAAGAAATAGGACTCTGAAAGAAGCTGCAAGGACAATGATTGCTGAAGCTGATATTCCTAAGAGATTTTGGGCTGAAGATATCAACAGTGCATGCTACTCTCAGAACAGATCCATGCTGACCAAGAACCAAGGAAAAACTCCATATGAGCTGTGGAATGAAAGGAAGCCTCTTGTTTCTTTCTTTCGTGTGTTTGGTTGCAAGTGTTTCATACACAATAATGGTAAAGATCAGTTGAAAACTTTTGATAGCAAAGCTGATGAAGGGATATTCTTAGGATATTCTGAAGTCAGTAAAGCCTTCAGAGTTAAACTGTAGGACTCTTATTGTGGAAGAAACACCTCATGTTGTTTTTGATGAATCTACTTGTGTTCAGAAGAAACATGAACATGACTTAGGAGAACTGATCAAGAGAATCACCAGACTTAGCCTGAAAAAGAATGATAAAACATCCTCTGAACCTGAAAAGAAGAAATCAGTCACTTTCTATGAATGGAGTGAATCAGACTCAGACAGAGAAGTTCAGGATGGAAAAACTCAGGATGGTGAGACTCAGGATGGAAATTCTCCACTGAAGGAAAGCCAACATACTGAAGCTGACCAATCTGAACATACACCAGTTCAGACTCAGGTATGTAATGCCGATGAAGATGTGGTCACAGCTGAGGCAAACTCTGAATCTATCAACCAATGGGGAACAAATGTCTCTGACAATGTTCTGAATAGAATTTCCCCTGAGGAAGATGATTCTCTTTCTCCTTTTCTGTTATTCCCTGAATTTAATGAACTACCCGAACCTAACATTTCTGATGTTGAGGGTACTACTGAAGGGGGAACATCCAGGAGAAAATGGTTGGATAGTCATCCTAAAAGTCAGATTGTGGGTGATCTATCAGATGGTGTCAAAACAAGAAGGTTCTATGGAGAAAGTGCTTTGTTCTGCTGCTTCCTATCTGAGAAAGAGCCTACTGAGATTGGTGAAGCTCTACAAAATTCTCATTGGATTACTGCTATGCAAGATGAGCTGAATCAATTCTCAAGGAATGAAGTATGGGAGCTAGTGGATAGACCTGAAAGGCACAATGTCATTGGAACCAAGTGGGTATTCAAGAATAAAAGAGATGAAAACAACAACATTGTAAGAAACAAGGCAAGGCTAGTTGCACAAGGTTATTCCCAAGAAGAAGGCTTGGATTATGATGAAACCTTTGCACCTGTTGCAAGACTAGAAGCCATCAGATTGTTTCTTGCATATGCTGCCCACATGAAGTTCACAGTCTATCAAATGGATGTGAAAAGTGCATTTCTGAACGGTGTGCTTAAGGAAGAGGTTTATGTAGAACAACCTCCTGGTTTCAGACAGAATGACCAAGTTTACAGGCTCAGAAAAGACTTGTATGGTCTTAAGCAAGCACCCCGAGCATGATATGATACCCTTTCTCAGTTTCTTACTGACCATGGTTTTATCAAAGGAACTGTTGATAGGACTCTGTTTAGGATAGAAGATGGGAAAGACATCTTACTTGTTCAGATTTATGTAGATGACATCATATTTGAATCTACAAATCATCAGCTGTGTGAAAAGTTTTCTACCCTGATGAAAGGAAAGTTTGAGATGTCAATGATGGGGGAGATGAATTTCTTTCTTGGACTTCAGGTGAAACAAACTAATGAAGGAATTTTCATCAATCAAGCAAAATACACCGAGATCCGATTGCAAAGTATGGTGTGTCTGAGACTTGCAATGCAGCTTAGAATTCCTATGAATACTAACTACAAGGTGGATCTCGATCTCCGAAGGAAAATCAAGAAATCACACCGATTATAGAGGGATCATTGGATCATCGCTATATCTCTCAAAAACAAGTAGGCCCCGATATTACATTTGCTGTTGGGATATGTGCAAGATACCAAGTTAATCCTAAGGCTAGTCACATGGAGGCTGCCAAAAAGATTCTGAAATATCTTAAAGGCACTGTGAATAGAGGATTATGGTATCCAGCTGATGATAACCTTGAATTAACCGGTTATTCGGATGTCGATTATGGAGGATGTAGAATTGATGAAGTCTACCACAGAACTTGTCAATTTCTTGGAAGTAAACCGATATCATGGTTTTCAAAGAAACAAACCTCAATAGCAACCAAAAGATCTACTTGGTTTAATACATGGATGCGGTGAAGTCACAGTGCCTGCATTCTTTGCCTCGCATAACAATTGAGGGATTATAAGATTATGACCAATGAAGTACCTATATTTTGTGATAATAATATTGCAATTGCTATTACACAAAATCCGGTATTGCACACCAGATGTAAGCATGTTGATATCAGACATCACTTCATCAGAGATCATGTTGAGAAGAAAGACATCGAAATGGAGAAAATTCATACCGATAAATGAGAGTCGATATCTTGACTAAACCTTTGGCTGAATCAAGATTTTAGGAACTATCAGTTGAATTAGGTATGTTGGATCCAAGTGAATAAAGCAAATCTGAAAAATTGAAGGTTTTCAGATGCATGAAGTTTTCTCAGGTTTTTACTGAAAAAAACTCAGGATAAAATGAAAGTATTGAACACTGTGTCTTGGGAAACTCAGATATCCTGAAGATCAGTACTCAGTATTATACTGACCTGTTATCAAGATCAGTACTCAGTACTATACTGACCTTTTATCAAGATCAGTACTCAGTATTATACTGACATTTTATCAAGGTCAAAACTCAGTAAGACTGATGGAGAAAATTAGTCTGAAGAAGTATTGACTCATGCAACACATTTACTGTCTAACTGAATCTCAGTAATCATTGGCAATAAATAACAAAACACCTGAAGGAATATTTGGGCGGGACCTTTGAAATACATGAAGAAAGTCAATGGTCTACAGGAACAATAATTAAATGCATTGTTCATTAATCACCAATAAGGATAAATTGGCGGCTTTGTATTTGTGAAATCATCCTTTCATATACCCAATTTAGTCGGTTCTTAATCTCAACCGTCGATTTCTTCATCTATGCGATTTTCAATAAATCAAAATCCTATATCTATTGAAGAAATTCCTTCAAAGCCCGATTCCAAATAGCCTTCATCTTCAAACACTCTGCTTCAAAAAAACTCTTGATTGCCCAGAAATTTTCATCTATCTCAAAACCCTTCACAAAAATTCTCCAAAAATGACGTTTTTGGTATATGACAAACTCGCCATTTCCAAGAAACCTTGGTACGAATATGTTGTCTCTCTCGAAAGCTCATCAAATGCAACTCACGAAGAGGAAGCGTTGCATATGATTCGTTTGGCAAAGCTTACTTGCCTGGTCGTGAATCAACCGGAGGCTGAATATGCAAAAGAGGTAATAGAGTTTATCTCTAATTTGAAGTTAGATGATTAAGATTGTATAGAATCGCAGATTACTGTATCGCATTTAGAGCATAGTTCAAAATATGTGGATTTTGTTAGGGAATTGTATATTATTCCTAAGAATCTTAATGCCATTTATGAATTAAGCGATAGAGGTGAAGACCCTACGGTATATATGATGGGTAGGGAGCAAGAATATCTGGATAAAATTGCAGAGCATCCAGTAAAGTTTGAAGCTAATCTGAATAAAAGGAATTTGAAGCCTAAATATCGAGTATTGCTGGACATTGTAAGCAAATGCATCATGAGTAGGTCTGGCAGCTTTGAACAGATAAGCACGCCTAAGTTGAGGCTAATGGCGGCAATTGAAGATTCACCTACCACTGCATTCAACTGGTTACACTATTTAATCAAGGTGGTGAGTGATCAAGCCAAACAAGTTCAGAAGGTGAATGGATCTGTTGTTGTCAAAGGAAAGATCCTTCATGCAACCAAGATTGCATTCATCTTGGAAATGTGCAGAGAAGAGGAGGATATCTTTGTCAATTCCTCATCCTTTCCAAAGTAAAAAATAATGTTCAAACCACCAACAACAAAGAAGACTTTGAAAGGAAAGAAAGAGAAAAGCTCTAAGTCTCAGGAGGAGACTGCTGAAGAAGAAGCTGTTGAAGCCAAACAAGCCAGGGGGAAAGCCCTGATGCAAGTGAAAAGAGAAAAAGGAGAAAAACTGAAGAAGAAAACACTGGCTCCTCTGAAAAGCAGAAAGCTTCAATCTATTACTGAGGAGGAGGTCAGTGACACTGAGGAAATTCAACCTGAAGGCTAGCAAGGGCTGAAATCTCCACTACAGGTTCTGGCTTAGGTTGTGACAATTGCGCAAGATCAAGAAACTGAGGAACAGGTTTTCTCTGAGGTACTCGGAACTTCTCTGAGCTCAGATAAAGTTTCTCAGGAAATCTTCAAGGGACCTCAGGTTCCTACTGAAGAGATACCTGTTCAGACCTCAGATCAGTCTGAACCTCAGGAACTGCTGAATTTGGATGCGCTCCTGAGTGAACCATTTTTCGATCCATCAGCATCAAAACTCTTACAATCCGATCCTACTGTCCCTGAGAGCCCAAAGTTGAAGAAGGGAGAGGCAGAAGAAACTGAGTGGCGCAGCAAAGGGGAACGATTCATCCTGGACAGATACCCTGAGCTGAGCGCATATCCTGACCTTCAGGATCTTTTCTTCCGACTCAGAACCACTGTCTACATCCTGAATCAGACTATTCCAGAGATGCTGAATATAGCCTCCTTCAGAGGAGAGGATTGGTGGAATGCTGAGACTGCTGTTCTGACAGAGTTCTCTAGATTTAGGAAGACTAAGCTCAGAATGAAAATGACTGATTTTGATGAGCTAGTCAAGAGAAAGGTGGCTGAGAGAAGGAAAGTTGATGTTGATGCCTCCAGTTCTAAGAATCCAGAAGGAGATGAGGAACAAGATAAAGAGGGTGACAAGCAAGATGATGCTAAAAATCAATCTCAGATGGAGAAGGACACTGATGCTGGAAAGACTGGTATCACACATCCTCAGACTGGAGTTAGCACTCTTCATGTATCTTTTGACACTATTAAACATTATGCCAAAGCTACTGAAGTTTCTATCTTTAAATCTGTTATGTATGATATGCAGACTGAGGCTCAGTTAGAGCACCCAGCTCAGGTGGAAAAAGTTGTACAAACTCCTGTGATTGATCTCAGTCCTATCTTGGATAAATTGGAGAAGGTGGTGCCAATGGTGGAGAAAGTGACTCAAATTGAAGAAACTTTGGCAAGCCAATCTCAAAAGCTGGAAAATCTAAGTTCATCTTCAGACATGCTGCAACTACAAACATCTCTTGCAGATAAAATGACTACTTTGGAAGGAAAGATTGATGTAGTCAAAACTGAGCTCAATGCAGAGATGAAGCACATGTATCAGGAAAGAACTGCCTATCTAGAAGCCAAGCTGGTTGAGAAGAATGATCTGATGATCAAGACAGCTGTTGAGGAAATGGGCTCTATGCTCATGACCAAGATGACAGAGATGATGCATAATGTCTTCTCAAATCAGTTTGCACCTCTTTCAGATGAGCTCTCAATGGCTAAAAATTACATGAGAAGGCTAGAGGATGAGCATGATCAGTTGGCAGGGGAAGTGCGAAGTATAAGCAAAGAGCAATATCATATGGATACTGCACTTTCTCAACTTCTTCCAAGGTATGGTGCCAAAAAGGGGGAAAGGACTGGTGGCAAACTAAGTGAATTGTTGGCACAAACCTTGAGGAAAAAGGCTCAGAAAGAAGCTGAAGAAAAGAAAATTGTTGATGCCTTAAAAGAAGTTGAAGCCACTGAGAAGCTCAAATTCAAAGAAGCTGAGAAACCTATCTACACTCAAACTTCTGAGCGAACTATTCAGGAAGTAATTTCTAAAAAACGAGTGATAAAAGGATGATTGAGACAAGCCAAGCCGGTGAAGAACAAGTCAGACCTGGAAAGAGAAAGGTTGTGGCATTTGTAGAGCAAGAAAAGAAGAAAAGAGCTAAAACTTCTAAGCCTACTCAGAGGAAATTGATAATAGATTTTGAAGAATCTGAGGAAGAAGCTGAAAAAGAAGTCTTCAATACCAAGAAATCTCTGAAAACCCTTCAAATTGAAAAAGAGAAGAAGACTACTGCTTCTGTATCAGGTGTTCCTGTGATCAGGAAAAAGAAAGAAGAAGAGCATAAAAGAAGAAGTGGTTTTAAGAAGGTTTTGAGCAAAAGGAGGGGTACAGAGAAAACTCAGAAATGGCCGCACATTGACAAATGGATGCCTATTCAGTTCAATGATGCGTGGGAGGAAATCAAGAGAACCTTCTGGTTATATTATGAGATTCTGAGGGAATGGAGGGGGATCAGCTCGGATATGAATGAAGCCTTCATTGAGTACTTACTGACATTCTATCCTAAGTACATGCAAAGTTGGATCAACTTGGCAGATGAAGGAAATACTCAGATAGTAGCCCCTGGTCCATACACTTACCCAGCTCCAAGACTTGAGAGTGGCTATGTGAATGAAACAGCCATTTCTCAGGAGATAGCTCAGTATGCCATCCAGCTAGGCCTAACAGGAAACAACCCTGATATCATCAAAGCAAGGGATGAACTGAAAAAGAAATACTATGGGATGTTCAACCTGGAAGTGCCATAGGATGAAGTAGAAGAAGACTGAAGACTTTGTACTTCTGTTCTTGTTTTTTATTTTCATTGTAATCTGTAACTCTTATCTTACATCAATGAAAAATTATCTTTATGCTCAAAGATAATATCTCATTATCTTTTTACATGTCTTTTATGTTTGATATGCCTTATGTTTTGAAATTGTTGGGAAAATTACCATTTTGGATTGTAATAGACAAACTGAAACCTGAGTATAGGTTAGGTTTTTGTAACAAGATGGTTTTGGCATCATCAAAAAGGGGGAAATTGTTGGGAGATGAATTTAATAAAGAAGTTTTGATTAGATCCCAAAACCCCTGAGTATGAAATGTTCAGGATAATCTTGATAGACTGAGTCAGGATTCAGTATAGAGTATTCAGGAAGTTATCTGTACCATGTATAGCCAGCAGATATAGATCAGGTAAGTTGCTGAAGAAACTGAAGACTCAGTAAGTAGCTAAAGACTCAAGAAGTTGTCAAGAAATCAAGACTCCGTAAAGTAACTAAAGACTCAAGAAGTTGTCAAGAAACCAAGACTCAAGAAGTAATCAAGACTCAAGAAGTTGTCAAGAAAATGAAGACTCAAGAAGTAATGTAAGACTCAAGAAGTCTGTCAAGAAATCAAGACTCATTAAGTAATCAAGACTCAAGAAGTTGTCAAGAAACTAAAGACTCAAGAAGTAAATCAAGAAACCAAGACTCATTGTTGTCAAGAAACCAAGACTCGCAAAGTAAATCAAGACTCAAGAAGTTGTCAAGAAATCAAGACTCAAGAAGTAAATCAAGACTCAAGAAGTTGTCAAGAAACCAAGACTCAAAGAAGTAATCAAGACTCAAGAAGTTGTCAAGACATCAAGACTCAAAGATCACCAAGACATCAAGACTCAAGATGTCATCAAGACTCAAGATGTCATCAAGACTCAAGATGTCATCAAGACATCAAGACTCAAGATGTCACTAAAGACATCAAGAATCAAGATATCAAGACCCAATAGTTATCAAGACTCGTAAGATATCAAGACTCGTAAGATATCAAGACCTAATAGTTCATCAAGACTCAAGAAGATATCGAATACTCAAGAAACTCCTAATGTTCGAGAGGCAATCAATAATATCTATCTCAAGACTACAAAACCGAGAAAAACCGCAAATATTCGAAAAGTAGATATTACCCAAAACATTCATATGCGCATAAAAGGAACTAAGTCTAAGTGTTGTTTAAGGTTATCTCATTCGGAGAGATTGACCAAAAACAAATTGTTATGTTTGTCTTTACATTTATCAAGATAAGAACCAATCGTAGGAAGACAACACCGTATTTTGTCGACACTAAAAAGCGACAGACTCAAATCTGCCAAGAGTACTATGTTCCGCATCGCAAAAATTGGTGATTGGCTACATGACTGCATATTTCCTAAAACATGCAAGGGAGTATTAAAACCCTAAATATAGTCGTTCATCAAACACCATAAGAGGAAACTCATGAAGCTATCTCCTCCAACGGATAGTTTTTCAAGAGTGACCTTGATGAAGTTACCTATAAATACTAGTGACCCTTTATATTGAGAGGTTACGGGAATTTGAAAGCAACTCAAGAGCTCATTCGTATTATTGCAAATTGAAGCACTCGAAAAACCTAGAATTTCTCAAGTGTTTCACATTGGAGAGAGCTCATTCACTAAGCCTAGATTGATAAGAAATATCCAAAGCTTAGTAGAGATATCCTAGCCTTTGCATTGTTCTTATTGTAAAGGATATCTCATCCTAGTTGGAAACTAACCCAAAACCCAAACCCTTTGTTAAGGTAGTTTGTTTGTGTTGTGTTGGTGAGTTGGAGTTGTAAAGAGTTAGTAAGCTACAGTGAGTTAGCCAGAAAACTCTAGAGAAGAAGTTAGTAAGCTACTTGTGGTAGTCTGAACACTTGTGTGTGTTTGAGTTAGTAAGCTGCAGTGAGTCAGCCAGAAAACTCAAGGTAGAAAAGTGAGTAAGCTACAGTGAGTTATCCAGAAAGCTTTAGGAAGTGGTTAAGGAATTTCTCTGAAGATCGGAGAGAGTGAACGTAGGAGCTTGAGTCTCTGAACCACTATAATGGCTGTGTTGTTTTGATTTCTGTACTGCATTATTATCTGATGCATGTTTTCACTGAAAGCATAATTCACTTAAATTCAGTTGGAACCAATCCACTGAACTTGCATCAAACTGACCACAACCTTAATCACTGTTTTATTGAACGGAAGATTTTCAGCAAAGCTAAAACGAGTATAAACTTAGGGCCAACCATTCCGCACACTTGAGTAGCTAGAACAAATGGTTACCAAACTGAACTAACTCTACTGAGGGTTCAGTAAGATAATTATCTGATCCAAGCGCCTCAGGATCTCTGATAAACTCAAGCTCAGTTGGGCTAATCTGAAGCTTCAGAAAGCAGCTCAGGATCATTGTCTCAGTAGACTTTGACTCAGGGCAATCTGTACTTCTCAGGGTCAAATCATCAGGATAACCTGACCCATCTGATCTCAGTGAAAGAAAAGTTTTAAAAATCACTGAACAAGTGTATTCCCCCTATACACGTGTAAGACTCGTTAGCACCGGGACCAACAACGTTTTGTGAATTTCTCAAGAGCTCATATATATAGGAGATGATTAGCTTAATTCTCAAGCTAACCTAATTAGGAAATAAAATCTCTAATCTTTATTTAAATAAATCTCTTAGATTTATTTCCCACATATAAATCTCTAGGGATTTAAATTCCATATATGACAAATCTCTACGATTTTTTCCATATATATTAAATCCTACAATAATATTCCAAATATTATTATTGGGAATTCTTATTTCATTAAATCCAATTTAATTAAATATTAATAATTATTAGTTTCAAATTAATCTATTATTAATTACGTCTCCATAAATTAAATATTAAATCTAATTTAACATTTAATCAACCAACTATAATAAGTAAATAACCATTACTTGTTGTGTGACCCATAGGCCCTCATATATCGAGTGCTTGGTCAAACTAACGGTCTTAATTGAACCCTAGACAATAAATCAGACATTCTCAATATATGAGTTACGTTGCTAGGAAATGTGCAACTACCTGTAACTGAAACATGGGCTATTACGATTTCCTCCTTTCACTCGCGAATACTCGATTAAGACTTGAACATGATGAAGTGTCTATTCAAATAACTTAATCAATTTATCTCTAATCACTAATTGATAACTTATGTCACACTTGGCCACAAAGTCCAAGTTGACTTGCATTGGCCAATGACTTTGATCCAATTATGATGAGAAGATGAGTATTTCTCTCTAAATCATCTTTGAGGAATGAATCATTTTCTTGGCTCAACTACCACACACATGCACTTCGTGATTACCCCAATCCAAGCCATATCTACCCATGGAAGGGTGCAAGCATCGGTCATGGTCAAAGGTCATCACTCCACACATGTCGTGCGTATTGACCTCAAGTCAAAGGAGTATCGCATTATTCCCACTAACCGAGACACCCATAGACACATATAGTGGAACTACATCAAATAGTTTCTCGGATGGGTATACCAATACCCTCTAAGGTATTTGTGCATCCATCATGAGATACCTAGTATCTCGTAGTAAGTGAGATCTTACTACTCTCAAAGAGTATGATGCAGATCGCACATCAATCTCCATTGCATCATCAATATCCCAGTCTTGATGATCCTCGATTGGGGCTACTTGAGAATCATGCTTATGTCATCTGAGTTCTCACTTACTCAATGACATTAGTGACTCAAGGGAACACAAATAAGAACAAATGCAAACAATCAAACTTAATATTCTAATAAGTGCAACGCCATATATTTAATATTAAATAAATAATAATATTAAATCAATACTGAATATTATTTGAACATTATGTCCTTATAATGGATTGTCTCTAGGACACTAACAATAACAATCTCCCACTTGAACTAGAGCAAATCACCTACATGTCTAACCCCTAGACCATCAAAATGTCTAGTGTGTACATGAACACTCCAAGCCTTGGTGAAAGGATCAGCCAGGTTATCCTCCGTGGGGACACGTTCTAATTCTATTTCTCCTCTAGCAATTATCTCTCTTATCAAGTGATAACGCCTCGGTACATGCTTGTTTCTGTTATTGGATCTCGGTCCCTTAGCTTGCGCAACCGCACCAGTGTTGTCATAATACAACTTTATTGGACTACTGGCAGTCGGAAACCCCTAATTCACTTAAGAACTGTTTTATCCAGACAACTTATTTAGCAGCTGCTGCCGCAGCAATGTACTCAACTTCGGTTGTTGAGTCTGCGGTAGTCTCTTATTTGGAACTATTCCAACTAACTGCCCCACCATTGATTACTAAGTTTGAGTCATTTATTTTATATATTAAGAATATTATGTATACAATGCAACAAGTATAAACCTTTTGATAAAGGAGCATTTCCATAAACATCACCATTAAGCAAAAAATAACAATTATTGTTTGCAAAATGGAAGGAAAACCCTTCAATGTCTAACATAGGAATATAAATAATGTTGCGAGTAATAGAAGGAACGAAATAACAATTATTCAGTTCAAGTCTAAAACCAGAGGGTAAGTCTATAACATAAACGCCAACACATTCAGCAGCAACTCTTGCTCCATTCCCAATGTGTACGGCGACTTCACCCGACCTAACTGCCCTGCTATGCTTGAGACCCTGCACATTAGTACAAATGTGTGAGCCACAACCGAAATCTAATACCCAGCAGTTAGTATCATTTGTGGACATGTTAATCTCAATAGCAAACATACCTGTTCCAGAGGCTGAGACACCTTGTGTCTTCTTTTTAGCTGCTAGAACCTTGCAGTCTTCTTCCAATGCTATTGGGATTACACTGGAAAGTATGCTTTTACTTTGTATAATCAAAACTGAATTTCGGACTTATTTACTGAAATAAATTGTTTATCACTGATGCTTTAAATATCATCGAATGTTACATATATTTATTGCATAACTGTTCATTAAATAGTACGTGTTACATTGTAGTTAATTTAGTGATACCAGATCACAGAAGATTAAATTAACAATCCCTTGTAACTAAAAGTACACCATTCACGACCTAGATGGAAATGAACAATCCATCGTGAAAGGTTGAAGTGTAAGGCCTTGATTGGCTTGTACCGACCAAGAGATTACACTAGTGCATGACCGATGCAATCAATAGGACCTCTGGGAGGAGGACAAATTCTTGAATCGAACAAGGAAGAATTAGACCTCAGTGGTTCGTTATTTCTTAATCTTCGTTCCTTAAATAGGATCACGTGTGGTTGGTAACTATTGCTTTGACTTATCATGGGTAGAGAATCAACGAGATTCAATACTTTTTTTCTTGGGCAATATTATTGGTCACATGTGATTGCTAAGATTTAATACGGAGAATCGTGTGCAAGTACGCTTGTTCGATTTGCCCCCTTGGGAGGTTCATAAGCTTTATCATACCAAATCTTGCAAGTGGAACTAGTTTCCGGTATGGATAATAATGTTGAACCGTTCCTTGACCAAGGACAAAAGATATTAATTAACGGTAAGCTATTTCAATGGCTTGAATTAATTAATGGACTAGATAATCTTAAACACGGGAAATAATAACCGGGAGCCATATTGACTGTAATATGGGTTAAGATGGATAGTGCAATATTAATTATGTAGTGGGATTAATTAATATTTATGGGCTTGAATAATATTGTGGCTCAATATTGATAATTCAAGATCCATTGGAAGGTCCAATTTTAATTCTCCTAAAGGCCCCCTAAGTAACCCAACATAAAGTCCAATAACTGAAAAAGGTGTTTAAAAATAAAATAAATCTTGTTGCATATTTTTCATATTATTTTTTGAAAATTATGAATAAAAGGGGAGAAAGATTTTCTTTGAATTTTGTTATGGAATGAAGATATGTATTCTTGGAATACAAGATTATCTCATTAAATTCAAGAAATCTCCCACTTGGTCATTCATAGAGAAATTTCGAAAAATTGGAATATAAAGGGCAAGAAAGATTTTCTTGATTTTCTTGAAAAGATATTATGAAAGATATGTATTTCTTGAAATACAAGAATATCTCATAAATTCAAGAAGATCCAAATCTTGGATTCTTGTTCCCTAATATTTCGAAATATTCCATAGCAAATAAGAGAGTGGGATTTTGTGGAATATTTTAATTATGGAGAAAAGAATATATGAGATATATTCAAGATTTCTTGGAGATCAAGAAAATATTTTTTCCTCCCTATTCCACATGAAATTTCGACCACCACCCTCTATAAATAGGGGATGAATGTTTCATTCCCAGCAACACACACGAAAATTGGTTTTTCGGAAAAATATCAGCGTCGATAAAATATCAAATATTTTGAAACGTCGACTGATTGTATTTTTCCAAAAAACGTCAATTGTGAGTAGTGTACAATTCCATGTGCTGGAAAAATTAGTAAATCCACAAAGGTGGTGCAAGAAAGTTTATTTTCCTTTTGTTAATTGTTCGCAAGTGTCCTACCACCGGATAGTCGAGCAAGGATTAAGGGATTACTTGGGAAGTTCATTTTTTAAAAGAAAATTAAGAAACTATCGTAATCAATCTCTAACCGTTAAAATATATTTCTAACATAGATGCTCATTGATGTATAAGATACAAATTTATTATATGAGGCGGTTATGAGATGAATCATCTATACCTCAATCCACTCATATTTAAAAGAAAAACATTAGAAATGTTAATGGAACGAGTCAGTTTAAATTAGGGGTGGGAAAAAAATATCAATATCAATATCAATATCAATATCAATCAATATCAATATCAATCAATACTATATTAAAAAGTGGCTTATGCTTGAAAAACATTTTTAGACCATTTTAACCCTCTAATTATTTTGATTGTGCAGTTTAACCCTTGCTATCAATATCAATATCAATATCAATACTATATTAAAAAGTGGCTTATGCTTGAGAAATATTTTTAGACCATTTTAACCCTCTAATTATTTTGATTGTGCAGTTTAACCCTTGTTATCAATACTTCAATACTATATAAAAAAGTGGCTTATGCTTGAGAAACATTTTTAGACCATTTTAACCCTCTAATTATTTTGATTGTGCAGTTTAACTCTTGCTATCAATATCAATATCAATATCAATATCAATATAAATATAAATATAAATACTATATTAAAAAATGGCTTATGCTTGAGAAATATTTTTAGACCATTTTAACCCTCTAATTATTTTGATTGTGCAGTTTAACCCTTGCTAAGATGAAAATGAAAAGCCATTGAAAATATTTTTGGGGCCGTTAAAGATTGTCATAAAAATATACATTTGTCATTTCAGTGTGTTCATATTCATTTCATATATGATACTCCCATCTCTTGGGCTGGAACCGTCGCTTCGAGTGCAGATTGAGGGCGGCTGAATCTTCATCTTCACCTTTTTCCGCATCGATTTTGTAGTGGAGAAGGACGCTATATAGGTAGACGATGATTGATGGCGGCAGACGGCCAATGGGATAACGCGGCAGCCTGCACCGCCGCGGGCCTTGCTTGCAACCGTCACCTTCACCAAGGTCTCTCTCTAATTATTTAAAATTATTGCCTCCTTCCAAACTTGCAATCCTTTATTAGTGAACATTGATTTTCCTTTTTGGATTAGTAAATGACGGTCGATTGTCGAACCTATCTTCCTATAAGATAATTACAATGCTCGAGCATAACAAATTTTATTTCCTTTATGGCACCCTTTTTCCAATTCTTCAGAGTCATATATTTCCTTTATATTTGTGTAAAATATGTGGAGCAGTTTATGCTTAAGCTTAAATTTGGAAGTAGTATATAATATTTTTTCTATAGATTGCTTGTCAGACTCATAATTGATGTATGTTATATTGATCTTTTGGTTGTATTGTTGGACGTTTGAATTTCTTGATTTTACTTGAAGACCTTTTAATTTTTTATGCACATATTTGTTAGTTTCATATATGTTTGTGTCATTATATGGGTAAAAACTTGATTGCGCGAGCTATATTTTTCGAGTGGATGCAATTTAAAAGGTGTTTTACTTAGTTTGATGTTTTGACCTTGGTGCTTCAGTATTTTGTTGAATGTAGGATAGAGTCGGAAGAGGATAAGCAGCCTGTTAGTCAAAGTTTGGAGGAGGCTCCTTTTATACGGTGGTTTTATCTTTATTACTCAAATTTTTTTTATCATCTGAACTCCTGGAGTTGCAACATGCAAGACTATGTATCAATTTCTTCTTAGTTTCCAGGAATTTTTTGTATCTGGTATTAACCAATATTCTTATTGCTACCTCAGGATATTGTTGTACCCGATTAGAGAGTTCAATCTTATGTTCAGAGCTGCTTGTAAATCTATGCTCTGCAATGCTCGAATTGGTTTATTCTTAGATTCTTTTAAAGTTTGGTATGAAAAGATTTTTCATTTTTGTCATTTCTTTCCTTTCCTTGCGATACAATACAATAGTGTCCATACTTGAGTGTGGGCTTGCAATACAATGATGATATTCTTTTGTTAATAGATTTTTATTTCATTTCATGAGGTTTGATGCATGGTTGTTTACAGTTGAATTTCATATTTATATGTTTTTGCAGATATTTCCAGGCATTATTTGCCAATTGAGATAATCAAGCAAGTAATGTAATGTATTTCAGACCTTACCTCATTTTCTTTAAACAATTTTTTTTCCCTTTTCTTTTCCAAATTTAATATATTTTCATGATTTCATTCAGTAAAATGTCCTGCACTGGTACATCATAGAAGAAGAGTAATTTCAACTTCAATTCCGAATTATCCAAATTTTTGGAAAGGTGCAGATAACTTTCTTGATAATTTAAATGAACCCAAGAAGGTATAAATGAATTCTTTTGATAATATAAAATAAGTGATTCTTGAACACAATTCTTGATTACTTTGCCTTTTGTGTGTGTTTTAGGCAAGAGTAGGAATTAGGGAGGCGGGGTTGTGTAGGAATCAGAGGTCATGCTGAAATTGAAGGCCTGTGTAAAGAAGGGTGGCTTCGTATCAGCAAATGACGTCTTCTTTTTCTACTAAAATGCTGGGGTTAATGAACTTCATTGTCCATAAGATGTTGAATGTATGAAATTGTGTTTAGAAGGGTGTATTTTGACCATAATATTTTTATGCTACCGATTATTTGTATGTTATTAGACATGCAACTTGGTCTATATATTCTATGCTTGTCTTGGTGGCTTTCAAATTCTGATAATGTAGACATTTTAATTTATCGGGACTTCTGTAGGAGAGTTCATCAATGACTTGGGCTTCTATATTCCTAACTTGAATTGATCCAGTTCCTATAAAGTTGATGGTGTGATTCTAAAGAATTCTTTTATTATCAATGGCCTATTTTTCTATATTTGATGTTGGAGTTTAATTTACTTAATTGAATTGACGTGGCATGCAGGCCACCAATTACAAAATGTTCAATATTTGGAATCAAACTTCTGGTCACATAACAATATGCATATTCCAGTTAGAGATATGTCCCTTTTTGCGACTTTTTCTACAGTGGATTTTGAGATAATTAGAATTTTTATACAACTTTGTTTAAACTTAAAAGACATCCTCAACACCTGACTTGGAGAAAATAATTTCAGATGTTATTTTTGCAGTTTGTGCAATGGTTTGAGTTATTATTAATCTTGAAAATGTTTGGTTACGGGTCCGAGGGTCGTGGTGGGGAAGAGGAAGGTTCAGGTCAGAATAAAGACCACGTCGTCGGGGCATTTTAGTTGTGGGGCCTGTTGGAATTATACTGGAAAGTATGCTTTTACTTTGTATAATCAAACTGAATTTTGGGCTTATTTACTGAATTAAATTGTTTATCACTGATGCTGTAAATATCATCGAATGTTACATATATTTACTGCACAACTGTTCAATAAATAGTACGTGTTACATTGTAGTTAATTTAGTGATACCAGATCACAGAAGATTAAATTAACAGTCCCTTGTGACCAAAAGTACATCATTCACGACCTAAATGGAAATGAACAATCCATCGTGAAAGGTTGAAGTGTAACGCTCAGATTGGCTTGTCTTGACCAAGAGATTACACTAGTGCATGTCTAGTGCACTGAAGAGGACCTACAGGAGGACAAATTCTTCAGAACTGAACTAGGAAGAATTAGACCTCAACTGGTTCGTTATTTCTTAATCTTCGTCCCTTAAATAGGATCGCGTGTGGTTAGTAATTATTGCTTTGACTTATTACGGGTAGAGAATCAACGAGATTCAATACTTTATATCTTGGGCAATATTATTGGTCACATGTGTTGCTAAGATTTAATACGGAAAATCGTGTGCAAGTACGCTTGTTCGATTTGCCCCCTTGGGAGGTTCATAAGTTTTATCATACCAAATCTTGCAAGTGGAACTAGTTTCCGGTATGAATAATAATGTTGAATTGTTCCTTTACCAAGGATAAAAGATATTAATTAATGGAAAGCTATTTCAGTGGCTTGAATTAATTAATGGGCTAGGTAATCTTAAACACGAGAAATAATAATCGGGAGTCATATTGACTATAATATGGGTTAAGATGGATAGTGCAATATTAATTATGTAGTGGGATTAATTAATATTTATGGGCTTGAATAATATTGTGGCTCAATATTGATAATTCAAGATCCATTGGAATGTTCAATCTTAATTCTCCTAAAGGCCCCCCAAGTAGCCCAACATAAAGTTCAATAACTGAAAAAGGTGTTTAAAAATAAAATAAATTTTGTTCCTTATTTTTTCTCATTTTTTCAAAAATTATGAATAAAAGGGGAGAAAGATTTTCTTTGAATTTTGTTATGGAATGAAGATATGTATTCTTGGAATACAAGATTATCTCATTAAATTCAAGAAATCTCCCACTTGGTTATTCATATGGATATTTTCGAAATTTTTGAAGAAAGATTTTCTTGATTTTCTTGAAAAGATATTATGGAAGATATGTATTTCTTGAAATACAAGTATATCTCATAAATTCAAGAAGATCCAAATCTTGGTTTATTGTTCCTATTATTTTCGAAAATTCCCATAACAAGAGGAGTTGGGATTTTTATGGAATATTTTAATTATGGAGAAAAGAATATAGGAGATATATTCAAGATTTCTTGGAGATCAAGAAAAAGATTTTCTTTCCCCTATTCCATGCCAAAAAAATCGTCCAACACCCCTCTATAAATAGGGGATGAATATTTCATTCCCAAGTACAATTTCATGTGCTGGAAAAATTAGTAAATCCACAAAGGTGGTACAACAAATTTTTATTTTCCCTTTTGTTAATTGTTCGCGAGCTTCCTTCCACCGGATTGACGAGCAAGGACTAGGGAATACTTGGAAAGGCTTTTTGGTGTGTTCTTATCGACGAGACCATTGCCACCCCAAGAGGTTAGTTCACGTAAACCCGTAGCAATTCCGCATGAGTAGGATTTATGTGAACTGTTTATATGCATGATTTGTTGTTGAATTATTATTTGAATTAATATAGGATTAATTCATGCTAGTAATAATTGTTAGAATTAAATTTGTATTTAAATATTCATCCCGAATAGATCCAGGCAATTAAATCCCAAACAGGGCCACGTTTGAGATGATGGTGGTGGAGGAAGATAAGAGATCATGAACAATGAAGATATGCAAACTGAAGAAGTAACATTTTGAAGGAAGACTTTGAAAGCAACAACAATAGTCTCCACATGTCGATTCTTATTTTAATTTTAAACTTGTGAAATCCAAAATATATTATTAGATTGATAATTTTGAGTTCATGATTCGGTGTAAGGGGGTAACACCATAATATAAATTAATTTTTTTTTATTATTAATTAGTGATGTTTGATTGACATTATGAAAATTCATTCATTAGGATTCTACATGAGTTCTAGCTTATTGCATAATAATTTTAGCTTAACTCTTGCAAAGAATTTACCACTGAATGTGTAGCTGTGTGCATAGACATTAATTAATTCGATATATTTTATATAAGCATTTTCTTCTCTGCATGATTGGCTATTGCAGTGTATCTTTTGAAAGGCATGGTGATTAGTGATACACCCAGGACTCTTTTGTCTGGCAATATAAAGGTACTTTATGCTCTTAGTTGCACTAATTGGACCATCTTTCTTTGGGTGTTTTTATTTTGTTAATTACAATTTCAGTTTGATGAATTCTCTATGATATAAGGGCATTAAGATAATGCTCTGTTCCAAGTACTTGTGTTTAATTCTCTATTTTCTTAAATTTTTGAATCTACTATATTCTATGGCTGGTCCAGAAGGTATCATTTTAATCCATCTTTCAAATAAATGCTAGAGCGTAAAAGGTCATGCCATTGCTTATTTCTGAAAAGAGTTTTGTATTTGAATGTGTATTTCCTATTTTATTGGCCTTCCTAGGAAGTTGATACAGTTTCCCCTCTTATGTTTTCCTGAATGGTGCAGAGGCATCAAGATTTTCAATTTTCTTGTAAGCTCTTATCTTGTGCCATGTTAACTTTTCTGAAACTTCCGTTATTTTGATTGGCGCATATACAATTTTGTATGTACTTTAACAAACAAAAGATACATGAATGATTTTTGAAACACAATCATTAAAAGTTTTAGTTTATATGTTCAGTCTTTGGGTGTGTAAATGTTTAGACTTATTCAGTTTTGTGTATGGCCCAATAACTTGAAAGTAAAATTTCAATACGAACTACTGTTTCTAGGCTACATCCTATATATTATGCTCAATTGCATTTATTATATCCCCTTTCTATACCTTATGAAGCATTGGCATTATATGAGAAGAAAATGCAAACCTATATTAGTTCTTAATGTGATAACAAAATTAATTTGCAATTTGCTAACAAGAAGCTTGACAACATATCTTCTTGCTGAGATGTGTAATACTATTTTTTTTTCAAGTGCTTTGTTTTAAATTTCACTATTAATAAGTGAAGTATTAGATATCATGCATAACTTAAGAATGCAAATCATTATAATATAAAATAGTTTATGTATGACAAACGACATTCAAGTGTAACAATATACCAATAAAGAAGAGAAACATAGTATAAAGGAGAGGGGAAATAATTGAAACTAGAGGGGGATTCAAAGCATAAAATGACATTCTACGTGAAAGTTTCTACTATTGGGCTTCTATTGGGTGTGCAATGATGCAATGCAACAATACATAATGAGGTATTTTGAACTCATTCTATCTTTTCTCTTACTATGCTATGGAAAACTCTTTATTACTTCAACGCTAATGTCGCTCTCGTAGTTGGTTATGTTGTTTGAGGGGAGATGTTTTTGCAGTTTTATAATGTTGAATGTTGTGTTTGTGGGAGACTTTTATAATGTAGCTATGGCAGAAAAATGAAATATCTTTTATTCTTTTGCATATTGGTGGTTGTGAATTTAATACATTATTGAATTCACGATTCAATATAAACGTGCATCTTGCTATCTAGATGATTTGATTAGCCAAGGCCTTAAGAGGCGTGCTAGGTTGAACTATTGTGTGTGATTTAATAAATTATTTATATATATATATGTATGTAATGACACACACATAATACTATATATATATGATCTAGATAAATTGATAAGTTTGAGAGTCTACTAACTGTTCTTTTCCCCCCAAAAGTGATAATTAAAATAGATACAATATGTGAAGAAAAAAAATCACCTTAATGAGGATAGGACAAAATTGTTAAGACACAATTTTACAAAACCCACATATAGTATGTTCTCTAATCTTCTGTAGTACAACCATATACAAAATAGTACATTGGTATAACTAAAAGAGTGTGGACTGAGTATGATTTTGGTTGTGTCGTTGGATTGCAATGAATTGATATCAATCATTGGGGATATATCTTCTTTGCACCTTCGAGTTGAAACTCTATGGTCATCATACTTGCATAGTTGTCCCCGCACATTCCCTGAGTCACTTAGTACAACTGATTAAGGCATCGAAGAACTCTTTTCATCCTCTAATGTAGTTGCCTCATTTTCTTTGCAATTTGATTTTAGTGAAATTTGATTTTCTCAAAATGCATCACTCAGTACAATTTGATTTTCTCAAAATGCATCACTTTCAAGGAATCTCAGAGATTACAATTTTTCTTGCGTCATCCTTTTCAACTACTCTATATGTCTATCCAATAACTTGTAGGTCTAAATTCATTGGAACAAAGATGAAATTGAAGGCCCGCTTGGTATAACTGGAGAATGGTAATGGTAATGAGTATCACTGAGGGGTCAATCAATATTAAGGGTTATTGATTGCATTGTTATTGCTTGGTTAGAATATGAACAATGGGTATCATGTGAGGTGGAGTGAGTGGGTGGGGGTAATCAATTGCTTACTTCGCATCCAAACTACCCAGCATCATTAATAGAAGTAATTCTCATTACCCACTTCCATTACCCCCAACCAAGCGGGTCCTGAGATTAATCTTTTAATAAATCTATCAGACCCCATTTGGTTCACGGGATTGATCGGGATAGGCCATGAGTAGGATTTTAATCCCAACTAATCTACCGTTTGGTTTGCAGGATGAGGGCCCATGATATACTTCAAGCCCGGGTAGAAAATGTGCAAAATCCTCCCATGGAGGGATATGCCAATCCCATGTGAAAGGTGGGATAGAGCATATCTCATTCAATATTACAAATTATCCTTCTATTGTTTGAATAGATTCACAAGAATGAAGTGTGGTTGTTTCAATTCAATTTAAGGGTGTTTATAATATTTCAATAGGTATCCCATCTAATCCTTCAATCTAATCCTACAATTCAAACGCATATCTTGATTCAACAAATTCAGTCAAATCAATCAAATTTTACTCAATCCCACTCAATCCTATCACACCTAATCAATCCAGTCCCGTAAACCAAACACCCCCTCAATGAATTGTATAGCAAATATACAAGATATGTCTAGAGTTTTTTCACGATAATCATTGGTCGATTGAGGAGACTTAAATTGAAGCTTTTGGGAAATTGAGGATATTTCTGGTAGACATGGCCGCTGTTATTGGGATCATTTGGCGGCATAAAAGTTTGTAGTGATGACGTTGCTTTGTTAAGATGTATAATTTATATGTGTTGCATCTTTCAGTATAATAAGTTTCACGGTTCTAAAATGCACTATGAGTGCACAGTGCACCTGAATGCACATGAGACTCACTCAAGGAGTTCTACCACTATAACTATTTACGTATAACGTGCAACACACGTGGTAAATCACTAGTCTACTTTAAATGTGGACATTTTGATAAAATATTTTATTGTAAATAGGATTTGTCTCATTCAATTTTATTCTCCAATCGAAAACAAACATGATGCTTTTAATAGGGAAGTCTTTGCTTTATTTTTAAAAGAATAAAATAATGCTTACTTGTATGAGATCGTCTCACGATGAGACGAACATAAATTGGGCAAGGTCATTTTAACACTTTGGAAGAGATATGTATAATTTGTGGTTTGAGGTACCCAGTCTCATATAAATTTTTGTAAAAAAAAATATATATAATTAAAATAATATTTTATATATGGGGAAATGGAATGAAATAATTTATCTGAATGAGACCACAAATGCATGTGACGATCAATTAAAAGTCAGGCAAATTTTCTGGCAAAGATATATTAAATCACAACGGCATGCATACGCTTTAGATCTCTTAAAAGTTAGCGTTCTCGAACAACGCTCTTGTTGTCGATCGTATCTTTTTAACGATTTTGGAGATCTTATGCTCCAACTATCATAGTAGTATTAAAAAGAAAATGGTAGGTCTACCAAAGTGGGTAGGTTATTTAACAATGGGGGTGTTTGCAAAAACTTGCTTTAAAAGAAGTGATTAAAACTAGTGATTATGGAAAAGTGATTAATAGTAAAAATTGACAGTGTTTGTAAGAAAATTTAAAAAAAAAAATTTATAGTGTTTGCAAAAAAAATTTAAAAGTTTAAAAAAGACTAATAAGCTACTAAAAGCACATCTTTGAAGCTTATAACTTATAACTTATGAGAGCTACTAAAAGAGAAATAAAACACTCCAAATTACTTTTGCACACAATTCTAGATGACTATAATCGCTACCATAAGTTTTTTAAAACACCCCCATATCTAACACCGAAAACTGTGCCACAATATCCCCAATGATTAATTACTTAACTTCCACATCTTAACTCTTTTCGGCCCTCCCATTGGGAGACTATTGAGCCGAGACGAAATTCTTTCATGAGATCAGAGCTTAGGCTTGCTCAAATCCTGAGTTCGATTCCCGTGGAAAACACTCCACCCATTTAAATTGTCCACTCGTTGGGTCTCCTCCCCAAAGGGCAGAGTCAATGATTTGGTCCATGAGTGAGGGAGAGTGTTGAGGGAAACTAAATAAATGAATTGATTCTCACCCTCTCTACAAGTTCGGACTTTTGGATGAGACGGAATTCTATTAGAGCTTAGGCTCGCCCAAATTCTGGGTTTGATTCCAGTGGGCACTCCACTCATTTAAATAATCCACTTGTTCGGCCTCCTCCCTAGAGAGCTAAGGGATTGATTCGGCCCACAATTGAGGGGGAGTGTTGAGGAAAATTAGATAAATGGATTATTCTAGACCCTCTCTACAAATTCGGACTTTTAGATGAGACGAAATTCTTTCAAAAATGATAAAATGACTTTTAAAGAGACATATAATAGATTTACATCTCCTTTATTATATATATCCTTAAAAATTATTTTATCGTTTTAAATAATACTCACTCCGTCCACAAAAATTGTATTCAATTATTTAGGAACATGTTTTATAGAGTAAAAGAGTATTGTTGGATCTATTTATAGATAAAGTGAATTTATGGATAAAGTACAATAATAATATGGGTAATAAAGTGATGGTTGGAGGGTGAAGACAAAGTGAGTGTGTCCATAAAAAAAAAGAGCACACTTTTGATGGACGGACAAATAAGAAAAATGAACATAATTTTAATGGATGAAAGGAGTATTAAATAACTCGCTCGCTAAATTTATTAATTTTAAACTTGGGTTCAATATATATATATATTTAAGTTTAAGTTTTACTATTTAAAAATTATATATATAAAATAAATATATTATTAATATGAATTTATATATATACGCACTCTACTATTGCAAATATACATTAACTCATTTTCATATATTTTTTATTACACTACTGTTTGTGTAAAATCACATGCATGTATATATACAATATATTTTTGTATTTTTATAAAAAAATTCTTGCAATATATATTATATGTAAATCAGTGCTAAAATATACATGTATGCATATAAATATATATATATATATATATACACATACACGTACTCTTTATTGTGAATTTGGATTCACATTAAACACTCTTTATTGTGAATTTGGATTCATATTAATTTTTTTTCCAAGTTTCACTAGCTATTATGTCTAATAACTATTACTCTTATATATATGTACTATCTCTATTTAAAAAATAAGTAATTTTTTAACACATATATATAACAGTAATTGTGTTTATATATGTCAATTCCCATTAAGTTATATTGCAACCCATCAATGGAGTGTTGCCCAATGAATTAAATTGCAATCAATCAGTGTCAAATAAATCAAAACAAAACCCTAGTTGCTCCGCCCACGATTCATAATCTCTTACACGCTTCGATCTTCATCACTTATTTTTCGACACAAGATGCCTTTTCTTCCCTGTTTCTCCACGAAATGCTGCTGGAGAATTGGGTGGTCGTGACTCGTCTCCATCTCTACCTTCATAACAACCTTGGGGATCATGACATTGATATGACCGTGAAAAGAGTGGAGGCGGTCGTGGTTCAGAAAGTGGGGCCGCAGTTCATCGCTTTTCATATACAAATTTGTGGAAAAACTAATTTGGTATTGAACTGTAATACCGGTATAATTCGCTACACCAAAATTTCGGTATGATAAAGGTATGTGATTTTCGTATAATGATTTTTCGATATACCAAATTACGGTATACCAAAATTTCGATACGATACCAATATACATTTTTAAATACCAAAAATTTAGGTACGATAACGGTATGACTTGAAATCTTCGATACAATATACCGAACCACCCATAATCTAAATCAGACATTAGCTAATATATTTAATTTATTGACTCCATTTATTATAGGTTTAATATATTTTATATTTAACTTTTACTTATATATATATATATTTATGTTGGCAAATTTGTAGTTTCGATGGAAGTTCAAAAACAGAATGTAATAGGACCAGTCAGACCTGTTAGCTGACTGATGACTTAGATATCAGATAGGATGACCAACTGATTTGTATAGACAATTGATGTAACAGATAGATCACATATTGAAGATCAGAAGAGATGAAGATTAGAAGATCAAAAGAGCTGAAGATCGGAAGATCAGAAGACAACAAGACCAGAAGACCTATATCAGATAAAATGAAGAAGAATCTGTAAGTTGTGCTAAGACAACTTACTTCAGAAGATTCAAATCAGGTAGACAGATCAGTCTTTATCTGATCTAGTCAGATCCATCAGGTGACTACATCTAGTTACCTAGTACGAGCCAAAAGTAAATCAGACAAGAAGAATGTTAATCTTGTTAGTAAATCAAGTAACGAATCTATGTACTTGTGAACCAATGAGAAGAAGACACGCACATACGGAATTGACAAGTGCAGGACTAGAGCTTCAGAGTCCAACGGCTACATTAGACAAGCTTGCATGCTTTCGGCCATGCCGCCCCTGAAGCACGTCACATCAAGCCTGTAAACATACCTTAAATAGACCGAAATTCGAATTGCTCTCCAACGGCTAGTTCAATTTCGTGCCTATATATATGAATTATACAAGCTCAAAGATAAAGCAAATTTTCCGCACGAAGAACACAAATCAATAATATTTTCTAAGTGTTCATCCCACAGTTCTTAGCATAGAATTCTTATCCTCTAGCTTTAGGCTACACAAATACTAGGATATAATTTCAGTTGGAACATACAAATCTTATACCCAAACCCACATAGTTAGGTTAAATTTTTTAAGCAAGATTTCAGACTAGGGTTTCTAGTTTCTGATTTATGGGATTGTTGAGTGAGAACTCTTGAAACATCTGTTGTATTGTGTTGGACTAACACATTAATCTAAGTCCAGATTGGTTAAGTGAGTGCCTCTACTGATAGGGAAGAGTGGACGTAGGACGAGTTGTCCGAACTACTATAAATTTTGTGTGATTTATCTGCTTTACACTCTTAGCACACTACCTGCTTTATATTGCATGCATGTTCTGAGTCTAGATCAGATTTGCACCAAGAAACTGATCTGATCAGGTTGACACCTTTGTCATCTGATCTAAAACAGATTACTCAGAATCTGGTTTGAGTATAACTGGTTTTTCACACGGGTTAACTTATCTTCCGCACAAACAGTTGAGCTGATAGACGCCGAACTGATCTTCTCCCAAGCTGTCAGTAAGTCGGATATCAGTCCATATTGTTGGGGTTATACGTGAAAGTATGACTTTACTTTGTATAACCTATGTATTAAACACTTATTTACTGAAATAAATTATTTATCACTGTTGCTTTAAATATGATTGAATGTTATATATATTTATTGCAAACCGTTCATATAAAAGCACATGTTACATTGTAGTTAACGTGGTGATACCAGATCACAGAAGATCACGTTAACAATCCCCTGTAAACTAGTGCGTGTTTCACAACCTAGATAGACCCGAACAGTCTATTGGTAGAAGTTGATGTGTAAGGCTCAGATTGGCTTGTCTTGACCAAGAGATTACACTAGTGCATTCGATGCACTGAAGCGGACCTGCAGAGAGGATAAACTCATTCGCACTGACTTAAGGGATGAAGAGTTAGACCTCAGTGGTTATTGATTTCTTAATCTCTATCACTTAATAAGGACCGTGTGCGATTAGTAGTTATTGCTTTGACTTATAAATGGTAAGAGAATCATTGCGACTTCGATACCCTATATCTTGGGCAATAATATTAATTGTACGACAGTTGCTAAATTAATACAGAGAATCGTGTGCTTGCAAAGTCTTGCGTGATTGGTCCCCTTGGTGGGCTCGGAACCTTTATCATACCAAATCTTGCAAGTGGAATTAATTTTCCGGTATGGATAATAAAGCTGAGCTGTCCTTACTCTAACGATAAAGATATTAATTAATATAAAACTTTTCAGTGGCTTAATTAATTAATGGACTAAATAATCTTAAACACGGGAAATAATAATCGGGAGCCATATTACCGTAATATGGGTTAAGTTGGATAGTGCAATATTAATTATATAGTGACATTAATTAATATTAATGGGCTGAATTATATTCTGGCTCAATATTGGAATTCAGAAGTCCATTGGAAGGTCCTTCTTAATTCTCCTAAAGACCCCTCAAGTAGCCTAATTATAGTCCAATAAATAAAAGGTGTTTAAAATAAAATAAATTATTGTTGCATTATATTTCCTTGTTTTTTTCGAAATTTTAAAGAAAAAAAAGGAGAAGAATTTTCTTGAAAAGATTTTATGGAATACAAGATTATCCCATAAATTCAAGAAATCTCCCACTTGGTTTCTTTAATGAGATTTTCGAAATATATGTATAAAGAAAGGGAAGAAAGATTTTCTTGGAAAGATTTTATAGAGAAAGATATGTATTCTTGGAATATTTTAATATCTCATAAATTCAAGAAAGATCCAATCTTGCAAATCTCTTGTAATTTTTGAAAATTTAAGGCCAAAAAGGGGTGTGAGATTTTTGTGAAAAAATACATATGGAAAGAAGAATATATTGAATATATTTAAGATTTTTTGGAGATCAAGAAAAGATCTTTCCTAACCCTAATTGCCCCAAAATTTTGTCCCTCCCTCACTTATAAATAGGGGATGAATTTTTCATCCCCAACTGATATTCCATGTGTTGGAAATATTAGAAATCCACAAAGGTGGTGCAACAATTTCATTGGAGAACCTTCCACCGGGGTTGTTGAGCGAGGACTTAGGAATACTTGAGAAGGACTGTTGGGATATTTTAGTTTTGATGAATTGTGCCAAAACATTATCAACTTGTGTTTTTGAAGCTAATCTACAGAGCGGGACCAACAATTGGTATCAGAGATGGAGTTCAAAAGATCATTGTTTTCAATGTGACCATCTGAACTGATAGCAACAATTGGTATCAGAGCGGGAGTTCAAAAGTTCACTGATTTCAAATGTGACAATCTGAACTGATCGTTTTAAACAAAAACCCGTTTCTGTAAAAATGCATATATTTTAATGTTTTGGCGTCATTATCAAAAAGAGGGAAATTGTTGGGATATTTTAGTTTTGATGAATTGTGCCAAAACATTATCAACTTGTATTTTTGAAGCTAATCTACAGATAACAAGTTGAGGGGGAACGAGAGAACAAATTGAGGGGGAACTCACGAAATCAGATGAAGATGATCGAGATCAAACGAGACTGATCGAGATCAGATGAGTAAGATGAATTCCGGAGTTAACTGATGAGCTGTGCAAAATCAGAAGAAAAGAAAAGTTAAGCCAGTTGATCAGATGACCAGATCAGAAGAGGAGGTTGCAGATCAGAAGATGAGCAGATGAGACTGATCGAGATCAGACGTGATCGAGATCAGATAAGATAACCTGATGTAACTAACCTGATATGCTAAACTGATATACTAATCTGATGCATATAAACTGATATGTTGACTGATCTTTATCTTGATCGATCAAGTGAGCCGATCGATCGCGAGAAGAATCGATATCGAAAACCGTAACTGCATATCGATCGCGAGAAGAAATCGAAGAGAAGTCATCGAAGACAAGTCATCCGGGTTATGTTCATCGAGAATCGAACGCTTCGATGATCGCTTAGCTCGAAAAGCTAGTGACTGGAGGGTCGATTGTTCGAAGTCGGAAGAGTCAACTCGCTTAAAAAGTGTCAAGAAACTCCGACGAATAAGGTCCGGCAAGAGAAGTCTATTAATCGAACTCGAAGGCTCGGAGAAACTCAAGACTCGAGAGAAACTCAAGACTCGAAGATCCTGAAGATTATATCTGTTAGATTCAGCTGACGTGGACCAATGAGAGGAAGACAACAAGCCTGAAAAAGCTGCAAGAAGCTACAGAATAGTATGGATTTGAATGTGACTCCATCCAACGGTAACATTCAAATCCACACTATAAATACAAGTTCTTCCTTCATTATTCGTGTGGAGAATGTGGAGAAATGCGTGAAACATCCAAAAAGCCAAATCATCCAGCATTTCCACCATATAACACTGTTGAGATATTTTAGTTTTGATAAATTATGCCAAAACATTATCAACTTATGTTATTTAAATTAATCTACAGATAACAAGTTGAGGGGGAACGAGAGAACAAGTTAAGAAGAAGAAATCAGAAATCAAAAGAAGAAGAAATTAGAAAAAGAAGAAGAAGAAATCGGTTTAATCGGCCGCGGCTTTTAAATCTTGTCGCGCTTTACAATTCTTTGTGCGATTTATGATCCGATGTGCGCTTTAATCGATATCTTGAATCGATTCAAGATCGATCTTTGGCCGATTCAAGAATGATGATGAACTGATGCAAAGATCTGATATCTTTGAATCGATTTAGTATCGATGTTTGAATCGATTCAAGATCGATCGCGATCGATGAATCGATGCAAGATCTTGATGTTGAATCGATGCAAGATCTTGATATCTTTGAATCGATTCAAGATCGATCTTGAATCGATGACGTCTCGATATCTTTGAATCGATTCAAGATGATGTTGAATCGATGCGATCGATCTTTGAATCGATCAAAGATCTTGATATCTTTGAATCGATGCGAGATCGATCTTTGAATCGATGCGATTCTAATGTTGAATCGATGCAAGATCTTGATATCTTTCGATGCGTCACTGCACCGCACCCGAAATCTGCAGACCAAATTTCAGCAGACCAGAAATATGCATACCAGATCTGAATAGCTGATCAGATCCGTTAGACACACAAAAGCAGCTGGACAATAAGAAGATAACAACACATATATGAATGTGACATAAATCTGCAAACAACAGTGAAATAGGACAAAGAAAAGCTGGAAGACTATTAGTATGGATTTGAATATTACTCTCCAACGGTAATATTCAAATCCACACTATAAATACATTGCATTATCTTCAAAAGAAGATGATGGAGTTTGCTGCAAAGTGAAGATTAAAACCAAATATTCAAGCATCTCCATTCAAGAACACAGAGCATTACATATCCAAATTTACCCAAGAGTGTTCTTCAATAGATCTAAGCACAAATGTAATATCCTAAGCTTAGAGAGATTTTCCCATCCTTAGCATTGAGGCTAAACAAATGTAAGGGAAAATCTCAACCTAGTTGGAAACCAAACAAACCTTACCCAAATCAGTTTGATAGGATAAGTTTGTAGGTGAGTGTGAACTCGGTAAACATCTAGCAATCCCGAAAGGGAGGGTAGGCAATCCCGTGAGGGAGATAAGTCCCGTTTGAGTATGAACTCGGTAAACATCTAGCAATCCCGAAAGGGAGGGTAGGCGGTCCCGTGAGGGAGATAAGTCCTGTTTGAGTGAGAACTCGGTAAACATCTGTTGGTTAAGTTGGTGCCCCATGAAGGGAAGAGTGGATGTAGGACGAGTTGTCCGAACCACTATAAAAATATGTGTGTTCTTATTTGCTTTCATATTAACTGTCATACATACTTTAGCAAATCTGCATAACACATTTTAAAATTTTAAAGTCACCTCCCATTGAGATTTTACGAGTTTTAAATCGGGTTTTTCGGGACCAACAAGTGGTATCAGAGCAGGAGTTCAAAAGTTCACTAGATTTTAATGTGAATACCTGAACTGATCTTTTTTGTTAAAACCCATTTAGTTTAAAATGCATAAATTTTAAAATTCATGGAGGTTGACAATCATCTTCTCTTTTTTTAAAATGAAATCAAATGTTCTTCATCATTTCACTTGTTTAACTAACATTGTTTTTCTCGTATATTTTTTTTTGTTAGTTAGTTTTGGCATCATTATCAAAAAGTGGGAAATTGTTGGGATATTTTAGTTTTGATAAATTATGCCAAAACATTATCAACTTGTGTTATTTAAATTAATCTACAGATAACAAGTTGAGGGGGAACGAGAGAACAAGTTAAGAAGAAGAAATCAGAAATCAGAAGAAGAAGAAATCAATTTGAAGCTGGCTGCGATTCGAACTCGCTGCGATTTAAATTCACGCGGCGAATTCTGAATCGATATCTCGAATCGATCGAAGATCGACAATAACCGATGCGAATGATATGTTTAACCGATTCAAGATCGATCTTTGAACCCATTCAAGATCGATGCCGAATCGATTGTCGAACCGATCAAAGATCGATCTTTGGCCGATGCAGATCGACATATCGAACTGATTAAGATCGATCTTTAACCGATCAAAGATCTTGATATCTTGAAATGATTCAAGATTGATGCCGAATCGATGCGCATCGATGCCGAATCGATGCAAAGATCGACATGTTTCAATCGATGCAAAGATCGATGTCAACCGATGCGTTACTAATGCCGAATCGATGCAGATCTTGATATCTTCAAATCGATGCGCACTGCACGGCACCGCACGGCATCTCAATCTGCAGACCAAATTTTAGCAGACGAAATATGCATACGGATCCGAATACCGACGATCCGTTAGACACACAAAAGCAAAATTTGACAATAAGAAGATAACAACACATATATGAATGTGACATAAAGTCGCAAAACAACAAAGGTAATAGACAAAGAAAAGTTTGGAAGACTATTAGTATGGATTTGAATATTACTCTCCAACGGTAATATTCAAATCCACACTATAAATACATTGCACTATCTTCAAAAAGAAGATGATGGAGTTTGTCGCAGTGAAGATTAAAACCAAATATTCAAGCATCTCCATTCAAGAACATAGAGCATTACATATCCAAATTTACCCAAGAGTGTTCTTCAATAGATCTAAGCACAAATGTAATATCCTAAGCTTAGAGAGATTTTCCCATCCTTAGCATTGAGACTAAACAAATGTAAGGGAAAATCTCAACCTAGTTGAAACCAAACAAACCTTACCCAAATCGGGTTTGATAGGATAAGTTTGTAGGTGAGTGTGAACTTCGGAAACATCTAGCAATCCCGAAAGGGAGGGTAGGCAATCCCGTGAGGGAGATAAGTCCCGTTTGAGTGTGAACTCGGTAAACATCTAGCAATCCCGAAAGGGAGGGTAGGCGATCCCGTGAGGGAGATAAGTCCTATTTGAGTGAGAACTCGGTAAACATCTGTTGGTTAAGTTGGTGCCCCATGAAGGAAAAAAGAGTGGATGTAGGGGCGAGTTGTCCCAACCACTATAAAAATACGTGTGTTCTTATTTGCTTTCATATTAACTGTCATACATACTTTAGCAAATCTGCATAACACATTTGAAAATTTTAAAGTCACCTCCCATTGAGATTTTACGAGTTTTAAATCGGGTTTTTCGGGACCAACAAACACTGAGCAAGAAATACACTCATATATTCAGAGTGTTCTATCCTAGATCTAAGCACAAATGTAATATCCTAAGCTTAGAGAGATTTTCCCATCCTTAGCATTGAGGCTAAACAAATGTAAGGGAAAATCTCAACCTAGTTGGAAACCAAACAAACCTTACCCAAATCAGTTCGATAGGTTAAGTTTGTAGGTGAGTGTGAACTCGGTAAACATCTAGTAATCCTGAAAGGGAGGGTAGACGATCCCGTGAGGGTGATAAGTCCCGTCTGAGTGTGAACTCGGTAAACATCTAAGCAATCCCGAAAGGGAGGGTAGGCGATCCCGTGAGGGTGATAAGTCCCATTTGAGTGTGAACTCGGTAAACATCTATTGGGTGTTGGACTAACACGTTAAACTAAGTCCAGTTGGTTAAGTTGGTGCCCCTTGTGATAGGGAAGAGTGGATGTAGGAGTTGGACTCGGAACCACTATAAAATCGTGTGTTCTTTACTGCTTTATGTTCTTACTTGCCATATGCATTTGATTATAAGCAAAACACACATCGTTCTTAAAAGCAACAAAAAGGAGTAATTGGAATCACTCTGCCCTCACCCCTGTTTTATATGCATTACATGGTATTTTCCGCACTAATGGATTTTTCAAATTGGGACCAACAAGGACTTTTGGTTGGTAGCTAGTTACTTGATCCTGTTTGTCTCAGATTGTCTCTCCAACGGGTACGTTTACGTAAACTCCTAGAAATTCCGCATGCTAGGATCTTTTACGTGAATATTATTTGCATGTTGTTGTTGGATTAATTATTATTTGAATTCACTTAGGTGAATTCATGCTAGTAATAATTATTAATTTAAATTTGTGATTATGAGGTCATCCCGATAGATCATGGCATATGTTATCCCAACACGTACTGCTTCACTCGCACTCTGATCAGACATTCTTGCATATCCACATCCGATCTCACAAAAGTTTTAGAAGTCTATTCACCCCTCCCCTCTAGACTTCTACCCTCACAAAACCCGTTCGGGACTTACAAGTGGTATCAGAGCAGTGGTTCTTCCGACCACTGGCTTTGAATATCATCGGTTCTTGAGGAAGAACCTTTGTGGTCACTTGAACTGATCTTAAAAAATCCATTTTTAAAACTCATAATCTTCAAACTCACGTAAGCATGGATAACACATCTGGGATGAATCATGATCTGCTCAAATTCTCTGTCGATGAGTATGCCGACTGGTCTCTCGACATGAGTGACCATCTGGGAGTCATCAGCAACAGAATGAAGGAGATTCTTGAGATATGACCCATCATTATCTATCATCAGAATCCAGCTGAAGGAGGAGATCCGACACAACCAGTTGAAGCAAGAATTAGAAAGAGTCCTTCGCTGATGGATGCAGAAGAGAGAAAATTATCTAACCTGGATACTGTGGCCAGACATCTGATAATGAAGACTGTGGATTCTACCACACGTGAGAAGGTCAAGTATTTGAAAACTGCTAAGGAGATATGGGACACCCTTGCTGAAATTTGCAAAAGTAATGATCTGATCAAGGACAACAGACTGTAAGCTGAACTGGTAAACTTCGAGAAACTGAAGATGTTGCTAAACGAGACGATTGATCAGCTAGATGGAAGAATTACTCGAGGTGTCAATAGACTGTGTGATTTAGGACGAGTAATGTCAGACAAAGATATCAACTACAAGATTTTGAGATCACTGACAAAGAAATGGGATACTAAAGTAACAATATCAAAGACTGTCAAGATATTGGAACCATGAAGCCAAACGATATGTTTTTCAATTTGAAAGCGCATGCATTTGATCTGATTGAGAGAAGCATGGAATTAGATGATGGTCCTTCTGAAGCTCCACAAGTTATGCTAAAAATGTTGCATTTCAGGAAACTGGTAGCAGTTCACGATCAGTTGAACCAATGGGGAACATCATCAGCAAAGATGAACAGATTGCTCTGCTGACCAGAAAACTTGAACGATCAAACATTCAAATGGGAAAGTACAGAAAGTTCTACAAAGACTATAGACAGAGCAGAGGAAGAGATAGGAGATCTACTGACAGATCACTAGAAAGAGATCATTCTAAAGAGACGACCGAAGAGAAGATCGGAGAGATGACCGAAGAGATGACAGAAAGGATGATCGAAGGGATGATTGCAAAGGAGATAGACGTGGTGAAAAACCAGAAAGAAGGAGTTCTGATTGCAAGCAAGGAGGAAAGTCACCTGACAGAAATTATCGAAGAAATGATTCACCTAACAGAAGAGGATCTGGAGATTCAGGAACGTGGTTCAACTGGCATAAACCTGGTCACTACAGCACAGACTGCCCCGACCTGACCCCTAAAGAAAGAGAAGAGAAGAGAAACAGAAGAGAGCAATGATACAGAGACAGAAAAGCTACGATAGCAGATACATCAGGTATCGACGACTCTTATCTGCCATCAGATGACTCTGGATACTCATCTGTTGAAGATTTCTGTCTAATGACCAGTACTGGCGATGTTAACGATCTGAACTTCTCATCTGATGATGACATCTGTATAATGGCCAGAGAAGCTGACCAATCTGAGGTAATCTCTAAACCTTCTGTGGTTTCCTGTTCCACACCTGTTGTGCTGAGCACATCTGCTGGAGAGATTAACCTGCAGGTCTATAATGACCAATTGCTTGATGATCTATCTAATACAATAGATACTTATACAAGAGTGGAAGTTGAGAATGATAACCTAAGGGCAGAGAATGTCCGGCTTGTAAAAGAATGCAAGAAGAGTAGAACTGCTGAACAGAAATTGATTAAAATGTTTAGAAGATGACCATAGAACTGGATGTTCTAAAAGTTGGGTCTTCTGATCAGGGAAAGTTGATTAATGAACAACAAGCTACCAATCTAAAACTAGCAGGAGATCTCAAAGTCCTTCAGGCTAAATTTGATGAACTCTTCCAAATGCATGAGAATCTAAAAGCCATTGAGGACAGTTTGCGTAAGAAAATAGAGGTTTTCACGAAATCAACTAAAACTGTTTAGAATTTGTACAACTATTTTCGAGTGCCAACTGATAAGAAGGGAATTGGGTATGAGAATCCTTCTGGATCCTCAAAAGTCCTGTCTGGTTCACATCAGAAAAGTGTAACCAAACGAGTTTCTGATAAAGATACAAATTATGCCAAATCTGTATCAGATAAGGGAAAAGGACCAGCTGACCAGGCAAGGCGAGCGTCGAATCAGAAAGGGAACAGAAATGGACCCCAACTGCTCAGACACCAGCCAACGAATCAACAGAAGAATCCTGTTCTTCTGAAGAGACCTCAGCCCAATCAGCAGAGTAGGCCTCAGTCTAGACCATCTCGCAAGGGACAGTCCCAGCTGAAGTCGACTCAGTCCAAGCTGCCTAACCAGCAAGCTAAAGGTAAACTGATCAAACCATCTGTGCAGAAAATATATGAATCTTTTGATGGTAGCAGTCGTACCTACCCGTACAATTAGAAACCTAGGACTGCTACACCTGAGTCCCAGTAGATTCAAAGAAGACTAACTAACAAGAAAAATCTCAAGTCTTCTGAATCATCCAAGGCTCACACTAATAATCATACTGACCAAAACGCACATGATGAGATGTATGATTATGTAGATGCGTATGGGAGACAAATAAGGCCTTCTGATCTTGATGATTATAATAGAAATGCCTTGTTTGTCTAGATCCCAAAAGGTACAACTAACCACCATGACCCAATTCTACTGGGGTACCTAAAATCTAATTGGCTCGCAGGTTCGCGTGGGATTGGCCAATAAAGGAGGTATACAAGCAACTATCTGGTACATAGATAGTGGATGCTCAAGGCACATGACTAGAAGTCAACATCTCCTCAGCAATTACATTGAGAAGCCAGGCCCACGAGTTCTCTTTGGTGATGACAACTTTGGTTTTACAGTGGAGTTGGAACCTTGGTGAACGATGATGTACAGGTTACAGGTGTTTCGTATGTTGATGGCTTAAAGCACAGAGTTAGAACCTTAGTGAACGATGATGCACAGGTTACATGTGTTTCGTATGTTGATGGCTTAAAGCACAACCTGTTATCTTTTTCACAATTCTGCGATAATGGTTTTAGTATTGAGTTCTCATCAGATAAATGCACAATAAAAAATAGAGTTACTCAACAGATTCTGCTAACTGGCTCCGGAAAAGGAACGATCTACACTGCAGATTGGGACAGTTGTCCAAGAAATGCATGCTTGATTGTTAAGAGTACCAAAAGCGTCAGTTGGCTCTGGCACAAGAGAATGAGTTATCTGAACTTTAAAACTCTTAACAAGATAGCAAGGATGTCCTTGGTTGAAGGTCTCCCGAATGAAGTTTTCTCTAAGGATCAGACATGTGCCGCATGTCAGAAGGGAAAGCAAGTCAAGACTTCATTTAAAGAGATTCCTACTCCTCCATCCAGCAGAGTACTGCAATTGCTTCATATGAATTTATTTAGACCAGTTACGCCTCTTAGTTTCAGTGGACGCAAATACACTCTGGTGGTCATGGATGATTACTCCAAATTCACTTGGGTTGTATTCTTGTATAAGAAGAATGAAACTACAACAAAACTACCTGAACTTCTCAAGAAGATTCAGAATGAAAAGGGTATCAGCATAGTGAAAATCAGATCAGATAAAGGTACATAATTCTTAAACCAGTTTATATCTGATTTTTGCTCTGAGTTTAGTATACAACATGAGACATCAGCTGCCAAAACACCACAACAAAATGGCGTAGCAGAAAGGAGAAACAGAACACTAAAAGAAGCTGCTCGCACCATGATAGATGAACATGCAATACCAAACCGTTTCTGGGCAGAAGCTATCAACACTGTATGTCATACCCAGAACAGATGTTCTCTGACTAAGATTCACTTCAAAACACCCAATGAACTATGGAAGGGTAGAAAACCTTGTATTTTCTACTTTCATGTGTGTGGGTGCAAGTGTTTCATTCACAACAATGGGAAGAGTCAGTTGAGCCTTCGATGCCAAGCCAGATGAGGGTATATTCTTAGGATATTCCTCAACTAGCAAAGCATTTAGGGTTTTCAACAAACGAACCCTAGTTGTGGAAGAGACACCTCATGTGGTCTTTGATGAGTCAACATCTGATCAGAAGAAATCTGCCGCAGAACAAGACGTACTTGATAAACCAGAATCACTGAAAATGGATCAGTTGGAGCTCAAAGAAAAGGATCCAAAATACTTCACTGTATACATTCCTAACTTTGACCATGATGATTCACCAGGTCAGTCAGACCCTAAGGTAAGTACAACTGTAAGTGAAGTGTTGGGGAATGAGTTGCACAGATCTATTCGGGGTGAATATTTAAATACAAATTTAATTCATTAATTATTACTAGCATGAATTAATCCTATATTAATTCAAATAATAATTGCAACAACGTATCATGCATATAAAAAGCCACGTAAAACCTACGCATGCGGAATCTATGGGTTTACGTGAACGTACCTCTCGGGATGGCAGTGAATTCGATTGGACGGACTAACCAAAAGGACTTCCCAAGTATTCCCTTAGCCCTTGCTCGACAATCCGGTGGAAGGATACTCGCGAACAATTAACGAAAGGAAAAAATAAACTTTGTTGCACCACTTATGTGGATTTGCTAATTTTTCCAGCACATGGAATTGTACTTGGGAATGAACTAATCATTCCCTATTTATAGGAGGGAGATGGTCGAATTTTTCAGTAGAATATCAATGTGGGAAAAGACTTTTCTTGATCACCAAGAAATCTTGAATATATCTCCTATATTCTTTTTCTCATAATTAAAATATTCCACAAAAATCTCACTTCCTCTAATATATGGATTTTCGAAAATTTAGTGTGTGCAAGAATCCAAGATTTGGATCTTCTTGAATTTATGAGATATTCTTGTATTTCAAGAAATACATATCTTCCATAATATCTTTTCAAGAAAATCAAGAAAATCTTTCTTGCCCACTATATTTTCATCTTTTTCGAAAAATACATATGGATAAACCATGTGGGAGATTTCTTGAATTTAATGAGATAATCTTGTATTCCAAGAATACATATCTTCATTCCATAACAAAATTCAAAGAAAATCTTTCTCCCAACTTCATCCATAATTTTCGAAAATTTCAAGGAAAATTAAGCAACAATATTTATTTTATTTTAATCACCTTTTTCAGTTATTGGACTATTTGTTGGGCTACTCAGGGGGCCTTTAGGAGAATTAAGATTGGACCTTCTAATGGATCTTGAATATCTAATATTGAGCCACAATATAATTCAAGCCCATAAATATTAATTAATCCCACTACATAATTAATATTGCACTATCCATCTTAACCCATATTACAGTCAATATGGCTCCCGGTCATTATTTCCCGTGTTTAAGATTATCTAGCCCATTAATTAATTCAAGCCACTGAAATAGCTTTCCGTTAATTAATATCTTTTGTCCTTGGTCGAGGAACGGTTCAACATTATTATCCATACCGGAAACTAATTCCACTTGCAAGATTTGGTATGATAAAACTTATGAACCTCCCAAGGGGGCAAATCAAGCAAGCGTACTTGCACACGATTCTTCGTATTAAATCTTAGCAATCACATGTGACCAATAATATTGCCCAAGATAAAAAGTATTGAATTTCTCTGATTCGCTACCCATGATAAGTCAAAGCAATAGTTACCAATCCCACGTGATCCTATTTAAGGGACGAAGATTAAGAAACAACGAACCACTGAGGTCTAATTCTTCCTTGTTCAGTTCTGAAGAATTTATCCTTCTATAGGTCCTATTCAGCGCATCAGTCATGCACTAGTGTAATCTCTTGGTCAAGACAAACCAATCTGAGCCTTACACCTCAACCTTTCACGATGGATTGTTCATTTCCATCTAGGTCGTGAATGGCGTACTTTTAATTACAAGGAACTGTTAATTTAATCTTCTGTGATCTGGTATCACTAAATTAACTACATTGTAACACGTACGAATTATTGAACAGTTATGCAGTAAATATATGTAACATTCAATCATATTTAAAGCATCAGTGATAAACAATTTATTTCAGTAAATAAGTCTGAAAATTCAGTTTCGATTATACAAAGTAAAAAGCATACTTTCCAGTATAATCCCAACATGAAGAAGCTGGTACAGCTGAGACAGTAACAATTGAACCATCTAGTTCAGGGGGAACACCTGATGTTATGGCGGACAGAATTCAGCATATGATGAGTCCAACATCAGCTGAGATATGTCCATGCCAAGTGGATCCTACTGAAGTACCTCTCCCAGTCTCTAGTGATGAATCATTATCAGAAGAGGATGATGTTCTCCAAACTGATGAAAATCGGGGAAGAAGGACCTGGATAACCAGTCATCCAACTGACCTGTCATTGGAGACCCATCTGATAAAGTTCAAACTAGACATCAGATTGGTGAAAGTGCAATGTATTGTTGTTATCTGTCTTTGAAGGAACCTCTCACTATTGAAGAAGCACTTCAAGATGCAAACTGGATTCTAGCCATGCAAGAAGAACTAGAGCAGTTCGAAAGGAATCAAGTTTGGGAACTTGTAGACAGACCAACTCACCAAGATGTGATTGGCACTAAGTGGGTATTCAAGAACAAGAAGGATGAGCACAATGTGATAACCAAAAATAAGGCAAGACTTATTTCTAAGGGATATTCACAATCAGAAGGGATTGATTATGATGAAACCTTTGCACCAGTCGCTCGTCTTGAAGCCATTCGGCTGTTTCTAGCTTATGCTGCTCACAGGGGATTTACAGTTTTTCAGATGGATGTAAAGAGTGCGTTTTTAAATGGAATACTGATTGAAGAGGTGTATGTTGAACAACCTCCTGGATTTGAAATGAATAATCAGGTATACCGTTTAAAGAAGACTCTTTATAGCCTGAAACAGGCTCCTAGAGCTTGGTATGATACACTGTCCCAGTTCTTGGAAGAAAATGGTTTCACTAAAGGACTGATTGATAGGACCTTATTTAGAATAGAAGATGGAGATGATATTCTGATGGTTCAGATCTATGTGGACGATATTATCTTCGGATCTCCCAACAAGAACTTATGTGATAAGTTTAGTAAACTGATGCGAGGGAAATTCGAGATGTCCATGATGGGTCAGATGAACTACTTTCTAGGTCTTCAAGTTAAGCAAGCTCATACTGGGATCTTCATCTGTCAGGCAAAGTATACAAGGAATATACTGGCTAAGTATGGAATCCGGAATTGCAAAGCTGCAAAGATTCCAATGATGACTGACTTCAAGATAGATCCAGATGAGAGTGGTCAAAAAACTAATTAGAAGGAGTATAAGGCTTTGATTGGATCTTTATTATACCTGACTTCCAGTAGACCAGATATCACTTTTGCAATAGGTGTATGTGCCAGATTTCAGACAAATCCAAAGCAGAGCCACCTGATAGCAGCTAAGCAGATTCTTAAGTATCTGAAGGGAACTGTGAACCTCGGTTTATGGTATCCTGCAGATGATAATCTAGAGCTTACTGGGTACTCTGATTCTGATTATGGAGGTTTTATGATACACGGAAAATCAACCTCAGGTACATATCAGTTTTTGGGAAGTAAACTGGTCTCTTGGTTTTCAAAGAAACAGACATCTGTTGCCACATCTACTACTGAAGCAGAATATATGGCCGCAGGAAGCTGTTGCTCCCAACTGCTCTGGCTTTGTCAGCGCTGAGGGATTATAACATTATAGCTACGAATGTGTCAACCTTCTGTGATAATAACAGTGCAATTGCTATCACTCAGAACCCAGTTCTGCATACAAGATGCAAGCATGTGGACATCAGACATCACTTTATCAAAGACCATGTGGAAAAGAAGAACATCAGAATGGGAAAGATCCATACTGACAAGCAGAAAGCTGATATTCTAACCAAGCCTTTAGCTAAAGTCAAATTCAGAGAACTATGCAATGAGCTAGGGCTTCTGGATCTTGGAGAAGATGCACCAGAATACTTCGGTGGTTTAATCTCAAATAGCAGTTGGTTACGTGCCTGACCAGGTAAGAAGGTCAGTTGAAGAAGGAACTTCAACTGATCAGATTGGATCAGCTGGGAACTGATCAGAGAGGATTATCAGTTGAATGGGGAACTTCAACTAACTAAGGGTCTTAGATCAGAAGGAACCTGATCTGAGGGATAAAACATTGTTGGGAAAATTTGCTAAGGTTTAGGCTACACAGTAAGATCGACAAAAATTAGAGAAGTCAGATCAGATCCAGTGGTAACTGATTGATTACAATATCAATCAGTCAAATACGTTTTCTGATTTACATTATCTGTTTTGCCTTATCTGATTTATATTGTCTGAGCTTATCCTTTTAAAATATTATAATTACTGTTTGCTTTACTTTATAACGTACGCCCTGCAAGCATTAAATGCGGACGTAGGGAATATGTATGTAATGATATTTATTGTACTTTTTCGCGTCCAAAATACAAACGGGTACATTTTCTCAACCGCACAATTAAAATACTTTACGACCGACTCATCTCAACCGTTGATTTAAAAAACATGGATACTTGAGTATTTATGGAAACTTGTGCAAAATGTTTTCCCTCGCACTATATAGAACCATAATCTAGTTTTCAGAAAACTTTTACACTTCTACATTTACCAAATTCTTGAGAGATAAAATTTATGTGCAAACCTTTTTCAAACTCTCATCGATTCCTCTTTCATATTTCAAATCTTCGAATCTAAATCTGGTAAATTGTTGAAATATACCTTAAATATTCTTGTGGTTTCAATGTTTGTCAAATTAATTGTTTATGCTTACAAACTGTGTTACTAAAATTCTGGAAATAGATCTTGTTACGATATTGATTTGTTCTTGACTTGTTCGTAATCCATACTTGTATTCATATGAGGTTGTGCTTGATATACTCGATTAGTGGATTAGGTTTGATTGTTTGACTACGTTTATTGAAATACCTTATTCAAACTCATCCCTAAATTTGCTTGTTTTTCACAGAAATGGCACAACTCATTGCTCGACAAGGACAAGGCAAAAAGATATGCAATTTCGCATCAATGAAAAAGGATATTATTGATGAGAAATTTGTTATATTCTCAGACACCTCAGACCCCGAGTCATAAGAAATTCTAGAGTGTCTTCGTGCCTGCGGTCTAGATCAATATTGCTATCGTCATCAAGATGTCGTGCACACATATAAGGCCCTGGAATTTCTTTACAACCTGAAGAAAGAAGAGGATGATGATGAGAAACTGATTTCCTATGGGGGGGAACAAAGGTTATTGTAACAGATAATGATCTACGGAGGATTTTCGATCTCTGTCAAGGAAGTCTGGACCCATAAACATTCACATCCGAATTGGGAGAGAAAGAGTTTCTTCAAGCCGAACTGCTAAGACCAGCAAATAAAGACCAGATAGTGAATGTTTGAGCCCCACATCTGAAGAGGAAGTATCGCCTTCTGATTGAGATAGTTTCGAAGGTGATTATGTGCTTAACCTATTCTCTTGATGATGTAACTGCATACAAGCAGTGTGCAATGACTGCTATCACCAAGAAAGCACCGGATGTTGACTGGCTAGGGATGTTCAAGACCAGATTGTTAAAGGAGACTGCGAAGTGTGCTCTGAATGAGAGGAATGAAGTTTATCTGACTTCAAAGTGCTCCTTTATCCACAAGGTTTCCATAATACTTTCGGATAAATTGCCTGACAACTTCGAATGGAATGAAAATGGCAAGAAAGTCTATCTGGCAAAATTCAAGGCCATTCTGGGAAGAGATGAACCCCTACCTGGCCAATCTGATGATGGCCCAGCTCCTTATGTGCCCAGACAACGTGGAGAAGGAAAAGGGAAATAAACCAAGGCAACTGAGTCTTCTGTCTAGTCAGAAACGCAGGGAAAGGCCGCCCCCCAAAAAAAGCTGAAAAGGAAGGCACTGGCCAAGAAACTAGAAGAGCCAGAGAAGCTTCAGAAGAAGATCACTACTATTCTGAAGAAGGCTCCCAGACTAGTCGAGGTCCTGGAAAGGACGGAGAAACTGATTCACATTGAATCAGAGGAGGAGGTTGCTGCCAGTTCTGAAAGAACTACAAGTACTGGCAGAGAAGAGCAGGTTGAACAGATGGAGGAAGGAGAAGCTGAAGCAGAAGGAGTAGAAGTTGAGCCTACTGGGGAGCAATCACCATCTGATTTTGTGCCCCTCAGTACGGTGTTCAGAAGAGAAAGATCACCAACACCAACTTCCAAATCACCCTCACCATCACCAGCCAAACCGACATCTCCAACCCTAACCCCATCTGCACCAGTTGAACCCCAACCCCAACCTGCCCCCGAACCTCAGATACAACCCCAACCTGAGTCAACTCCACCTCAACCAGAGACACGCCCAGATCCTATCCCACCTAGTGAACCACAAATACCAACTCCCTAGCCATCAGTCCAGATTACCCAGGAACTAGAAAGGGTCGAGGAACCGATTGTTGAAGAGGTTTCTCCCAGAGAGGACCTCAATGTCTCTCTTACCCACAATCCTTTCAACACCAGGATTGTTCTGGAATCTCCTGAGTCAGATACTGAGGATCCCATCCTGTTTATACTAAAGCAGTAGGTGAAGGCTTATCTTGATAAAATTTGCCCAGACCTGATCAATCATCCTGGTTATCAGCCCAAGATCGAGGAGATTATTTTCTGGAGGGACATAAGGTTGAAGGGCATTGAAGAATTCTTAATTCTGATGGAAGCTCTGGGAGGTAATTATTTTGTGGATCTGGAGACAAGATGTCTGGAGAATGCGGGTGTGAGCAGTGCTGCTGAGTTAGCCACTGCTGATGATATCAGGTGGTTAATTCATGAGAAATTTGGCATTGCTGAGGTTGAAGGGGATGAAGCTTACTGGGCTCAAGATGTTGAGCAAGTTGCCGATGAACCAGGCGTGGGTGCTGCAGATGTGACCCTTCCTGGTGAGGCTTCAACATTTGGAAGGACGGTTGCCTTAGATGCCGAAACCCTAGATCGTATTTCAAAGAACATTCAAGATGGGGTACAGGCTGCTATCGATGCTAAATTTAACACTTTGGCAACTGATCTGTTGAAGAAATTCAGAGAAGAGCAACATGCTCTGGTCGATGCAGAAAGAAAGGTAACTGTAGACAAGTTGTTGAGCATGCATGATAAAATCAGTGAGTCTGTGATGAAGAAGGTTGATCCAGTCACAGATAAAGTAGCTATACAAGTCTCTATGCTTTCTGACCTTGGACATCTTTTGGAAAGTGTCTGATCTTCTCTAGAGAGGACATATACATGTTTGGATGCCGGGTGGAAGAGGTTTGAGGGATCCATCCTAAGAGCCAAGAAATCGATAGAAGATGGTCTGAACAGGTTGTTGGGCCCTGCACCTACATCTTCCACTATGCAGATAACCCCATTGGCTGTTGAGGAACTGAAGGATGAAATGATGAATCAGTTTAGAGCACTGAACCTCAAGCTGACAAACCTTTTTGATGCAACCAAAAAGGGGGAAGGGGTAGAGGAGGCAGAAAAATAGATGCAATTGATTGTTGCGGGTACAATGTCATCTGTTGGGCCATCTGTGTCGATTCCATCTGCACCATCTGTTGTCGTGCCAGAAATTATCCCAACTGTTGCTATACTTGACACCGAACTGGTGAAAATCATTGAAATAGTTGAAAAGCATGGGGAAGACTTACAAGCTCAAGGGAAGGCCATTTCTGAACATAAGTCTGTCCTATCTGATGTTGTTGCCAGAGTAGATAGGATAGAAGATTTCTCTTCTACAGTTCAAAAAAGGTACGAATCTAAAGATCAGGCCAAGAGCCTTGAGCTGGCTAAACAATTGTTAGAAGAATAGAAAGAAGCTGAGGCAGAAGCCAAGAAAAGAGAGAAGGGCAAGGGCAAGCAGGTCAAGGTACCGACTCAGACCCAGAAGCAGATTGAGACTCGGTCGAGGTCTCAGATCACTCCAGCTCAGTCAGAAGAGCAGAAAGCCAGGCAGAGAGTGATATATGCATATAAGCTATGTCAGAAGACAAAGGAAGAAGGTTGTTGCTGCTGAGGATATTTTCTGGGAAGAAAGGGCCTTACCTGCATCGGTGAATGACATTCTAGTTGCCCAAAATCGTCTGATACCAGAATGGAACAAGATTCAAGGAGATTGGTTGTGCGATGTATACATTCTGGAGAAGATACCCATATCTGATGATCAAGGAGAATTCAATGATGAATTCAGAAGCTGGTTAAAAACCAAATATCCAGAATTCTCCGAGGTCGTAATGAAAGAGGGCAAGACCATGAATCTGATTCCGAAAGCACCGCCATTTGAAATTCTCGTGCCACCTCTCAAACCGAACAAGACTCTTGATCTCATTGCCTTTAAGAAGTTATACCATGATTTTGCTAAGAAATGAGGGATCATTGAGAATGAACGACTGGCTGGTCTGATGCAGAGGATGTACAAGGTGTTTGATATTCCTGAAGAGCTCCAGAAGTTCAGATATTGAAGAGATCAGATCAGAAGACTTCTTTAGAATCAGTTGATAGGTATTTCTGTAATTGTAAATGTTGGGAAATGAATTTAATAAAGAGGATTTTGATTAGATCCCAAAACCCCTGAGTATGACATGTTCAGGATAATCTTGATAGATGAGTCAGGATTTAGTTTTAGAGTGTTCAGGATGTTATCTGCACCGTGTATAGTCGGCATATATAGAACAGGTTAGAAACTGAAGACTCAATAAGTTTCTGAAGAAACTGAAGTTTCAGTATGAAACTGAAATTTCTGAAGACTCAGTATGAAACTGAGAATCTGAAGACTCAGTATGAAACTGAGAACCTGAAGGCTCAGAGAAACCTGAAGGCTCAGAGAAACCTGAAGACTCAGTATGTCTCTGAAGACACTAAGACTCAGAGAATACTGAAGGCACAGTAATTACTGAAGACTCAGTAATGTACTGAATGCTCAGTAATATCCTGAATGTTCCGAGGCACTGAAGCTGAGGAATATAGCCGTTGGAATCCATCTGACGTGGACCAATGAGAGGAAGACAACCAGCCTGAAAAAGCTGCAGAACTTACAGAGAATAGTATGGATTTGAATGTGATTCTCTCCAACGGTAACATTCAAATCCACACTATAAATACAAGATCTTCCATCAAATTAAGTGTGGAGATTATGCACAAGATGCTACAGAGCCAAGAGCGTTATAGTCAAGCATTCCCACCCTAGAACACAAGTCTATAGATATACACATATATTCAAAGAGTGTTCTAGAACCCAACCTAAGCAACCCACGATGTATCATAAGCTTAGAGAGATTTTTCCATCCTTAGCATTGAGGCTAAACCATTGTAAGGGAAAATCTCACCATAGTTGGAGACAACACCAAACCCAAACCCATTCTCGTAAGAGATAACGAGTGGTGAAGTGAGGTAGTTGTTAGGCAATCCCGAGAGAGGGTGATAAGTCCAGAGGCTTTGAGTTAGTAAACTATAGAGGTAGTCAGAAAGCTCAAAGTAGAAAGGTTAGTAAACTACAGAGGTAGTCAGAAAGCCTTAGGAAGTGTTTGAAGGAATTTCCCTAGAAACAGGGAGAGTGGATGTAGGAGCTTGAGTCTCCGAACCACTATACATTGTTGTGTTCTTTACTGCTTTACATTCTTATCTTGTCCTACGCACTCGATTATAAGCAAGACACAACACATGAGCTTAAAAGGGAAAAATCTGGAATCACTATTCCTTCACCCCTGTTTTTATATGCACCACAATGAAATGTTTTGCTTCCGCAAGCGCAAAATGGGTTTTCCCACCGGGACCAACAGTAAACGCTTATATCTTTAATGAAATACTCCACCTTTCTGATTCTAAGACAACTTCTCATTGTCTTCTGAACTGTGTGTTATTTCTGTTTATTTACATTCTTGTTATCTGTTTTTCTGATTAAATGTTTTGGTTCCATCAAAAAGGGGGAAATTGTTGGGAAATTTGTAGTTTCGATGGAAGTTCCAAAACAGACTGTAATAGGACCAGTCAGACCTGTTAGCTGACTGATGACTTAGATATCAGATAGGATGACCAGATGATTTGTATAGATAGCTGATGTAACAGATAGGTCACATATTGAGGGGGAACTCAATATGTATATGTTAGTCTTGAAGATCAGATAAGCAGAAGATCAGAAGAGCTGAAGATCAGAAGATCAGAAGAGCTGAAGATCAGAAGATCAGAAGACAACAAGACCAGAAGACCTATATCAGAAAACACGGAGAAGAATCTGTAAGTTGTGCTAAGATAAGTTACTTCGAAGAGTCAAATCAGGTATACAGATTAGTCTTTATCTGATCTGGTCAGATCCATCAGGTGACTACATCTAGTTACCTAGTACGAGCCAAAAGTAAATCAGACAAGAAGAATGTTAATCTTGTTAGTAAATTAAGTGTCGAATCTGTGTACTTATGAATCAATGAGAAGAAGACACACACGTACGAAACTGACAAGTTCAGGACTAGAGCTTTAAAGTCCAACGGCTACAAAGGACAAGCTTGCGTGCTTTCGGCCATGCCGCCTCTGAAGCACGTCACATCAAGCCTGCAAACCTACCTTAAATAGACTGAAATTCGAATTGCTCTCCAACGGCTAGTTCAATTTCGTGCCTATATATATGGGATCAAACCTTCATAGTAAGGTTACAGAAATTATACAAGCTCAAAGATCAAGAAAGATTTCCGCACGAAGAACACAAATCAAGAATATTTTCTAAGTGTTCATCCCATAGTTCTTAGCATAGAATTCTTATCCTCTAGCTTTAGGCTACACAAATACTAGGATAGAATTCCAGTTGGAACATACAAATCTTATACCCAAACTCACAAAGTTAGGTTAAGTTTGTTAAGCAAGATTTCAGACAAGGGTTTCTAGTTTCTGGTTTCTGGGATTGTTGAGTGAGAACTCTTGAAACATCTGTTATATTGTGTTGGACTAACACATTAATCTAAGTCCAGATTGATTAAGTGAGTGCCCCTGCTGATAGGGAAGAGTGGACATAGGACGAGTTGTCCGAACCACTATAAATCTTGTGTGATTTATATGCTTTACACTTTTAGCACACTACCTGTTTTATATTCCATGCATGTTCTGAGTCTGGATAAGATTTGCACCAAGCAACTGATCTGATCAGGTTGACACCTTTGTCAACTGGTCTAAAACAGATTACTCAGAATCTGGTTTGAGTAAAACTAGTTTTTCACACGGGTTAACTTATCTTCCGCACAAACAGTTGAGCTGATAGACGCCGAACTGATTTGCTCCCAAGCTGTCAGTAAGTCGGATATCAGTCTGTACTGCTTCACTCGCACTCTGATCAGACATACTTGCATATCCACATCTGATCTCACAAAAGTTTTAGAAGTCTATTCACCCCTCCCCTCTAGACTTCTACCCTCAAAAAACCCGTTCGGGACCTACAAGTGGTATCAGAGCAGTGGTTCTTCCGACCACTGGCTTTGAATATCATCGGTTCTTGAGGAAGAACCTTTGTGGTCACTTGAACTGATCTTGAAAAAATCATTTTTAAAACTCATAATCTTCAAACTCACGTAAGCATGGATAACACATCTGGGATGAATCATGATCTGCCCAAGTTCTCTGTCGATGAGTATGTCGACTGGTCTCTCGACATGAGTGACCATCTAGGAGTCATCAGCAACAGAATGAAGGAGATTCTTGAGATAGGACCCATCATTATCTATCATCAGAATCCAACTGAAGGAGGAGATCCGACACAACCAGTTGGAGCAAGAATCAGAAAGAGTCATTCGCTGATGGATGCAGAAGAGAGAAAATTGTCCAACCTGGATACTGTGGCCAGACATCTGATCATGAAGACTGTGAATTCTTCCACACATGAGAAGGTCAAGTATTTAAAGACTGCTAAGGAGGTATGGGACACCCTTGCTGAATTTTGCAAAGATAATGATCTGATCAAGGACAACAAAAATCCCAGAAAAGTAGTGTGCAAGGTGTAAAACTGATAAACAACACACAATATTTATATAGTGGTTTGGAGAACTCTTCCTATGTCCACTCTTCCCTATTAGTAGGGGGCTTATTAACAATCCACCTTAGTTTAATGTGTTAGGAAACACGGTACAATCGGATGTTTACTGAGTTCTCACTTTAACAATCCCAGAAAATTGGCTAGAACTTCTAACTTATAATCTTGCTAACAAACTAACTTAATAAGATCTGTTTAGGAAAGATTTATTGTGTTTCCAACTAGGAATTAACCCTAACATGTGTTTAGCCTGAGAGCGAAGAGGGATAATTCTGCTAAGACGATATGGGATGAACACTTGAAGATATACGTGATGTTCTTGAGTGTTCCTGCGGAAATGGTTGAGGCTTGAATGCTTGATAATTTCTATATTGAACTCTGAAGGAGTGATCCTATATTTATAGAGCTTGAGATCAAAGAGCCATTGGAGGGAAATTTGAATCTCAGCCCATTTTAGGTATGTAGAGGTGAAGTGACGTTCTCAGGAATGGTCATGCTATATGCATGCAAACTTGTCCTTTCTAGCCGTTTGATCTCGAGACTTCATCCTGCGCTTTGTCAGTTCAGGTACGTGTCGATCTCTCGTTGGTTGAAAAGTACACATATTCGGCGCTTGTCAGACCAAACTGGTTGACATTCTTCTTGTCTGATCTTGTGTATGACTTGTTGGATAATCTTCGTGAAAAACTGACTTTGAGCTTCACTGATTAGTCTAAACTGATCAGTCTACCTTGAATCTTCTTGTTCAAGTTGTCTTAGCACAACTTGAGACTATGTTGATGTCTTCAATAGGACAGGTCTTCTTGTCTTGAACACTTCAGGTCTTCTTATCTTCGTATCTTCTGATATGAACAAGACTTAACCTCTATATACTGAGTTCCCCTCAATATATGATCTATACTTCTCATCTGTTGTCTATACATTATCAACTAGTTTCCTATCTGATTCATCAGTCAGCTAACAAGTATGGCCGATTCTATTACATATGTTTTGGAACTTTCACCAAAACTATAAATTTTCCTAATAATATATATAATTTTTATAAAATTACATAAAATAATGATTGATCTATCCCAGTTTAAAGATAAAGGCTTATGCGAGTTCTCGAGATGGATCTTATTTGACCATTACATTAAAAAATTTCAACATGCTGCTCAAATAATATTAAATGCAATATATCAAATAATATATGTTCAAGATAACAAACATATGGACAACGCTATGGTTGTTCACACATGACGGATATTATTGAACTTGCACTAAAAATAATTGTTGATTTTTCATCTCTAACTGAATCAAGTTAAATCGAATTTTTTAGGAACGAGAATTTGGATATTATCCAACTAAACGTACCAAAATCTATCTTGCACTATACTTAATTATATTGCACAACATCGAATCGAATAATCAAATTAATTATATATTATATTTAAATTGATAGTATTTTTAAATCTCACAAATTATTATTTGTATTATAATATTAGTGAAATCAAGTACAATTGTATGCCTTGTCAGATTTTTATAAAGAATTAAATTATTAGTGATTACAAATATTATTACGTTCATGTAGAATTCAAATAAAGTTATAATTATAAATTTAAATAGAACCACACAGTTTAAATTTAGGTCATGATATAATTAGATCATATACATGAATTAGTTCTTAATTGATAGACAAGAACGCATATGAGACGGCGTTATACATGAAACGAAGTACAAACTAGCCCAAATCAACACCTACTTCTCTTAAAGTGTTAAAGCGTCATGCCCAAATTATGCCCTATCTCACCGTGAGATAGTCTCAAGAAAATGTGCCTATAATTGATATGGTAGGTCTCCTATGCACAATATAATTCAAGTGTTTTTTAAATATACAAATAGTGTTACCCACCTTATTAACTTTAAGAAAAGTTAAAAATTTGAAACCAGTTTGTGAGCTACGAGAGTGGTGGAAGATCATCTGAACTTTGACTTGAGCAGAACTTCACCTAACACAACATTTCCATGTTCTCGTCATAATTACTCCTGATTAAGTAAATTATTCATAAGTTTAACGAGGACATTAAACTATATTCTTAATATTTCCTTACTCGTAAGCTTTTATCGAACTTTCACTAATTAAAACGGCCTTGGAGTTATTTAATGAAGTCCCAAAATTATTGTTTGCAAGATAAATTCTTAAGGTTCATTTTCAGCTTGACATAGTTTTAGAAAATAATTTTGTAAAATCATCAAATTACACACAAAGGCATATAAGAACATGTAGTATATGATTATGATTTTTATAAAAATAAATCATATGTACAAATGTCCCAGTAATTCAAGAAGTACGGTTGTTTTTTAGTTTCACAATATAAACTTGAAAATTCATAACTCTTTATTTGTAAATCAAAGTCTTGTGAAATTTGAGGAGCATGTTTATGACTCGTTATAGTTTAGGACTACATTTTTAGATTTTCTACAAAGGTCATATATAACAAGCTAAACTATCGAAAGAGTATGGCAATTTATTCACACACACATATATATATTCCGGGTAAATACTCAAACAATTGATTTGATCAAATTTGAAATTTCATTAACTTGGTTGTTACATAGGAAAGACATATGTTACCATATGTATAGTGTTTGAAAAATTCTTTAAATAAAAAACATATGATTACTCCAAAAAGAGGTCCTAAAGGACTTAAATTTTTGTGGCATAAAAGGAGAAATAAAACATATATGGTTTGTGAAAGAAATTCATCCATATAAATGATTGTACCAACCATTTAATTTTCAAAAGTTTCAAATTCCAATTTTGATATTTTTCAGAAAGTTAGTGTCCCAAAATATATAATTTTCTTTCATTTTTGTGATCCATTTCCCGTCAAACGGTTAGCCCAATTAACGCAAAACCTTGGGGCTTTTAAAACTTATAGTCTGAAGTTTATTGATAAGAAAATTTGTTGGAAAAATATGAAGAGGAGTTGGTTAAAAAATATCATGAAAGTTGGATACCTGAGACCAATTTTCTGCTGAAAATAAATTTCTAGATTTCCAGTGTTTTAATGGCTACGTTTTAGTGTAAATACGAGTAGCATAACATTACTATAATTAAACACCGAGACTACTGACATAAGCTACACATATAAGGGAGCACGTAGATATTTTAAAATAGTAATTTTCAACGTAACGGAGCACTCGACGGCGTAGCCGAAAATTCGTCAAGCAAAGTTACTAATTTCAACTTGGCATCTTTGAGCATAAATTTTGGCAACATAACGTTATATATTTTGAAAAAAAAAAATATCGAGCATGAAGAATAAACTTCAACCAACACGTAAAAGTCCTAAACTAGCAATTTTCAACACGTTTAAGCATCCAACCACTTCACCAAAGATCATATGAACACAAATTTCATATCGAGCTTAGCGATTACCTTTGTGGTTCTTCCTTCTCGGTGCTAGGATCTTCGAGGACTCAGGTGTTTAGCAGCTTGGAGCTCCTTGGATACATGTTAGATGATGATTTCTTGCTTGTATTCAAGAAAAATTGAAGAGTGAGAAAGAGAGGATGAAGTCATGGGTTTCATAGATAATAAGAATTGATAACCTTGATAGGTGTTATTTGATGATGGATGAAGCTCCTTGCAGTTGGAAGTGAAGAAAAAGTAGTTGCTCCTATAGAAAGAGAAGGGTCAAAGGTTGAAGGTGAAGAAGAGAAAGATGAATTATTTCTTTCTTGAAGCTATGGTGTAGATGATCTTTGTGTTGGGTGTTTGGGGGAGTAAATTGATAGAGGTTCGACTACGTTTGTTTGTGTGAAATGCTTGAATTGATGATGGAATGTGTATGTGTATATAGAGGAAGAAGAGAGGGAGGGGGTTGGTCACTTGGTTGTGAGGGGAGTGAAAGAAGAGGGACTAAAATGCAATTAGCTTAAGTCAAAATTATTAATTGTACGTGTGGCGGATTATGGACCAAGCGTCGAGACGTGGCTAGAAACGAATGTTATAAGATTATGTATTCGATCGCGATATTTGTTATCACCTAGTATTATATGTATTCTAGAATCGTTGTTTCGTTAATTAAAATTCAAGGTTTCGTTATAATTAATTGTTTAGAACTTTTAGCGATTAAATTGTCACGTTTTGAGATGAAAATTACTTAACATTAAAAATTCAATTTTTCTTAAATTTCTCAACAATTCTAATTTAGTTAGACGAAGTAGATTTTCCTTCATCGTATTTATTATTCATCGGATTTTTAATTTTAATATCTAAAATCTTAATTCGTTAAAAGATTGAAATTTCTTTTTTTGAAATTGAACTTAAATATTTTTAAACAATGTTTTATGATCAAACTTTAATTAAATATTTTCTTACAGTGCTAGGAGTGCTCCTGTTTCAAAGTGCTCGTCCGTTCCATGAATAATCAAAACCTTTGCAACAAAAACGCTCTAAAATCATTAGAAAAATTCTTAAATTAAATATTGACTTTATTAAGCTTGTTTCTTTTATCATTCATATTAAAATTGGGACGGGGTATTATAGTTTACGAATTAGCCATAATTATATTGTGATTTATAATGAAGCAGGTCTTTAATTTTTGCAACAATTTGATAGTTAAGTATCTGCCCCGCAAAATGCGAAAGTTCAGTCCTTAAAGTGCAATAGATGACAAAGTTAAGTCATATTTTTACAATTTATCCATATTATAATAATAATAATAATAATAATAATAATAATATAATTGCACCAACTGCCTAATCTATGCATCATATTAATAATATTATTAATAATAATAATATAATATAATTGCACCAACTGCCTAATCTATTTATCATATTAATAATAATATTATTATTATTAATAATAATAATAATAATAATAAATAATTTTACCTAATTGCACCAACTGCCTAATCTATGCATCAGCTTCCCGTACGATGAATTAGTGTTGAACCTCACCACATGCAGGTTAAAAGATGAAAAGAAAAGACATAAATAAAATTGTTGACTGAGAGATGGATTCTTTGATTTTGAATCTATAACCAGTTTTAATCATATACTTTGTACGTGTTTAAATGTTACTCTAATTGACCTATTTTTATTTTTTATGTTTTAGGCCATTGATCTCTTGGTGCTAACATGAATTAATTTTTTAGCATATTGTGATTGTGATGTGAATGATATAATGTGGCAGACTGGCGGTCATTGACATTTGGAAGGGAAGTTACAAAAGTTTTTATTCATACTTTGGTCATATATAGTAAAATTTCGTTAAATTAATACTCGATAAATTAATAATCTCGCTAAAATTAATAATTTATCCGGTCCCAAGTTGGGACCAGTATAAATTTGGGACTCAATCAATAAAATTATAAGATAATAATTTTTTTGAAATCTCAGTGTATATATATTGGTCTCGACGAAACTATAAATTAATAATTATTAAAAATAATCCATATACATATATATGATGCACTTGAATATTTTTAAGACAACTTAGTAAAATAAGAATCTACTGTAACTTGTTTTTTCTTGAAATTGATCTCATCTTTAAATCTCCTTAACTGCACCCAATAGTTGTGACGTTGTCTTCTCGTACTGCAACAAAAAGTTATGAAGAGTTGTTGATGCTTGCAATGCTTCTTTTAGAGTGACCGGTTCCAAAGCTATTGAATCATCATCTGCTTCATCATCTTCTGGATTATGAATGACATCGGTCACTATCTCTTCTAGACTCTGAACTTCGTGACATTGATTATTTTTACCCGGAAAGTCGAGCAATTGATTCACATCCATTTTTTGGTGATATTGCATACCGGTGATCAAATTCTCAAGCTCACGAATGTCTTCTCCAGGAGTTGTATCATTTGCACTTGAGTCGCTTTTGTATTTTAACTTAATTTTCATCAATAACTATGCATGTATACTTAAAGTTATTCAAAGAATTTGGAACTTTGAAGGTCAACTGTGCATATAAGTTAAAACATCTTTAAATTAATAAATTATTAATTTATCGATATAATAATATCTCTATAAATTAATAAAATCTTCTGGTCCCAAAGTTATTAATTTATAAAGGTTTTACTGTAGAGTTTTTTAACTACTCGTATCTCGTTTTTTAGGGGAAAAAAAAAAGAGGCAGAAACTCGTACGAGTATTATGCATGAGATGAGATACAAACTAGCACAAATCAACACTCTTTCCTCCTAAAACACTATAAAAAAACACTGATTTGACGAGGGAATTCAATGAGGGGAGAAAAAATTACCGAGGATTTTAACAAGGGCAAACCTCAACGAGGAATTACAGAGGGATTGACCCTCGTAAAAAATTCTCGAGGGCAAGAGTCCTCGGCAAAGTATAGCTGTCAGATCGCGAGGGTCAACATCCCTCGCCAGATGTGTCATACAATTTAACGAGGGTATCTATCCCTCGGCAAACCTGATTTTCATTTAACGAGGGTTTTAAACGCTCGGTTAATTTTCTTTTCCTGAACTTTATAACTCTTCAACGCATTCAATTTATAACCAAAATGAAAGATGCAATTTCGCAGCCCTACAAATACCTCCAAAATTCCTCATTCACAAACCACATAGCAGCAAAAAATTCCCCTAAATCATCAACTTCTCACAAGCTCATAAATCAAATTTCACCAGATCTGGTAATTAGAGATCAACAATGTCATTGATTCCGCGAGAGTTTTTGACCTGTTCTCCTTCGATCTGCGAGATCCGTTCCGCGACCTGCAACTCAGCAGCTCCGGCGGCGGGCGAGTAGCGTAGTTCGCCCCCGCGCGAATCGACTGGAAGGAGACACGGAGGCGTGTGCCATGGCTGAAGAAGGAAGAGGTGAAGGTGGAGATCGAGGATGGAACCGTCCTACAGATTAGTGGCGAAAGCATCCGCGAGAAGAAGAGCGATATGTGGCCCACTAGATGTTTGATCTGCGGGCCGGGCCGGGTTTCAAAGTGGTGGGGAGAGCAGCGGAGGAGACGATCGGAGATCTGAAGGAAGAAAATGCTGCCGCCATTGATGAAGGTTGGGTTCTAGTGAGAGAAAAAATATTTGGTAGGGTTCTTTTGTACTAGTATTTGGTGAAGACGATTGAGATTTCAGGATGTGATTTAATTTGTTATTACTGTGTGTAATTTGATTAATTAATGTAATTTTGTTAATTTCAGTAAGTGGTTTGTAATTTTTTTAGTGTATGCGTGTAATGTGTAATAAATGGAGTGGAATTGAGTGAGTTGTTTGAGGATTAATTAATATCGACTTACTTTTGGCGAGGGAGCGACAGATCCTCGTTAATTATTAACGAGGGCTTTCACGAGGGGCACTGCTCTGATATTTAGAGAGGGATTTTTGCCCTCGTTAATTCTAACACATGTCAGCCCTCGGTAAATCCCTCGCGTTTTGCCGAGGGTATTTTTTTCTTCTCGTTAAACAGTTCCCAACAATCATTTTAAAGAGAGATTATTTCTCTCGTTAAAACTCTCTCTAAATAGGAATTCCTCTTTAAAACTCTCTCTAAAACCCTCTTTAAATAACTCTTATTTTGTGGTGAAGAGTTAAAGAACCAATATTCAAATTATATTATGTCTCACCGTGAAACCGTCTCACACAAGTGTGCCTCAAACCAGAAATATGAAATATACAAATGTCTCTCTTTTGTCTAGGAAAAGAGAGTAGAGTAATTTCAAGCAAAAAATTTAAATGGAAACTAAATAAAGAGAAGAAAGTGTCCAAAAGAGATTAGTTATCAACAAGTATTGAAGATTGATATTTTTTTGGTATGATGACGGACTTTTATTTCAATAAGCGAAAGCCATTAGTGGGCAATTTTTTTTAAAAAAAAAATAGGACCGAACTTTATTGTCATAAAAATCTTGACAGAGTTGCTTTATGAGCTTCATATTGGAGATTATGAGGCAAGTTTCTTTTATACATTGTTGTTTAGGGACATACGCACAAATGATGAACTGTTGTTTTCAGCATTAATATATGAATAACGTTTACTGTAAGATATACCCCCTCCGTCCTGTTTTTAATTGACCATTTCACTTTTGACTCGTGTTTTAGCGAGCGAGTTATTTATTAGTATATGAAATTATAAAGTGATTTTTAAGGAGGTGTAGGATAGATGAGGGGTACGACTATCATACCCCACCTTAAAAATCTCTTTATCATTTCAAATATTAATAAACAACTCGTTCGCTAAAATACGAGTCAAATAGTAAATGGACAATCTAAATCAGGACAAAGGTAGTATAATATATGAGGCACAGTTGCGTGAGACCATCTCATAATGAGCCAAAATATTATTTGGGCATTGTCATTTTAACACTTATAGTGTGGGTGTTGATTTGTGCTAAGTTATACCACGTCTCATACGAATTTTTATCATGATATATTTACTTTGGTTACTTTAGCTACCATTCCAATTTCTATTTGCTGTATAAATTACACAAAACCTGATGGCAACGAGACTGCCTTGCAATATCCGGTGAGGAACGAATATGAGAAGTATTTGAAAGCTAAAAAAAGTGTGGCTGATTCATTTAGTTATTTCTTCTTTTAATTAATCTGCTAGTTGGTGTTTACTTATTTTTTTTAGTGTTGGGCCTTTGTTTGAATTGAGTTTTGCAAGTATATTTCAAGTTATCTTTTGAGACGGTTGGTTGTCTTCGTCCTCAATTAATGTATGCGCTTTGCTGCGTCAGTTTGGTATCAACAGACCAGATCGGATCCTTCGATCATGCCTTGTCGTCGTGACATCCAGGCTGAGGCACAATGCAACGCCGAAGTTGCGGTCGAGTGCTTGATGGCCATCATCTAAGAGATCCGCTGATCACCTTGCCGCGTGCCATGTTGATCGTGGTGCTGCTCGCGCATCGAAGGGATCGGGAGTCAAAGCGCCCGCTTTCGCCCCATGATTCATCTGACGACATCTATGATTTCAATAGGGTTTTGATATGCTAATTTTCTCGATTGGATAAATTCCATCGAGGATCGTCGTATCCCTCTTGGAGAGTAGAGGGAGTAGTTGAGGCCCAGACCTGGCGTATATGGGTCTAGCCCCAGAACTATATTACCTGATAAGGTCAGACCTGGATATTAGGATTTGTTATCCAAACTAGTTTAGTGGCCTTAAGTTCATCTATTGGGCTGGCGTTAGTCCAAGTGAAGTATATTCAAAAGGAAGATCTTGACAGCATTGTTCAGATCTGTATAAACTATCTTCAATAACAGGGCTGTTCAAAGTTTGACAGATATGTATATTGGAACACTCCGACAGGTTTGGTTGACAACAAAAGAGGTTTGCTTTGTACAGCCCGACATAGGGAAATAACTAATAAGTCTCTATCACATCTGAATAATTGTACTGGCATAATCATTTGTGTGAGGGATGATCAGTGCAATTATACGGAGAATAACCTATTGTAAGAATCGTACAACAGACGTGTCTAGGGTTTCTTGGAGGCCAATTGTTATTGTTAGTGTCCTATAGACAATCCGTTGTAAGGACATAATGCTAAGATGATATTCAGTATTGGTTTAATATTATTGTTTATTTAATATTAAATGTTTGGCATTACACTTGTTAAAATATTATGTTTGATTGTTTACATGTGTTCTTATATGTGTTCCCTTGAGTCATTGCTGTCATTGAGGTTGTGAGAACTCAGATGACTTAAGCATGATTCTCAGATAGCGCCGATCAAGTATCATCAAGAAAGGGATATTGATGATGCAATTGAGATTGATGTGCGATCTGCATCATACTCTTAGAGAGTGTAGCAAGATCTCACTTACTACGAGATACTATGTATCTCATGATGGATGCACATATATCTTAGAGGGTATTGGTATACCCATCCGAGAAACCGTTTGATGTAGTTCCACATATATGTCTACGGGTGTCTCAGTTAGTGGAGCAATGCGATACTCCTTTGACTTGAGGTCAATACACACAAAATATGTGGAGTGATGAACTTTGACTATGACCGACGCTTGCACCCTTCCATGGGTAGATATGGCTTGGATTGAGTTCATCACGAAGTGCATGTTCGTGGTAGTTGAGCCAAGAATATGATTCATTCCTCAAAGTGGATTTAGAGGGAATACTCATCTTCTCATCATAATTGGATCAAAGTCATTGGTCAATGCACATCAACTTGGACTTTGTGGCCAAGTGTGACGTAGGTGATCAATTAGTGATTAGAGATAATATGATTAAGTTATTTGAATAGAAACTTCATCATGTTCAATACTAATCGATATTCGCTAATGAAATGAGGAAATCGCAATAGTCCACGTTTCAGTTACAGGTAGTTGCACGTTTCTCCCAACGTAGCTCATATATTGAGAATGTCTGATTTATTGACTAGTGTTCAATTAAGACCGTTAGTTTGACTAATCGCTCGATATATGAGGGCTCTATGGGTCACACAACAAGTAGTTCCCTTTACGGATTATAGCTGGTTGATTAAATGTTAAAATGGATTTAATATTTAATTTATGGAGAACTAATTAATAATAGATTAATTTGGAATTAATTATTATTAATGTTTAAATAAATTTAATTTAATTAAATAGGATTCCCAATAATGATATATGGAATATTATTATAGGATTTAATATATATGAAATCAAATTCGTAGAGATTTGATATACATGGGATTTAAATCCGTAGAGATTTTATATATAGGAATTAAATTTATGAGATTTGATTTTACAAGATTAGTGATTTTATTTTCTAATTAGGTTAGCTTAAGATTAAAGCTGGGTCTCCCCTATATATATGAGCTCTTGGGAATTCATAATACAAGTGTTTATACTTTTTCCATAAAATCTAGAGTTAGAATTTTCCTAGCAAATTCGTCTCGGGATTCAAAGCTGGCAATTCTGTGCAAATCCGTGAACGGGGATTACGTGGATACCATAGTTGAGAAATCTGCTTTCGAATTACTGTAAGATTTCTTGTTATGTTTATTCTTACTCGTTTATGCAATTAACTGTTCGTAGTTGGTGAACTGTTTATTTTCGTTGCGCATGTATTACGTGTTTACGTGCCTCTATAATCCAACTTTGGTTTCAGAGCTTCAGGCTCTTGTTTTTCATTGCATAATTATAATTTGGTTTTAAAATTAGTTTTTTTTATACCATGGGGCACGACTTATTTGATAAACCCACCTGTTCTCCTCATTTGTTTCGCCCGGCTCGCTCATCCCCTTCGCCCCAATTTAGGGTTTTCCCTTTTCTGGGAATTCCGCCGCTACACCCTCCTTTCCCAATAGGCGACAGTGCTATGCAGCGTCGTTGAAGCCCTGCGCTAGGCTCCGTGCCTCGCGACGTGTGCGGAAGCCCGCGGTGTGGCTCACGGAGCCGCGCCCTCTCTTCAACTCGTTTTGTGGCAGTGCGCCATCAACTCGATCGTCTTCCTCATTCTAGTTTCGAACCAGTTCGATTAAAGGGCCGCGGCTCCACGCGCCCCCCTTCCGTCTCTCTCTCGTTCGCGGCGGTGAGTCGCCCCCTTCTTCTGAACTAGGTTTTGATTTTTGTTGTTATTCGGATGATAATGAAACTAATTAATCTGAATTTTGGATGTTCAATTTTTCAGATTGGATCTGATTTGGAGGGGTGATGATGTAGGAGGGCTGTTTTGCAAATTCGATTTGAGACAGGCCCTCCCGTGCAATATTAGAAATTGCACCTAAGCCCCCAGAAATAAATAAATTAAAATTTAATTTTGAAAATTTTATTAAGTTTAATTTTGAAATTAAATAATGGTTGGACCAATAACAATTAATTGAATTAATTGATTTTAATAATCTTAAAATTAAGTTTTAAATTGAACTTAAAATTCGTTTTAAAAGGATTTTTAAATCCCACTTAGTTGACTTATTTATTTGTTTAAATTAGTTAACGTGTTTTATAGTCCGCATTATAATTGTTTGGGTAGACGACGCTCAATATTTGTCGGACCGTATTAAATGCTTGGGTAGATGGCGCTCAAATATTTATTAGTCCGTGTAAGTCATGTTTGGGTAGGCGACGCCCAATAATTGCTCAAATATGACATAGATAGCATGATGTATCTCGATTAAGCAATTAATATTCCGCCTTTAAAAACGTTCCTCACTAAAATATGATTTTCTCATTAATTTGATAAGATGTCTTTCATCAAAATTAAAAGTAAACCTGAGATTTCGTTCCAATGAGTATTTAAGACCCTCGTCTTTTGCTCGGATCTACATCTAACGGGACTTTTATAGGGACATGTAATGTCGCCATTGGATTGTTGTAAACCAACTTAATTTTGTTTCGCTAGCCCTCGCGGGGAACCAAAGTTAAGGGACATTAGTCGAACTAGGTTCGATAAACTAGGAATTGCAGTTCTGCAATTGGTTTGGAGACCTACCAGTTATGTTATTGTAATGATCAGCCCTCGCTGGGATTATGATAGTAGTAATGTGGATCCTAGTCCATTATAATTTATACTTTATATAAATTCATACTTTTCCGATGAGGTCGTTAAGTATGTGAAAATAATGGAAACAAAATAAATTTAATGGTCATATTTGTTTTGATTGCTGAATATTGATCATAGGATTTATGTGTTTTAATTCTAGTTTTATTTTATTTCTCTAGGATTGTTGAAATAAATAACTTGTCATTGAGAAGTGTTTTGGAAACGAACAAATTGGTTGGGCCAAAATTTCTGGACTGGCACTGAAACGTTCGTTTGGTGCTCAGGCAAGAAAAGATTGAGTACGTGTTGGACACGTCAATCCTTGCTACCCCGGAGGCTGGTACTGAAGAGGCTGATGCTTTTGACGCCGCAGCTCAGAAGAAGCATCAAGAGGATGCTTCCCAGGCTCAGTGTGTTATGCTACTCGGAATGACTCCCGAATTGCAAAGGCAACATGAGAAGATGCTTCCCTTCGAGATGATCAAGCATCTGAAGGATCTCTTTGATTCTGAATCTCGTTACAAGATTTATGAAGTGATGAGAGATCTGTTCAGATGCCGACTGTCTGAGGGAGGGAAGGTTTCTCCTCATGTGTTGAAGATGATTGGGCTAATCAAGAAACTTGGTCATCTGGCATTGAGCTCAAGACCAATGTTGATGTTTACGCCATTCTTTCAGTCGCTTCCCGATTCATATTCGAGTTTCGTGGTAAACTTTAATTATAATAAGACGGAATCAACAATGCCCGAGCTGCATAACATGTTAAAGACCTTTGAGTCTTCCACTGCTAAGGAAAAACCCATACTCATGGTGAGTGCCTCTACTTCTTCTGCTCCGAAAGGAGAGAAGAAACGAAGAGGCAAGACAAAGAAAGGCTCCAAGCCAAGCTTCCTTAAGCCCAAAGTTGGAATTCAAAAGAATGAGAGGGTGGACAAGGATGTATGCCTCCACTGGAAGCAGAGGGGAATTGGAAGAAGGACTGCAAGGTTCTAGCAGCTGAAAAGAAGACACAAGGTGTCTTAGCCTCTGGAACATATATGTTTGTTATTGAGATAAACATGTCCACAAATGATACTAACTGGTGGGTATTAGATACCCATTATGGCTCACACATTTGTACAAATGTGCAGGGTTTCAAGGATAGCAGGGCAATTAGGCTGGGTGAAGTCGCTTTACACATTGGGATTGTTGGGATTATACTGGAAAGTATGCTTTTACTTTGTATAATCAAAACTGAATTTCGGACTTATTTACTGAAATAAATTGTTTATCACTGATGCTTTAAATATCATCGAATGTTACATATATTTACTGTATAACTGTTCAATAAATAGTACGTGTTACATTGTAGTTAATTTAGTGATACCAAATCACAGAAGATTAAATTAACAGTCCCTTGTAACCAAAAGTACACCATTCACGTCCTAGATGGAAATGAACAATCCATCGTGAAAGGTTGAAGTGTAACTGATGCACTGAATAGGACCTACAGGAGGACAAATTCTTCAGAACTGAACAAGAAAGAATTAGACATCAGTGGTTCGTTATTTCTTAATCTTCGTTCCTTAAATAGGATCACGTGTGGTTGGTAACTATTACTTTGACTTATCACGGGTAAAGAATCAACGAGATTCAATACTTTTTATCTTGGGCAATATTATTGGTCACATGTGATTACTAAGATTTAATACGGAGAATCGTGTGCAAGTACGCTTGTTCGATTTGCCCCCTTGGGAGGTTCATAAGATTTATCATACCAAATCTTGCAAGTGGAACTAGTTTTCGGTATGGATAATAATGTTGAACCGTTCCTTAACCAAGGACAAAAGATATTAATTAATGGAAAGATATTTCAGTGGCTTGAATTAACTAATGGGCTAGATAATCTTAAACACGGGAAATAATAACCGGGAGCCATATTGACTGTAATATGGGTTAAGATGGATAGTGCAATATTAATTATGTAGTGGGATTAATTAATATTTATGGGCTTGAATAATATTGTGGCTCAATATTGATAATTCAAGATCCATTGGAAGATCCAATCTTAATTATCCTAAAGGCCCCTAAGTAGCCCAATATAAAGTACAATAACTAAAAAAGGTGTTTAAAATAAAATAAATATTGTTGCCTTATTTTTCCTCATAAATTCGAAAATTATGGATTAAAAGGGGAGAAAGATTTTCTTTGAATTTTGTTATGGAATGAAGATATGTATTCTTGGAATACAAGATTATCTCATTAAATTCAAGAAATCTCCCACTTGGTTATTCATATAGTATTTTTCGAAAATCTTGAAATATAAAGGGCAAGAAAGATTTTCTTGATTTTCTTGAAAAGATATTATGAAAGATATGTATTTCTTGAAATACAAGAATATCTCATAAATTCAAGAAGATCCAAATCTTGGATTCTTGTTCCCTATTATTTTAGAAATTTCCATAACAAAGAGGAGTTAGGATTTTTGTGGAATATTTTAATTATGGAGAAAAGAATATATGAGATATATTCAAGATTTCTTGGAGATCAAGAAAAAGATTTCCCCATATTATTTTATCCCAAATTTTCGACCAACACCCTCTATAAATAGGGGATGAGTGTTTCATTCCTAAGTACAATTCCATGTGCTGGAAAAATTAGTAAACCCACAAAGGTGGTGCAACAAAGTTTATTTTCCTTTTGTTAATTGTTCGCGAGCATCCTACCACCGGATTGTCGAGCAAGGATTAATGGAATACTTAGGAAGGTTTTTTGGTGTGTTTAATCAACGAGGCCATTACCATTCCAAGAGGTATGTTTACGTAAACTCGTAGTAATTCCGCATGCGTAGGATTTACGTGAACTAATTATATGCATGATTTGTTGTTGAATTATTATTTGAATTAATATATGATTAATTCATGCTAGTAATAATTGTTAGAATTAAATTTGTATTTAAATATTCATCCCGAATAGATCCGTGCAACTTATTCCCCAACAATTGGGAATGGAGCAAGAGTTGCTGCTGAACGTGTTGGCGTTTACGTTTTAGATTTACCCTCTGGTTTTAGATTTGAACTGAATAATCGTTATTTTGTTCCTTCTATTACCCGCAATATTATTTCCATTCCGATGTTGGATATTGAAGGTTTTTTCTTCCATTTTGCAAACAATAATTGTTATTTTTCTCTTAATGGTGATGTGTATGGAAATGCTCCTTTATCTAATAGTTTATATTTGTTGCATTGTGGATATAATATTCTTAATATGCAAAATAAAAGACTCAAACTTAGTAATCATGAAAATCCGACTTACTTGTGGTATTGTAGACTTGGTCATGCAAACGAGAGAAGAAATGCAAGGTTAAGAAAGTTAGAGTACTTAACCCCATTCGACTTTGAGTCTTATGGAAAGTGTGAATCTTGTCTTAAGGGCAAAATGATCAACAAACCTTTTTCTGGGAAAGGGGTTCGTGCCAAGGAAGTTCTAGAGTTGATCCACAATGACATTTTTTTGGACCATTGCACACTCTAGGTAGGGGTCACTTCGGCTACTTCATAACTTTTACTGATGACTTCTCTAGGTTCGGGTATGTGTATGTAATGAAACACAAATCCGAATCTTTTGAGAAATTCAAAGAGTATAAAGCTGAAGTAAAGAAGCATCTTGGTAAGAGTATTAAGACTCTTCGATCAAATCGAGGAGGAGAATATCTTAGCCATAAATTCATCGATTATCTGAAGTTGCATGGAATCCAATCACAATGGATTCCTCCCGGCAACCCCAAATGAATGGAGTGTCCGAGAGGAGAAACCGAACCCTGTTAGACATGGTAAGGCCCATGATGAGCTTTTTCTCTCTTCCAACTTTCTAATGGTGATACGCGCTCCTAACCTCAATCTACATTCTGAATATGATACCATCCAAATCGGTTGAGCATACGCCATACGAGTTATGTCATGGCAAGAAGCAAACTTTCTCTCACATAAGGACGAGGGGTTGCCTCGCGTTTGTGAAGAAAATGCTCACTGATAAGTTGGAATCAAAAGATGAAATTAGTTACTTTGTGGGATTCCTAAGGAAACTAGAGGATATTACTTCTTTCTCCCTGAGAAACAAACAGTCATTGTTTCTAGGCAGGCCAAATTTCCTTGAAGAAATTATGTCTTCAAGGAACAAGGCCGTAAGACGATAGAGCTTGAAGAAATTCAAGAACCACAAATTAACAAGGAGACTGATGTCTTGTCAAAGCAACATGACAAAGAATCAGTGGGAGCATTCAACAGCTCACATGATGGAAGTTTATCACTAAGTGATCCTCTTTCAGCCAGTGGGAGTGTATTTGGAGTTCTATTACCTAAGCAACGAAATCCAAGTAGGCTGAATGAGAACAACATAGTTCAAACTCCCGCTCAAGAGGCATCCAGAAGTATCACTCTTAAGGCCTCCCTGGTCAACAATGAAATCGTTGCACCACAAAATTTTCACGATCAGAATGTGCAGCCTGAACAACCACAACTCCGTAAATCAACTAGGGTTCGTAATCCACCCACTAGATAATATGGTTTCCTCGTAGAGGAACATGATGACGTGGAGATCCCAGATAAAGACGATCCTAGAACTTACACTGAGGCAACATTAGATGTTGACTCAAAGAAGTGGCATGAAGACATGAAATTCGAGATGCACTCGATGTAAACTAATCAAGTATTGGACTTGGTTGAGTTGCCGAAGAGGTTAGACACATAGGTTGCAAATGGGTCTTCAAACGTAAGACTGAGGCAAATATCAAAGTACAAACTTACAAGGTTAAGTTGGTGGCGAAAGGTTATAGTCAACGCGAAGGCATTGACTATGACGAGACCTTCTCACCAGTTGCTAAGATCAAGTCCATTCGAATTTTACTTGCAGTAGCAGCACACCTTGATTATGAGATTTGGCATATGAACGTCAAAATAGCTTTCCTCAATGGCAACATTGATAAGGAAGTGTTTATGACTCAGCCATAAGGTTTTATATCAAAGCCAAAATCTAATCTTGTGTGCAAGCTTACACGATCAATTTATGGATTGAAGCAAGCTTCTAGAAGTTGGAATATCCGATTTGATGAAGCTATCATATCATTTAACTTCGTCAGAAACTCAAAAAATCCATGCGTCTATCGGAAATGCAATGGGAAGAATATTGTCTTCATAGTTGTGTATGTCGATGACATACTAATAATAGGAAACAATATCCCACTCATGCAGTCCGTAAAAGAATGGTTATAAAAGACCTTCATGATGAAGGATCTAGGTGAAGCCTCCTACATCTTAGGGATCAAGATCCATAGGGATAGATCCAAGAAGATGTTGGGGCTATCACAGTCCACCTATGTAGACAAGGTGTTGAATTGATTTGCGATGGAGAACTCTAAGAGAGGTTCTCTACCGACATGTCATGGGATAAAGCTGTCTAAGAAGGGTTGTCCTTCCATAGAAGCTGATATCCAACACATGAAGGATATACCATATGCATCTGCAATTGGCTTCATCATGTATGCCATGACTTGCATTAGGCCAGATGTGGCCTTTGCTATTAGCACCACTGGAAGATACCGAAATAATCTGGGAGAACCTCACTGGATTGCTATCAAGAACATTCTCAAGTACCTCAGACGTACTAAAGATTGCTTTATGGTCTACGGAGGACAGTCAGAGCTAGTTTCCACTGGCTATGCTGACGTTAGTTTCCAATCAGACTGTAACGATTACAAGTCACGGCCAGGCTATGTGTTCGTTCTCAATGGTGGGGCGGTTAGTTGAAATAGTTCCAAACAAGAGACTACCACATACTCAATACCTGAAGCTGAGTACATTACTGCGGCGGAAGCTGCCAAAGAAGCTGTCTAGTGTTAGTGTCCTAGACACAATCTGTTGTAAAGACATAATGCTAAGATGATATTCAGTATTGGTTTAATATTATTGTTTATTTAATATTAAATGTATGACATTACACTTGTTAGAATATTATGTTTGATTGTTTACATTTGTTCTTATCTTTGTTCTCTTGAGTCATTGTTGTCATTGAGGTTGTGAGAACTCAGATGTCTGAAACATGATTCTCAAATAGCCCCGATCAAGGATCATCAAGAAAGGGATATTGATGATGATTGAGATTGTGCGATCTGCATCATACTCTTAGAGAGTGTAGTAAGATCTCACTTACTACGAGATACTAGGTATCTCATGATGGATGCACAAATACCTTAGAGGGTATTAGTATACCCATTCGAGAAACTGTTTGATATAGTTCCACTATATGTGTCTACGGGTGTCTCGGTTAGTGGGAGCGATGTGATACTCCTTTGACTTGAGGTCAATACACACGACATGAGCGGAGTGATAAACTTTGACCATGACCGACGCTTCACCCTTCCATGGGTATATATGGCTTGGAATAGGTTCATCACGAAGTGCATGTGCGTGGTAGTTGAGCCAAGAATATGATTCATTCCTCAAAGTGGATTTCGATAGAATACTCATCTTCTCATCATAATTGAATCAAAATCATTGGTCAATGCACGTCAACTTGGACTTTGTGGCCAAGTGTGATATAAGTGATCAAGTTAGTGATTAGAGATAGTATGATTAAGTTATTTGAATAGACACTTCATCATGTTCAAGACTAATTGAGTATTCGTGAATGAAATGAGCCAATCACAATAGCTCACGTTTCAGTTACAGGTAGTTGCACAAAACGTGCAACGTATCTCATATATTGAGAATGTCTGATTTATTGTCTAGGGTGTTCAATTAAGACCGTTAAATTGAATTGAATATTTAATTTATGGAGAAGTAATTAATAAAAGATTAATTTGGAATTAATTATTATTAATATTTAATTAAATTGGATTTAATTAAATAGGATTCCCAATAATGATATATGGAATATTATTATAGGATTTAATATATATGGAATCAATTCCGTAGAGATTTGATATACATGGGAATTAAATCCGTAGAGATTTTATATATAGGAATTACAGGTTAACTTAAGATTTAAGCTGGGCCTCCCCTATATATATGAGCACTTGGGAATTCATAATACAAGTGTTCATATTTTCTCCATAAAATCTAGAGTTAGAATTTTCCTAGCAAATTCGTCTCGGGATTTAAAGTTGGCAATTCTGTGCAAGTCAGTGAACATGGACTACGTGGATACCATAGTTGAGAAATCTACTTTCGTATTACTGTAAGATTTCTTGTTATGTTTATTCGTACTCGTTTATGCAATTAACTGTTCATTGTTGGTGAACTGTTTATTTCAGTTTTACATGTATTACGTGTTTACGTGCCTCTATAATCTAACAAATCAAATGCAGAATGACTAGGATGCCCTCATGAGAATAAGGTATAAACAAGGGTGTAGAAGTCGATAGTCAAAATTCGAGCGTTTTCAGGCCGCCTAGTGCTTAGGCTGCATAGAATTCTCACTTTTTTTTTGTAATTTCCAATTTTTCACCAAAAGTCATCCGGCCAATTAAATTAATAAAAAGCCCAAGGCCCAAAACTTCCGTCTGGTTAATTAAGTAAATTCAAAAGGCCCAAAGCTTCAAGTTAAATAATGTAAATTGAAAAGGAAGAGAGTACAAGAGTCAAAACCAAACCCTAATCCACCATTTCCGCCGCCACAACACCCACCGCAACGTCCGCCACATAAGTCCAGCGTAAATCTTCTTGTGCGGCGTGCCTGCGACTCGACGCGGCAGAGTGTCGACCTCCTCGACGACTTTGAGCAGTTATCGGCGTGAGGTGACCAATTTCTGAACATGTAAAGCTGTAATTTCTTATTTCTGGTTTCAATTTTGGTGTTGGTTCAACGACGCGATTTTTGCGGCTTCTGCAATATTTGGTTAAAAAAAATTCCGACTAAATTGGTCGTGCCGCCTAACTGACTTGGCCACCTAGGCGGCGCCCAATTCCCTTGGCGATTTTCCTGACCAATTTTGGTGAAATCGGGACGGCCGGCGGCCGCCTAGCGCCTAGGCTCTGCCTAGGCCGAATTCTGCAACATTGGGTATAAATAGTTGTTCATTCAGGGAAACAGGTACATTTTCTACACACTTCTCATACTTTATCAGTTTTGTGATATATTCCTTTTTCACAACACTTTTACTGACTTGATCGTTGGAGGCCCAACGTCGAGCACCTCCTAGGTGGGGTAATTTTATAGAGCTTGGAAGACGAAAGCAGTGCAACATTCGGATTATTCAGAGAGTAATTTCATCCCCTTAGTGGAGTCAATTTGGGGAATATTTTTGGTATGGTTCTATTTCTATCTACTTGACTAGGGTCAATCTTTCTATTTTTGTATGCAGTCTAAAACGACTTTACATCAGCTTGTTTCAAAGCACAAGTTGTATAAGACTCATCTAATATCTGCCAAGAACAACAATTATGGGTGAGCATTATCCGGTAAAAACCAAATCGAGCCAAATCGAACCGAAATATAAATTTGGTTCAGTTAATTTGGTATTCAATTCAGTTTCAATTTTCAATTTTAAATTTTTTGGTTTTCGGTTTTTAAGGTAAAATTATCGAAAAATCAAAATCGAACTGAAACAATACATTCTAATTATAATCCTATCTCAAGTTCATTTGTTTATTTTCTAACCGAAAAATGAGCTTGTTTGATAGGGGTTATTAGTGTGTAATAGATACATTAACACCCATAATATGATATTTGGTAGCTTTTATGCACTAACACATGGGGCCCTTTAAGAAAATAAAATAAGGTATGGTCTCTATTAAACTGAATTCATTGTATAATAGATACGTTCTTTTGACATGGTATTTATAAAACCCTCACCTCTTATAATATTTTATTTTCCAAATTTAACCGTCACTTATGCCACGATGCAAATATGCACGATCAACTCCACATCAAACCCGGAAAGAAACCGTCTCAACATATGCATCTCCTCATTCAAATAAAAATTGTTTTATCTTTCAATCAATCAATTATCTACCCTATAATTGATGGCCACCACACTACAACATAAGTGGCCTAATGTAACACACAAAAGTATCACTTTTACATAAATGACTTTATGTAGCACTTTTTTGTAACACTTTTAAAATTATAATATATATGTAACATTTTGGTAACACATTAATAATATCTAACACTTAAATGCAACACTTTTAAATAAGTAATATTTTTAATTTAACATCCTATTTCCTTTTTTTTAATATAAAATTATAACACTTTAAGATAATAAAGGGTGTTAAGCCATTTACTTGTTGAGATATTTATAATTTTTTGACATATTATTAAAATTAACTAATTGTGCTTAATTTTTTAGAAATGTAGTATTTTGTTATTTTGTAGGAAATTGAGGATAATTGAAGCAAAATGCAAGCCTATATTTTATTGAGGTCAATCATACGAGCAAAATGAAATAATTGGGCTCAAAAAAAGATGAAAGCCCAAAATTTTGTTGGCCCAAATCAGCAAACAACTCAAATTAATTAAGGCCCATGCCTACATTCCATACCAGCGGCCAAAATTAAAAAAACAAACAATGTGGAAAAAGGGGGAGCAATCGAAAAAAATTACAGAAGGAGAAGTGAGCTAGCGGCTGGCGACAATGTGTATCAGTCTCTCACAAGGTTTTTCTTTTCTATAGGTTTGTAAACGGAGATATGGAATTTTCATTGAAGGGAAAACAGTTAATGTGGGCGTAGTCTTTTGTTATTGGAAAAACCATTGATGCTTCGTCGTTTGAGGGTAAAAATTCCTGCCTTTTTTTTCTGATTTTTTGTTTTTCTTTTTTGGTGTTTTTCGCTTTTTATTTTTTGCAAAAGTTCTCATCTCGATTCCGTTAATGGCATTGAAGAATTGCTGTGGTTTACGATGATTTGGTGCAAGAAGATTGATTGATTAATATTTTTTTTCCAGAATTTTTGTGAATAATGGGTGGTTGGATTCGTGGTCGATCTGTTTGATGGCTTGATTTCACGCGTGATTTAGTGTTTATTTGAAATCCTAGGGCATTCAATCAGGTTTATTCTCTACTGGATATTAGAGATTGCCTTAATTTTTAGAGATCCCAAATTGTTTTTTCTTAACTTTTGATGCACATAAGTTGTTTGTTGAAAGTTCTAAGTGAATAATTTTCTTCTTTTAGTCAGTTTTAGTAACTTATTATATGAGCAGGGCTCATGGTGGACAGGTGGTGTGGTCTTTCTCTGAAGATCTCATGGAACACATCACCATCTGATTTAATTCCTATTTGAGAAACTAACTTCCTGTTGATTCCCATATCTTAGCAATAAAAATTTTAAGTGTAAATATATATAAAACAAGATATTAGAATTTGATTTGGTAATTTGGGGCAAGAAAATGGCTACAACCCCTCTGGCATTTATAAATCATCTTTTGCTACTACTTGTTAGTTCCCATATCTTACCGTTAATTCCTCATAATTTCCTCATAAACCATCTTTTGCTACCACTTGTTAGTTATCCAAGCTAATTATGAGCATCTTATTAACTGAATTTCTTCTCTATTAAGCTATTCATTGATTGATTTTGAATGTAAAAATATATGTACTTGTTTGAGTTACTTCTTCCTACTTTGAGATTTGAAATATATGTTGGCCTTGTCACAGTAGATATAGAACATTAATATATATCATCTTTAGTATTCAGCATTATATAATAATAAATAGGTAGAACCGCAAGAAACTTATATATTTGCATTTGCACTTCCACCAACTCTTTTATATCTTTGCTTAATGTTACTATAGTTTGAGGTCTTATGAAAAGAAGTTTGATCTGTCAATCTGTTTACATTTTACAGTAGAGTTGCAGATTTCATTGAGTACAATACATTAAGATATTATGATGGAGTATGAGAATCAAAGGTTGAAGACGATTGAAGAAAATAAACGAAAGATGCATGAATTGGGGAGTAAAGCTCATGCTTATGAAGTAAGTTGTCTGATGGACCAAAAGAGTCAAAAAATTAACAAAATGAAGTCGAATAAGGTTATTGCAAGAGATGTCGAATACATACCTGATAAAGGATGTGAAGTAGACCTCTTAAGTGAAGAGGATGACAATGAAAATGATGATAATGATATTGTGCAGAATGTTAGAAGCTTAAGGTCTCATTCAAAGAAGGTTGTGCATATATACATTATGTAACACATCTTAGTTTATTGCATTTCCATTTCATACTTAATAATTATAAATATGTTTTAGGTTATTGCTAGTAGAGAAAATCCTATGAAGAGCTGCAATAAACCAAACTGTTCTACCATCTCGATGTCAAGTATGGTAAAGATGAGGTCTCAAGCTTGTAAAAACCAAGATCAACAAAGAAAAGGTAAAAAGGCTCTAACACCAGCTGTCCAACAAGAGACTTCTAAAGAAAATGGAAAACTGTCTTTACAACCTAAATCACAACAGAGGGTAAGTGTGGTCACACCTGGAACACTCAGTGCTTATCTTAGGTTGAAAAAGAAACCAAGAGAAGAGTTATTGAACCAAACTTGTGCTTCTCGCAAGGATTCCATTCAAATAAGGTCAGATTTGTCTCCAGACCACCAAATGGAGAATTCACAAAAGCAAAGGGCAGATTTTTCTTCGGTTAACTCAGTGCATGGTTTAGTTGATGAAGATGAGGATATTGAAATATCAGATGATGATATATTTGAAGAGGAAAAAGCAGTTGATGCAGAAGAGTTTGAAAATGATATGGCTGAGCTTATTTCTACTGAAGGTAATCTAACTGATCAACCCGGTATGGATCAAAACTAGTAAACTATAACTGCATTTATAATGTTGTTTACTTATTTATTATCTCTTTTCTATAGTGGGTCAAAATGTTGACTTATTTGTGTATATGTTGGGATAAAAGATTTGACATGTTCTTAATTTTGTACAGTCTTGCAGAAACAGAAACGGACTAGAGGACCAAGTTTGTGCCAAGATGTTCATAATAGGTTAATAAATGAACGCAAACCTATCATTTTGAATGAATTAGGTCAGCCGATTGGGCCAAGTTCAAGTACTTTGGACGAATTCAGTCGTTTTTTAGGGATATTGGCACGAGATTCTAGCTTTGCACCTTTAAATAAGCTTGATAGGCACCATGTTTCCAACAAGGATGAAATTTGGAACTATGTGAAGGTATTTCCCCCCTTCTAAATTCACATTATTCTTTATGTGCATATAATAATGTGGTTCTGCAACTATACAAGATATGGAAAAGGAACATACATACTAGATTTTATCCAAGGCTAAATCAGAACCTTTCTTTCATTATTACACTCTCTGCCTTGCACTTAGTTTTTTTACTTTTCAAAGTATATGAACACTTGTAGTTCTTTTTGTACTAATAATCCATGTATGTACATTAAATGGCTATTTATTTTAATTTCAAGCTGCTCAAGCAGCAACAAAATAATCATTTATCCCACTATGTAGACTGCCTATATATTATGAGGCACATGTCTAGCTAGTCCAAACTCACGCCTCAATAGTTCTCTGCCTAAGAAGAACAATAGTTAGAAAACACTTACCATCAATTAGTTCTGAAACTGGTACACGTACATAGATGTTTTGGTTGGTATCTGCTGTAGGAACTTCTCTGGTATCAATTAGATCTTCAAACCACATCAAACAACCACTGCCACCATTTGTTATGTAAGGATTAACATATGCAGTGCAGTTATTGTGTGTATAAAACTTCAACATATTTGGATATTTTACTTGTCTAGCATATCATGATATTGTTTTACTCTGCTTCTTTTTTTCGAACTCTAGTCATTGTGTGTATAAAACTAACTTCAATCAACTTATTCACACCTTGTAGCAAAAGTACTTGATTGTAGAAGAAGGTAAAAGCTATTTGTTGCGTTCAGTAGGAGTTCTTTGGCGTAATAACAAGTGCAGAATAAAAACGAAGCATTACAAAGCATACGACAATATGAGAGATAGATGGAAAAATCGTCCAAAATTAGTGCCAAAATCACAATTTAAGGACTTGTTAAAGTTTTGGAGTCTAAAACATGTCCAGGTATTTCTTGTTGCCAATTGTTTACTTGTTCAAAGACTTCTACTTATTCTCATTTGTGTCCTCTTATCTAGGTTAATGGATTTATTTCTATAAGAACTTGGTTCAATTGTAATAATTCAAGTTCAATTTTAATATACATGTAGCAAATTAGTGAAAAAAATAAGGTAACCAGCAAATCTCAAATGGATAGGCACACGGCAGGTCCAGTTTCTTTTGCAAGAAAACATCATGAGTTGGTAAAGAATTGTATATGTTTCTTCTTATTTTTACATTGTATAAGCGTCATTGCCTTATAGTGACTTGAAGCAAAATATTAAATCTACTAATTAGATTCACATGCGCGTCAACTAAATCAGTCCCTACCTGATAAATAGCGATTTTTTTATGGTTTATGATTGAATTGGTTGACTACCCAAATTTTATGGCAGGAACAAGATTCAAACATACCACCTTCTAAAGCAACAATATACAAAGAGACTCGTAAAAGGAAACCAGGGAAGAATTATAAGACATCCTATGAATTAATTGAAAGTAACATTGTAAGTTACATCATTTTTGCAATTTTAATATAGTTAAATTTATGTGTTGTGAAGGATTTTCTAAGAATATTTTGGTTATTGATACAAATCAGAAGGAAGGGGTACAAGCCCAAGAACATTGTACGCTTTCTGGCAGATGTGCAAAAAGATTACAAAAGTCTTCCAAGTCTGGTATGCTTATTCCGGATGAGTTTTTGCAGCCATATAGAGCCAATATTGTGAAAGACACAGTTGGTGAAGTGATGAAAATTTTACAACAGGTTCCTTCTGACATGCTTGCTCGTATTACCCCATCAATCATAGATCCATCAAACAATCTCCTCAACAAACAGTCTTATCAATGCCAGGTGATAACTAATAATTATAATTTTATGATTTCCATTACATATTTAAATGTCTCTCGACTTTAATTCAATTGATGAATTGTTATTATTTTTAGAACGATGGAGTAATTGATGCTGAAGTGAATGATTGTAATGACCTTGAAAGAAATGATGAGGGAGGTGAAGAGCAAGTGCAAGATGAAGACTAGTTATTAAACTTTTTTTATTTCAAAAACTTATCTTTATGTTTGTTGCCACTATTGAATTTAGGTTTCATGTTACTTGGTCATATTCTCTTTATACTTGGTGTATTTGTCTTGCTTAATTTGCACTCTAATTTTGAGAAATGATGGAGAAATTTGATAATTTCATTCTTGTATGTATACCATTTATGATCATGGAGGATTTGAGGATTTGCGCAGGAAGTACTGTTATATATATTTTGAAGATAAAAAGTGTTATATAATTATTTAATAAGTATTACATTATAAATTTGAAAATGCTAAGAAGTGTTACTTTTATCCAGAAAAGTGTTACCTTACATTTCAAAGATGTTGCAAAAATAGTGTTTCCTTTAAATAATAAAGTGTTACATAAAACTCAAATGTAACATTTTTAAGTGTTACAATAAAGTGTTACATTTGAACACTTTAGGTAACAAGTGTTACTTAATCTATAAAAAGTGATGCTTTAGACTTTAGGCTGCACAAGTAACTGCGATGTCCTCAAAAGTGTTACCTATTAACTATAGTAACACTTTATAGATTATAAGTAATATTTTTAAGGTGTTACATAATGCCACTTATGTTGTAGTGCTAGTGGCAACCGCAACGCCGAAATTTTTGGTTCACCGAAGAAAAAACATCGCAATGCATGATAGCAGCAGTCGTCTTTCCTTCAATCAGCGTTCGCGTTGATGGTGAAAACACACCCTCATTTGATTCCTCGGATGTTGTATCTGAATCGATTTCTATGAATCAATTAGAGACTCAGGTCTATTTGGATTCTGGCGTTCTACTCCACTCGAAATATTTTTGCCGCTATTCTTTTCGACCTTTGACAAAGACAGAACAACAAAATGAAGAGCGCATGAAGACAAAGGTTTCAGATTCGGGTTGGATCGTCGTTCCCGATCCAGCTAATGTGAAGGTGAATGAGTTTAAAAAATTAGGATTATTGAAATCTGGATTAGAGGACGAGCAGAATGTAATAACAAATTGACTATAAAAGGAAAGTTTTCAAGGCTGCAAGCTCTTTTAGCTTTAGAAATGAATGCTTCTAAATCTGATGGACATGGGAATGATGCCTCATGTAAGCACTAAGCAGGATCTTGCGCTTACATGTTAATGACGAGCATAAGAGAGAGGGGTGATGTGCTTAATTATACAGGGTAATTATGACTATTGTATGATTATCAAAGTTATAATGACTATCAAATAAAATATAGAATACATCACTTGAATAATTAATGTGAACCAAATAAAGTATATATACATAAAATTGTCTAATAAATTAATGTTTAGACTATCTTATCTTATCGCACACACCCTACCAAATGAGCTTTATATATACAAAATATATGTTGATTGTTAAATTGTGTAGTGTTGTGTAATACTATCGGACCTTGTATTATGTTGTCTAATTTTTGAATTATTGTTGCAAAAAATGGACATGTTCCTTTAAAAATGGTTTAATTTAAAATGCAAAATAATTTGGTTTTTAATCGAAACCAAACCAAAAATTCAGTTCGGTTAAGATCAGTTTTGTAGCCAAGTTTCGCTTGATTATGGTAAATATTCTGGTTATTTCGGTTTAGTTATTTAGCTTCGGTTAGGTTATCGAATGCTCACCCCTAACAACAGTTGATATAGTGGAATCAAGACAGTCAACAAAGAGAATGGCAATAAAGTTGTCAGAAAAACATAAAACTTATTCAAGTACTAAGTCGCCTGGTCTGAGGATCAATCTTGGTGGAGTCAAATGACTTTGATATATCTGATAGAAACGATTGCTCTTAACTAATCAAAGGATGACAACTCAAGTACGTAATCTTATACAAGAGATGGACTCTCAGTGCAAATGACTATAATCGTACAACGGAGTAGGATGAACCCACAAAAAATAAAAGTCTAGTCTGAACACCATCTCCCTAGTCTGATTGACTACCTAAAATAGGTTGAAATCCGAAATATTCTCCAACGGTACCGTTCAAATCTTTTAAAATAATTTTCGGGTTTATGACATGGGGTAATATAGACTTAAAAATGTAAATATACAATGTTTAACATGGTGACACTAGGGGCAAAAGGGTATAACATGGTGGTACTAGGGGCAAAAGGATATTATTATACGGTCTTCAAAATCATGGTATATACTTAATATACGGTAGTAAAGACTTAATAAAGTGTAGTACATGATGAATTAAGGATTATACAGGCTTAACATGGTGCGAGTTCAAATAAAGTGCGATACATGGTAAATAAATTATTGGTACATGCTTAATAAAGTGTAGTACAATATAAATTAATTAATGGTAGTACGAACTTAATAAAGTTTCATACGTGGTAAATTAATGGTAATACGAGCTTAAATAAAGTGTGTGTGGTATATGATGAATTAATGGTGATACGAATTTAAATAAAATGTGGTACTTGCTGAATTGATCGTGGTATGAGCTTACTTCTCTATATCCATTCAATGAAAAGAGATAGCTAGGTTTTTCTTATTTTATTTAAGTTTTTTGGTTGATTCATTAAGGATATAATATTCCAAATAATTATTTTCTTAACAAAAAAAGAATAATTTAAAATGATAAATTTTTATATGAAATATAAATCCGTGAAATATGACACAAAGATCAGAATGAGAAGCAAATAAACACAGAGTGAGAAATTCACGGATCTTATGCGGGTCGAATGGGGTGAAACAGTTTTTTCAATAAAATTCGCTCAAAGACAGAACAACAAAATTCGCTCTAAGGTATGTGTTACTGTAAATACATGTATGTGTTACTGTAAGGACAAATAACAAATATTTATTTTTTCAATACACATAAATGTCTACTCCCCCTGTCCCATTTGATATTGCACACATTGACCGGCACACATATAAAAAAAAAGTTAATTTTTGTGTGTTTTGTTGACTTTTCAAAGGGAGTGGAGGGTGAAGATTGTGAGGCTGGAGATTGTGTGGTGGAGATTGTGAGATTCTTTTTCATATTTGGGGTGTGCAAAATGAAATAGGATGGACCGAAATGGAAAGTGTGCTAAATGAAATGGGACGGAGGGAGTATAAGGTATTGAAAATCGTGTTATTATACGTACACATATGTGTTACTATATGAACAAAACTATACTCTCTCTATTTTCATTCGCTTCCCCATCTGCTTTTTATTTGCTTCTCCTTCTCACCTGTGACCAACTACTTCAAGTAAAGACTCAAACCACTCGATTACGACATTGAATTAGTAAAAATATTTTTTTTCATCATCGGTAGCAACACATAGTTACCTTTATAATAATATATACTTATTTTTATAATAAGACAAATTGGGAGCAATTTTTTTTAATTTGTCTCTCCGCGAATTTTTAGAAAAAACTGCTCGATCCGATTTGACCAGCACAAAATTCACAAAAACTTTTCCGTTTAAATTGTAATTAATTGTAAAATACTTTACAGGTACGTGTCCCATTTAAAATTTAAAGACACACAATTTTCTTTTTACATTGGACCATTTATAATGCTACCCCGTGTAAACGTCACGTATTTCCTGATATTAATATATTTTGAAATTTAACGTACTAATATATTTTGAATTTTAATGTAAAATATTTACTTACTACCCCGTATTTACTGCACTCTGTTTTTTAACTAAAATTTCCACCTAAGAATTTTAAAGGCAAATAGGTCAAAATCAAAATTAAATACATACAGTCGCCTCTCTCAACTCATTCTCACTTTGGAAATGGAGTGTAATCAATAGATACGTGATCTTAACTTCAACCGTCAATTTATTATACAATACTCCAAGCTAGTCCAACAAAATATTCATTAATACCTCCTATTCATCGAAATTTAAATAATTTAATTGAGTGCGTCTCATAATGTATTTTAAAATCGTGTCATTTATTGTACTGAAAAGTGTCATTTTTTTATATTACATATCGTAACTATTTTTTTCATATTAATAATTAAACAGTTTAGTGTAAATAAATTGCACTTTTCAATATAATAAATTTCACGATTTTAAAATGCACTATGAGTGAATGATGTACCTGGATACATACAAGACTTAGCCAATTGAATAACATTGTAAAAAAAAAAAATCAATATCTGCACGATAAGAATCTTTGAGTCAAATTATATGTGTTCATTCAAGGAGCAAACACATATAAAATATTATACTCAAAGTCCGGCCCCTTATGTCATTAATCTTTAAGCATCAAATCTCCCAAATTAGAAAATAGAAAAACGACCAAAAAGGTGGATGGGTAGCGTCGGAGGAAGTAGTGGAGAGTTGTACGGCAAAGCACCGCCACCCGCTGATGCCGGTGCTCAATTTGTACTTAAATCCAGAGGTCTTCTTTCTCTCTTCCTCTTACACACATACTATATATAAATTTTATACATCATATTCATATGTAGGAGTATCTTTTTGTTCTTAATCTGAGCTTCTGCAAATAGAAATGGTGATTTATCTTCATATCATGATTTCATCCATGCTATATATTTATCTCTATCTCCAACTATGCATCGGAAAGCGTGTACAAGTCTGGGTGTCTTAAAAACAATTATTTATGATACTATCATCACTCAAAAATTGTGTGTAGGTGTAACTTTTTGTTTTGTTTTTATTTTAATAGATTAAATAAGTTGTCAAAAATTATAAATTAAGAGTTAAAACGAGATGTTTTTATTAGTATAGGAGCCTTTTTTATATAATAGTAATTTGTTTTTAATTACTGTCAATTTTTGAATGGATCTCATGTGCACCATATGCACTGTGCACTTTATAATGTATTTTAAAATCATGTATTTTGTTACATTAAAATATGTAACTTGTTTACATTGAATCGTGTCGCTTGTTTCTCATATTAATAATTGCACGGTTCAATGTAAACAAGTTGCATATTTCAATGCAACAAATTACATGATTTCAAAATACCATAGCATCGTGCACTATACAATTAAAAAGTTGGTTAGCACTATATGTTAACACAACTGATAAAAATCGTTGTAATAACCACCTACGACAACGGAATTTATCCTTTGTTAAAGGTCCGGGACCTACGACAACCCTAACTTCGACCACAGGGGAAAACAACTACGACAATAGGGATTACCCATTGTCGTATCCAGTTTTAATTTGGCATAGTGATACAATATCTTATCAAATAAAATAATTGAAAGGAAATAATTTAATCTTATTTATAAAAAAATGTTAAATGAATGTATTTATATAATTCTCTAGTATGAACATTATTATATTATTTATTATACTATTATTATATAAGCGTACAAAAAAACAGAATTAATTTAATTTGTTAATGTAGAATAAATCCAGATTATACATATGGTATGCAGGATCGTGGATTCATTGTGGGTACCACTTGACAACTTCCATCGTAGCTCCACCATTATTGAGCCTTCCATTTGCATTTGCATCTCTGGGATGGGCCGCCGGAGTTATGAGCCTCGTCGTCGGAGCCGCCGTCACTTTCTACTCGTATAACTTGCTCTCTCTTTGTTCTTGAACACAACGCTGAGTTGGGTCATCGGCATCTCAGATTTAGGGACATGGCCAATCACATCTTAGGTTCCCTCTTTTTCCCTCTCCTTTTTTTTGCATGCTACACTACTGTATATTAGCATATTGTACCACACATGTTATATTTTATAAACATGTGGTACAACATGTTAAAACACTCCCTCATTCATTAATATTGATTCACTATGCACTAAGTGCACTATGCAGTTCAAATGTATTTTTTTTTATAATTGCATTTTTCGGTTAAAAGTATATAACTAATATTATTCAAAAATGCAATTAAAATTGTGCAGTGCACCAATATAAATTAAAAAAGCCTAAAGTCGTTTCATATAAATTAAAAAGTCGTTAAATCACAATAAATATATGTGTAATATCTGCTCTACTTTTTGCTATCACAAAAAATAAATAGAAGGCCTAAAACTGAAATATACTATTCAATTCTTCTAAATTAGTGCACAATGACAATTATTGTTTCTAATTTGGGGAAGATATATAACTTTTAGGGAAAAAGAGCACCATTTCTTTCTTCTTTGGAAAATATCTACCATTTTTTCATTTGCATTGTGGCCAACAACATAGATTCTATGTTAAATATTAGAATCTGAATTCTCTGCACTTTCGTCTCGTTTATTTTTAAATGAATTTTGAAGAGAAAATTATGAAAGGAAAATGAAATTGCATGTATATATATGCATTTCATTTTTTTTATTTTTCCAGTTTTCACCCTATTGTGTTTCTCTCGATCACATTCAAATTTACACAAACAAACTACAGAAAATTCACTCACGCATACATTCAACAAACAAACTACAGAAAATTCACTCACGCATACATTCAACAACCGTGGGATGTTGCTAACCTCATTTTCTTGTAAAGATATTATTTTCGATCTCTTTTGTCTCTTATCAGTAAAGAAGTCAAATTGAATTTGCCTTTCCAAAAGAGATAAGTCAAATTGAATTTCAATAATTAATAGATTGGGCCAAAATTAGGCACCTAACCACTTTTAAACAAATTAATCAACTAGCCAAAAAATCATTTTCCGGGTAAGGCCAAAAATTTTTTTGGCGGCAGAAGTAACATTTAATATGAGAGGACCATGAAACATAATACTCTCATCTCACCCAAAAAAAAAAAAAAAAAAAAAAAAAAAAAAAAAAAAAAAAAAACTGAGATACTGTAATAAGTTGTCAGATGTTTTCAGTTATATATACCTCTCAATGTATTTATTCATATTTTTTCTTTATTCAATCATATATTTAACTATGAAGCATTTTATTCAGTATATAGGACTAGTACTCTTGTTGAAATCTCACATAAAAAACTATTTTGATTAGCTTTTATATGAACATGAAGTATTATTGTTTAGAGATACTTATTTTGTGTGCTATTTTTCTCAAAATCACTAAAGAGTGACTCTTTGTATATTAAATAGTGATAGTTTAAAGAAGAGAATTCACATGAACCTGAGTGCATAAATTTTTTTGTCATATATGTATATTACTTTTATTAAATATGCTGAACATATATATTAATTCACATTTTTTAAGATTAATTAGCTTGATCGTGTCGCGTGGCTGAATGAAACAAAAATTCTGAAGGTTAAGAAAAGAAATCAAATGAATATGCATTGTTTAATGTTTGATACAACTAAGAAGAGTTCCATATTATGTTTAAAAAAAAATGCTCGACGTAATTTTAACACTATAAAGTATATAAAAGTGTCACTATTTAGCATGTGAAGTGTCATTATTAGTAAAAATCAAGTGTATTTTATAAATTGTGATACTTCATATACTAAATAGTGATGTTTCTTATGTTAAAAGATGATACTTGATGAGAAGAGTTCACTTGAATCCTGGTTCGTAAGAGACTAGCCCTTACTAATAATATCTTTCAGTAGATGTTGCACACTCCCTCCGTCCTATTTTTGATTATCCGGTTACTGTAGACACGGAAATTAAGAAAAAATAGGAGATAATAGTATTAAATGATTAAAACGGGTAAAGTGGGTTTGATGGAGGGAAATAATAGTATTAAATTGTGTAAAGTTGGTTTGGTGGAGAGAAATAATAATATTAAATAGTATTGAAAGTTGTTTTATTTCCTTTTTAAGAAATGACCAAACAAAATTAGGACGACTACTTACGGAAAGTGGACGACACAAATTAGAACAGAGGGAGTATAATATTGATTGGAATCATATGAAACATTTATAATGATCTCGTGTGAAGAATATTGGCATGTATTATGTTGAAGTATGCATGTATTCCGGTCATGGTGTGGTATGTTTGGTGATGAAGATTGAATCGCGAGATTCCAGTTTTCATCATTAAAATTATATGATATTTAATGTTTTTAGTTATTTGCGGCATTAGAATGTACCTCATTAAATAATCTTGATATGTTTTCCAATTTTATCAAAATACGATGTGAGGATCTTTTCCTATTTATGTGACTTGGCCATCAAATAGTACCTGAGTCCAAAGTCTAGAATTTCTCTTTTCTGCACTATTAGGATTAGTATAAATAAGTGTTCATTTTTCATTATAATAACACGTTTAAAGATTGAATTATAAAATATATTTTCAGGAGTTTTCCTAAATATTGAGACGTAGGTCTCAACCTTTTCAACGCTTAACACGCTGCATCATTTGGCATCAGGGGCAAAATGGGGGAAATATTATGTTGGACAATTCATGGTGTGCTACGGTGCTGTCGTTGGTTGTACTCTTTTGGGAGGACAGTGCATGAAGGTACTTAACATTAATTTATGTCACTTGACTCTTTTTTCTCACTTTCAATTTCTTATAAGATATATTTAGTATTCAATTCTTGAATGCAATGTGCATGAATTTAAGTAGGGTGAAGATTGGATTTGGGATGGACTAATTAAAACCAAAAATACATATATATCACGTTACGTCTAAGAGAAATGATTATTAATTTAGGTCCTTAATATATATAAGAATTTCTCTCTTTAATTTGCAACTCTGGATGATCGTACAATATGAATTTTTCAAATGGCTACAAAATTTCCCTACAAAAATAATTTGGTCCTTAAAAAAGTGAAAATTGTCTACGATTTGCCTACTAATTTTTAGAATAATCTTTGAAAAAATAACTACACAAATAATTCTCTAGACAAATAAACTACTTACGAGCAGTCTACCTATATATTTGTAATTTCCGTAGGCAAACTTACCTACACAAATAATTTCCTAAACAATTTACATTTTCGTATGCAATTATATTTGTAGTTTAAAGATATATAGCCTATATAACTAGAAAAATTTGTAAGCAAATCGTAGGCAAGCCTTACTATTTAAGGACGAAATTGTTCTTGTTAAAAATTTCGTAGCCATTTTGAAAAAATATTGAAAAATTTTGTAGGCAGTGCACTATTTTTTTTTGGTAGTGCCTAGACATTGATAAAATTTTCAAATTAATTACCTACTTATATATTCAATATAAAACTCAATTATTTTTTGCTTTTATAATATTTATCCAGGCAATATACTTGTTGTCAATGCCAGATGGAAAAATGAAGCTCTACGAATTCGTGATAATATTTGGAGGGCTAATGCTAATTTTAGCTGAAATCCCATCTTTTCACTCGTTGAGACACATCAACTTGGTTTCTTTGCTACTATGCCTTACCTACAGCGCTTGTGCTACTGCAGCATCCATTTATATTGGTAACTATTATTACATTTAATTAACATTAATTCTTTCATTGAAACTGAAATTCTGAAAATATATGATATTTAATTATCATATGAAATTAATTTTCCAGGAAGTTCATCCAAGGGACCAAAAAAAGATTATTCTGTGAGTAGCAACAATCAAACTCGATTTTTCAGTAGTGTTAATGCTTTGGCCATTATTGCCACTACCTTTGGCAATGGAATTATCCCAGAAATACAGGTTTATCTACTCACTAAGTAACATTGTTGTACATCTGTTGCATAGTTTGGCTGTACACAATAATTTTTAATAAAAATAACTATTATTTTTTAATTAAACAATTAATAGCTTTTAAAATATACATGAGTTAGCTATGCACTTGGTGTATCTACTTACTGATTGGCATTTGCGTACACAAGTTGCATAGTACAATTGTACACACCTAATACTTTTCAGTCAAAACAATTACTCCCTCCGTCTTATTTTACATTATCCATGTTAGGAATTAAAGCAAGCAATTATAGGAGAAAATAATGGAAACAACGAATTAAGGAACAAACAATTTGGTTACCCAGTTCATTAGGAATGACTACGTCTGGGGGCACTACCAAGCCAGGAGAGATCTACTATATCGTATAAGATAGTGCAAGTAGTGCAAGATACAATGGGGAAGTCAGGGGGTATTTATACAAAACACCGAAACCCTAAAAGATGAAACTGGGCCGAAGCCCTAATCCGCGTCTCGGCCTCCGGAACCGCCGACCCGGGGCATTTGGTCGAAAGCGGTTCTCCGATCAACTATCTAGCTCGAGCGCCCTCATGGCGCTGGATAGGGGGGCGCTCGACCGAGCACTAGTGCTCGACCTCGAGCACTGGTCGAGCGCCTCCTGCGCCCTGCATCCCGTTTCACTCAGGCTCCATAACCCAACAATCTCCCACCTGGAGACTGACACTGGAGCGGAAGTGCACGACCTCAACTAGGTCGAATGTCTTGTCCTCCCTGGACTCATTCCGCAACTCAGACTCCACAACCCAACAATCTCCCACCTGGAGACTGACTCCAACTGTAACTCGTCTTCCCAATCTCTCATCGGCAATAAACCGCGCACTTCGAGCAATGTCCCTCAAAGTTCGACTTCGAATCCACACTTGATCCAAGCAACGTCCCACAACATCCTTCTCGAACCTGCATCACTGCGGCCCACAAGACCGCAACCTGGATCCTCACGTCCATTCGATCCAAGCAATGCCCCTCAACATTTTTGATTCGCACCAGAACCAAACAATGTCATTGAATCATTCGGCCACCGATTCCCGCACGATCTCAGGCACTTGTAAAACGCCCATCTTGATCTTGCAAGAACCTGGTACAATGATCTCAGACACGTTTCTAACGCCCATCTTGATCTTGCATCCAACATGATACAACGATCTCAGCAACGTGTCAACGCCCATCTTGATCTTGCATCCAACCTGATACAACAATCTCAGCCACGTGTCAACGCCCATCTTGATCTTGCATCCAACCTGATACAACGATCTCAGTCACGTGCCAACGCCCATCTTGATCTTGCATCCAACCTGATACAACGATCTCAGCCACGTGTTAACGCCCATCTTGATCTTGCATCCAACCACCTACTCCAAGCAAAGCCCCATACTCCGCAAACTGCCTACGGAACCCGCTCGACCAACCAGCTTGCTCGAGCGCCTTGTGTGTTCTCAGACGTTCAGTGGTTGTGCCCGGCCCCATACCGAACGAAGCCAAATCTGAATCCGTTTCGTCAAACTTCTCAACAGGCGATCTCCCTTCAACCATCACAATTGCTCTCCATAGATCCCTTTAACCCGATGCTCTTGATACCAGTTGTTAGGAATTAAAGCAAGCAATTATAGGAGAAAATAATGGAAACAACGAATTAAGGAACAAACAATTTGGTTACCCAGTTCGTCAGGAATGACTAAGTCTGGGGGCACTACCAAGCCAGGAGAGATCTACTATATCGTATAAGATAATTAGCAAGTAGTCTGAAGATACAATGGGGAGTCGGGGGTATTTATACAAAACACCGAAACCCTAAAAGATGAAACTGGGCCGAAGCCTTAATCCGCGTCTCGGCTTCCGGAACCGCTCGACCAGGGCATTTGGTCGAGCGGTTCTGCTCGATCAACTATCTAGCTCGAGCACCCTCATGGCGCTGGATAGGGGGGCGCTCGACCGAGCACTGGTCGAGCGCCTCCTGCGCCTGCATCCCGTTTCACTCAGGATCCATAACCCAACAATCCATTCATTTTTTGGCTCGTGTTTTAGCGAGCGAGTTGATTATTAGTTTTTAAAATGATAAAGTGAGTTTTAAGGTGGGGTATGATAGTCCTACCCCTCATCTATGCTATACCTCCTTAAAAGTCACTTTATCATTTCAAATACTAATAAAAACTCGCTCGCTAAAACACGGGCCAAAAAGTTTATGGGCAATCTAAAATAGGACGGAGGGAGTAATACTTTTTAATAAAACAACTAATAATTTTTAAAAACACAAATGAGTTGCACGGTGCACTTGGTGTATCTACTTACTGAGTAGCGTTTTTGTGAACAGTTGCATAGTACAAATATACACGCCTAAATACTTTTTAATGATAACAATAGGTACATTTTAAAAAAGCACATGAGTTGTACGAGCACTTGGTGTATACAAATGTTTGTCCTACTTACTACTCTTTTGTATCATCTACATACAAATATGATATGCAACATCAAATTAAAACGAGAAATCTTGCTCGTTGTTAGGCGACAGTGGCGCCACCGGTTGTAACTGCTACTTTCTTCAGTGTTGCCATTTCTGGTTACTGGGCTTTTGGTAACAAAGCTGATGGCCTTATCCTCACCAATTTCTTGAGTGATGGAAATCCATTAGTGCCTAAATTCGTCATTTTGATCACCAATGCCTTCACTGTCCTTCAATTATCAGCTGTAGCTGTGGTGAGACTACTTTTCAACTCTACATCAACACACTTATCATCACGAGCAACAAGAGGGTACACCAATTACACAAAGCAAGGTTGCAAAAGTAATACTCCCTCCGTTTACCAATCTTATGCACAGTTGACTTTTACACACGTTTTTGCGAGTGAGTTTTGTATTATTAATTGGAATGTTAAAATGACTTTTAAGGAGGTGTATGATAGATAACCCCTCATCTATTAAAAGTGATACTCCCTCCTTAAAAGTCACTTTATCATTTCAATTATTAATACAAAACTCGCTCGCAAAAACGCGTGTAAAAGTCAACTGTGCATAAGATTGATGGACGGAGGGAGTACTTTTTAACACACTAACTAATACTTTTCAATAAATATTTTGGCAACTTTTTATGTAAACTAGTTTTACCGTACAAGTAAGTTGCATTGCGTGTTTATTTTGAAACGGTATTAGTTGCTTCAATAAAAGGTGTTAGTTTGTAAAGTGATAGTTGTGAACTAGTTGAGCGATAAAGACCAACTCAAACTAATAATTCATAGTGGAGCAGCTAATTAATAACTTTCACAAATGCATAGTAGTAGGTTGACATTATATATAGAAGCATTTGTGCCGGACAAAGTATAGTGTAAACAAGTTTCACGGTGAAACTGGTTAAGGAGTATGACTTATATTATTAAAGAATGTGACTTTTTTACTGTAAAGGGTGTGACTTTTTACTAAAAAGAGTATTACTCATAAAAGTGAAGGGCGTGACTTATATTATAGCAAAGAGTGTCGTAGTGATAACTGAAGGGTGTGACTTATATTAATAAAGGGTGTGACTTATATTACTAAATAATATGTTTGTAAAATAAAAAATCCAGTTTTACGGTGAACAAGTTTCACAGCATACTAACTCTTTGTCTCATTGTATATAACTTCAAATCTTTTTCAGGTATACTTACAGCCCACGAACGAGGTTCTGGAACGAACGTTTGCAGATCCGAAGAGCGGGCAGTTCTCTGCACGAAACCTTGTCCCAAGGCTGATATCGCGGTCCCTCTCTGTAGTTTTAGCGACTACAATTGCAGCAATGCTCCCTTTTTTCGGGGACATAAATGCAGTGATCGGAGCGTTTGGTTTCCTGCCACTTGACTTTGTGCTTCCTTTTATTTTCTACAACTTGACATTCAAGCCATCTAAAAGGGGTGTCCTTTTTTGGTTAAACACCACCGTACCTCTGGTTTTCTCAGTATTAGCAGTTATAGCAGCAGTTGCAGCAGTGAGACAGATAAGTCTTGATGCTAAAACTTATAGATTATTTGCCAATATCTGAACATATAATGGTAGCCCAATTCCGCACACATAGCTACATTTTGTAGGACCCAACTTACAACATTTGACATGTATACTAAATGGAGTTATGCTTCACAAAGCAATATAACTAAGTTCTTGATGGAAGATGAAGATGTGATGCTTTATCTCACAAAGGCCAATCCGTTAAAGCTCGATAACTGAAGGGCCATTAGATTTAATTTGCATTATTGTTTTTTTCGCTTATTTTTGTTGTTGGGCCCCTTTTAATGGGCTTTTCTTTTATTGGTCCCATGAGACACGGGCACTCACGATTTTGGTTCCAATACTCGTCACTTTGGCCCAAAATTTAATTTTTTTTACTTTTAATTGGTCCCACCGTCACGTCTTTCGTTAAATCATATTACTCTTTTGGTCCCAAAAGATGCAGCTATGAGACCATAAGTGTAATAGGATTTAACAGAAAATGTGATGGTGGGACAAAAAATGTAAAAAAAAAAAAGATTTGGGACCAAAATGATGAGTATTGGGACCAAAATCGTGAGTTCCCATGTATCATGGTACCAAATTGCATTAAACTCCCTCTTGGATAAATTAAAAAAACAGTCGTGTGCAGAATTTCTCCCCTTTTAACTATACTCGAATGCTTTACCAGAAGTTGCAAAATCTGAAACAAGACCCACGATCAATTAACGCATATATATAAGAATTATATCAACTGTTATCGCGATTGGATAGGAATGAATCCATTGACCATCTTATTTCGCGTTACATTGGTGTAATCCGTCTTCAATTCTAGGATGTTATCAATTTACTGAGCCCTATAGTTTCTTGTATTCAAGAATGAAAATCACTCGACTGCCTTAAGTCCCGTCTAGGCCTCCCTCTGTTTCGGATAGTAATATTATATTCGTGTCTCGCTGGGCTCTTTAACACGAGATGGCAGATGCCCTATTTGCTTTGTTATTGTTGGCTCACGATATGTCTCCGCCTTCTGAGTTGCCTACGGCCATTGAATCTCTTATGCATCAGTCTATTGAGGTGTTTCCTTACTGAGCTTGCTTCTGGATTGTCACCCCGCCGTGATATTCAATATCAAATTTACCTCATTCCCGGCGCCGAACCTAAGGAATTAAGCCACCAAGTGGAAGATATCTCGAGTAAGGATCTAGTTCATGAGAGTCTAAAGTCGTGTGTTGTTCATGTCCTCCTTATTCCTAAGAAAATGGCCGACTTGCGTATGTGTATTGACATACGAGCTATCAAAAAAATTACAGTCTGTTACAAATTTTATATTCCCCTTCTTGATGATCTTTTGGATTAGCTGAGTGGTGCAACTATTTTCTCTAAGCTTGATCTCAAGAGTGGCTACTATTAGATCCACATCCGACCCGAGGACGAGTGAAAAACCACTTTTAAGACACGTGAAGGGTTTTTTCAAATGTCATATTAAGATTTAGTTTGGGGACATGAAACAACCTTTTTTTAATTATGTGCGCAAAAAAATTGACATTTTTTTAATATGGGGACTTGACATGCGCCAATTCAAAACCAGAACCGAAGGGGGGCTTAACCAGAACCTAACTGACAGTAACATAGTTTCATTTTCAATAGTTTCACTTTAATTTATAAAATATGATCTCAACATCAATTTTTAAACTTTTAAACTCTTAAATCATGCAAGAGAGAGTATTACTACCTACTAACATGACAAATGCTAGTTGTAGAGTTTCTCCAACTAGCCAAAAGGCTTTCTGCATAGTCTATGAGACGAAGGTGCCAATACTACATCTTCAAAAGCTTCGAGGCATGTACGACATTCTCCTTATTTCCCTTTGCGTAGATCATCCATCACTTCTTCAATATGACAGCGCCTCGGTAATTTGGCCGTCCACATTGTCCAGATTACCCTTGAGAAATCGTCTTGCAAGTTTATTCAAATCAGAGTACTTTTGTGTGTCAGCTTGACTGCACATATAAAGAATAACACCAGCTGAAAACTAACGAGATATACAAGAGTATTTGGTTGCCATTATTTTCTTCCTAGCAACATAATCAAATTTACAAGAAAAACTTTCAAGCAAGTGCCGAAGATATATTAGTTAGATAGGATGTGTTGATAGCCAAATTATCCAGATAGATTTGTTTAGAGTGGCTTTAGATTTCGGCTAATCAAACAAGTAATATGAGTGTTTGTAGGTAGTAAATGCAATCCGGCTCATTCCTAGTTAGTCATTAGTTTAAAGTAGTTTATTAATCTGATAAAGTTGTACTTAGCAAGTTTTGGGCAGTTTCTCAGTCGAGGCAATCTCGATAATGGATTATTTCAGATGAATGTAATTGTTGTAATTCGTAAAAGTGAAAAAGTTATCAATAAAACAACATCTACTTTCGCTTATGTGGTTGAATGTGAGATTAGGACATGTGAACCTAAAAGTTATGAAACGATTAGTAAATTCCAAATATTGAAACATCTAAAAGGTCTAAAATATGTATGAAAGCAAAAAAGCTAAATTTCCTTTTAATTCAGTTGAAATGAACACTGGACCTCTAGATTTAATCCACACTGATGTATTTGATATAAAGTTTCTAGAGGTGGTAAAATGTATTTTGTTACTTTTGTTAATGATTGCACAAAATTATCTACGTTCATCTATTACGTAGCAAGGACGAAGCTTTGGAAGCTTTTAAGCTTTACAAGATTGAAGTACACAATCAGCTTAACACTCAAATTAAAGTTACTCGAAGTGATCGAGGTGGAGATTAATTAACTGCGTTTGAACAGTTATGTTTCACGGTCGGCATTGTACATCAAATTCTAGCTCCTTATTCACCTCAGTCAAACGGTGTTACCGAAAGAAAGAACCAAACACTGAATGAAATGATGAACGTGCAATGTTAATCATCTTGGGTTTACTGCAAAATTTGTGGGGGGAAACTGTGTTGTCGACCAACCACATTTAAAACAAAAATTTTCATAAGATTAAATATCAAACTCCTTACAAAATGTGGAAAAAACGGAAATCATCTTACAAATAACTCAAAGTGTGGGGGTGTGTTGAAAAGGTTGAAGTGCGAGCTCCTAAAGAAGTTAGAATCGACCCTAAAATAGTCGATTGTATATTTATATGATATGCTTTCAACAGTAGTGCTTATTGGTTTTTGATTCACAAATAAAAAAAATACTCAATGTGACTTAAGGCACTATGTTAGAGTCAATGAATGAAATATTCTTTGAAACATATTTCCATGTAAGAAAAGAAAGATGTAGGCTCTAGTAAGATACCTCTCGAACAAGGAGAAGAAGAAAAAGACGCAGATCCTTCGACTCAAGAAAGTGAAGAACTGATATGTAATGAGAGAGCTAAAGTTGCTAAGACTTTTGGTCTTGATTTCATCACTTATGTTTTGAAGGATGAACCTATGCCTGTTAGAGATGTCATATCTAGTCCAGAGGCAAGAAGTTATAAATAGCGAAATAAACTCAACTCTGCAAAATCATACATGAGAGTTGGTTGATCTCCCTGAAGGTTGCAAAACTTTATGATGCAAGTGGATCCTTAAAAGAGAATACATAGTAGATGGATCAATTGACAAGTATAAAGCTCATTTGGTTGCAAAAGATTTTAAACAAAATGAAGGATATGATATCTTTGATATTTATTCACTTGTGATGAGGATAACCTCCATCTGTGTGCTCATCTCAATTGCTACTTTGCACAATTTAGAAATTCGACAAATGGATGTTAAAACTGCATTTCTAAATGATGCATTAGAAGAAAAAATATACATGGATCAACCAGAATGATTTGTAGCACCTAGTAACAAGAAAGGTGTACACACTCGCCAGTCGTATGGGCTTAAACAAACTCCGAAGCAATGGCATATAAAATTTGACATGACAATGTTGTCGGATGGGTTCAAAGTCAACGAATGTGACAAATACACCGAAAGGATTGTCATAGTGTGTTTATACGTAGATGACATGTTGATCATGGACAATAGCCATGACATAATCGTTAAGACGGAAAGAATGTTGAGTCATAACTTCGATTTGAAAGATATGAGATTAGTCTATGTGATTTTAGGAATCAAGATAGAAAGGACGTCTAATGACATTATTTTGACGCAGTCTCACTACGTTGAGAAAGTGTTACAAAAATTCAATGCAATTAACGAGCTACCTGCTAAAACCCCCATGGGTGCTCTGGCTCCTATCAATAGTAGAGCATGCATGTGGGTTCAACACTTGAAAAATTTCTTGAACTCCACCTGAAATTTACTACAACCCAGAATTTCATAGCATTCTCATCTGCATCTGCATTTAAAGTGCAGTACTGCACCTTACGCTATTTTCAGTTCGTTAGAGGTTTATATGTTGTGGTGCTGCACATATAAAGAAGAAAGTCATTTTACCTTTGAAAACACTACGCAAAATTATGAGCACTAGTCGGGGCGTATTTGTTTTGCTGGCAATTGGATCACAATTGACTCGACTTTTTGTAAATCTCTGATCGTGCTTCGAGTTGGTTGAGATGTTGCTGCTTTTGTTTTGTTTAAATTAGTAACCTTGCTGGTTCTAGAAAGCTGCTCAAAGGGAAAGCTCATTTATTCGGGAAAGTATTAGTTTCTATACTAAACAATATTACTTGTAATATTTTTCAATTTTTACGTTTTTTCCATTTTTTATTATTTATTTCACCATGTAAGCTATCATTGGTGTACTATAAACCAACATGAAACTTCTCAATGTGAAATCGCTTCACACAAGTTTTTGCCTAGACTAAACGAATAAATTATAAAAGGTACCATGCAATTTTATTCCGGAGACTAAGAAATGTGGTATTGATGCTCTTGAGGACTTATTTTTGGCATCTGGTGAGAAGAGAATCCTGAAAACGTACAACCATTACCGATTCTCTAGTGTGGCATCATGCAAGGAGCGATGTATAAACCTGCAAGTATGAGTGATTAATGCCTGAATTTGAAATGTGAATGCCGGTTGTTGATGAGTTTATAGGCTCCGCCAAAGGAAAGAAATTATCGATGAGTTTGTACTAGGTTGCAAATTGAAAAAAGTGTTATAGTACAAGTTACAAATTGATATTAACCTTTAAAATAATTAAAATGATGTGTCAACTAGTTAATGATAATCAATTATATAGTAGGTCTACGATGAAATTTGTTCATGAATGTGTGTGTACGTGTATTTTCAGAGTGTTGTTGAAAATGTTGTGCAACATGTAAAATAACATATGACAACGGAAGTATTAAAAACGCGGTGCAAAGAATTTCAAGATTGTGTATAGTCTTAATTCAGACTATACGAACCTCATGGTTAAAAACATCACTATAACAAGTAATGAGATACACAAGAACCTTTTACAAGATCCTAAAAGGTGTAGTGAAAAACCACACACCAAAAATCAATCTATTCAATCTAGTAGCTAGTGATCTTATTCAACCTAAAACGTGATCTAATAAGATAAAATCAATACTGATGGGAGAGATTGTATTCCCTTGACCAGTACAAATAGAATATCATTGACCCTCACTCTTAGAATTACAAACACTCGATTTTTCACTCTTGGTTGTGTCTTGGATACTACTCTCTAAAGTTTGGAGTAGAGCAAATGGTATTTCACTTTTCCTCAAACTTGAATGTCGACCAATGCAGTGTATTTATAGAATTGAAGATCAACTCCATTGTCCTATCCACTAGGCTTGGATAGCCTTGAACATCTCCTCCATTATCTCCATAATCATGGTGTAACCACCATGATCTTTCTATTCTAACTCCACCACAGTGTAACCGCCTGACAATATAACCGAATTATCATCAACCGACAATGTAGGAAATATAGAAAACCACATCTGTTAAAACGGAGTCAGTGTTAGGAGAAAGGAAAAAATTATGATGTTGTGCAGAATGTTGTCCAACATATGGAACAACATCCGTGCAACATCAACAAACTCCCCCAATTTGGTCTTTCTACTACAACACACCTGATGTTAAAAATAACATTCGAACATGTGTCAGGAAAGAAACAAATAATAGTCATTCAGAGAACAACTACTATTCAACCAAATCATAATTTAAAACCTAACAGACAACCACAAACAAAGTATCCAACATAAGGTAAATGACAAAAACATAAACCTATCATCTAGTTATCCATTAAGAGAGTTTATAAAGTAAAGAGCAGTAAATAAATAGATTACAACACAGGAAAGAATTTCTATAGTGAAATAAAGGGAAGGACTGGGCCATTTGAATGACTGCATCTCCATAATCTGCAAATGCTCCCCTATACTTCAGAAACTCCCCCTATCTTGAAACTGTTCACCAGTTATCAGCACCATATAGCTGATCAATGATAGAAACACTCTCTGAAGACATACTCTCCTTGGTAGGAGTCTTCTTCAGCTCAACATCAGTGTTATCAGAGCTATCATCAACAACTACATCATCATCCGGTCCAGTCTGCACCATCTGTTCAGCATCAGCAGCATCAACATTAAGTGCTTCCTCACAGCTTCCTTTATAGCTTCATCAATAACATCTTGGACAACATCATCAACCTCTCTGTCATCAGCAGCATTCTGATTATCATGTGTAACAGCACCATCAACATCCTCAGCAGCATCTTCAACATTATTAGCAGCATATGGTTGATCATCCTTCTCACCTTCATGGCCAGATGGACCAACTCCATCATTACCACCATCATTAGGACCATCATCAGGTGATCCTCCCCCTATTGGAGTAGAAAACAGGCTTCTCCAGAAGGTTTGTTGTATAACCAGTGCATCTATGTTCTGCTGGATGGATTTAATTTGATCAATAATGAAAGAATTTGAAAAAGTGACAGTAGGGATACCAGCTCGTCTTGTGATGCTATATGGAATATTGCCAACAAAATGGACAACATTTTTGATTTGCTGTGCAGGATCTTTTAAGGGTAGATCAATTATGCGGTTTCCAACTTTCAATACATGGATGATTCCAAAACTTGGAATATAACCACTGATCCTCTCACCTATGGATCTCTCAAACTCCAGTCTTTCCAAGAATTGACAAATCAAGCTTGGATATGGGCAGATACCACCATCAACATGCTTACCAACATAAGACACCATATTGTCAAATATGATCTGTCTCATATTGAACTTGTTCAGATGCACAATCTTGTACCGCAGGAACACCTGTTCCTTTGTCAGCACAATGGAGTTCTTGGAAGGCAACCAATTAGAAACTAGCAACTTATGCATCATATAGTATAAGTAGGTCAATTTGGCAGTATAAAATTGCAAAGTCCATTCAGGATACTTACCACCAGTAATGACAGACATTACATCCCCAATTTCCAATTCACAAGTATCATCCTCCATCTATTCTATCTTCAGGAAGATGTTTATAAGTCTAGGGGTAATGGTGACAACATTGTACCTAAATCTGACTTTCCCATAATTTGAAGACTGCCTATTTCCACAACTTCTCTTCAAATTGGCATAAAACTCAGCAACCCAAGCAACACAATAAGGTTTTGCATGTTGAAGAGCATGCAATAGAGATCTCTTTCTTTAAGAAACCAATCAGGTTATTAGCTTCAAAGTCAGGTATTTTTATGATCCTTTCATCCACTATAAATCTCTTAAGCATGGTTTTCACAACAACAGACTTTCTATCATATTCAACCTTATCATCAGGGTTAGAATCAAACATGAGTACCTCATCAGAATCATATGAGTGGTCAAACTCAGGAGCAGCTTCATCATCAGCTTTCACAGGCTCCTCTGCTTCAAGATCATCTTCTTCAGGATCTTCTTCTTCATTTGAATCCTCTGCTTGAGGATCATATTCTTCCTCAGAATCCTCACTTTGAGGATCATCTTCTTTCTCTGAATCCTCAGATGATTCAGCAACATCTACAACAGCATTCACGGGAGGATCATTTCTCCTTTTGGTTCTCCTTTCCTTCTTGGCCATCAGCTCTTCCATTGTCAGATAATCATCAGAGTCCTTCGGTTCAGTAATAGGGACTTCAGGAATTTTATCTCCTCATCTAAATCCTCCACCTGAATGAGATCACAGCACCACCATCTGTCCTTTTTGGACGCTTGCCAGTATAGTCCACCGTTTTACCAAGGTTCGTCTACGACATCCTTCTATTTCCACATCTACCACGACCTCTTTTGGGGGCTAACTACTTAGTCCGCAGTCTGATTGTATGAAGCTTCTCCCCCATTCCATCTGAATCTGAGAAATCAGTCGTTTCCATCTCAACATTGGATGTATGATAGAAAGTTTTGTTTATAAGCCATTTCACCGTCTTTCTGTCCAATCCAATAATACACCAGCATTAAAATAATGTTATATGAAATATAGGAGGGAAAAGTAAAGTATAAGACCGAAATAATGAAATAAAACAAGTGTAAATCAACAAACCTCGAGTCCTATGTGCAACAACAATGTTGTCAGCTTTGGGTATAAATCAATCACAAAGCATGGAGGTTATTACATACACCTACAAAAACCGACAGGGAGTGGAACAAAGTAACCACCTACTATGTTGCAAGTTGTGATCGTGTGATGTGTAAGAAAGCCGCCAAAAAAAAATTCAAAACCAGGAAACCATATCCAAAATTAAATAGACACAAATTAAGTTCAAATAACTCATTTAATCCAAAATTCGACTTAAGAAGAACATTAAACAAATCATGTATGATAGATAAAGTTCGAATCACTTAAGGTTTCACAAAATATCGGCACACATATATCTCAACACTTCATTTTGCATGAAATTCATCATCTAGATGTTGCATATTTTGAATTTTTCTTTAAACACATGGTCACATTGATCCACATTTCAAGAGAGAACATCGTAGTAGCGAGCTCCATGCCCCATAATTACTCAATGGATTGTGAACAAACATGGATGTATATCTAATCACCTTTTGAAAAGAGAACATCGTAGTAGCGAGGTCCATGTCCCATAGTTACTCAGTGATTACACATCTAAGTTGTGCTTTATTTTTAATGTATTTAAGAGATATATGCCCAGGACTCTGTATCTAAACCATGATTCAAATAATAAGATCAAAACACAATCATTTAAAGTTCAAAATAAGCAAATACAGTAGACAAACTCATCATCAGAACCACAATGTTACTTCAAATGTTGGAACGTTTGTCACAACATCTAGTGTTTATTTTTAGATATAGCAAAGACCAAGAGATTTTCTAAGTGAAGAAAACCTCTCATTATCAAGGGCTTTTGTGAAAATATCAGCAAGTTATTTTTCAATAGAAATGTACTCTAACTTCACAACTTCTTTCTCTACAAGATCTCTTATAAAGTGATGTCTTATACTTATATGCTTAGTCAAAGAATGTTGAACAGGATTCTTGGAAATATTGATAGCACTAGTATTATCACAATAAACAGTCAAAATACCACTTTCAAACCCACAATCATCAAACATCTTTTTAAGCAAAAGCGCTTTGAGTCAAAAGAACTTCCAAAGAACAACATATTCGTGACTCGGTTATAGATTGTGAAACACAGTTCTGTTTCTTACTGTGCCAGGATATAATGTTGTTTCCCATGTAGAAACATCTTTCACTAGTACTTTTTATGTCATCACAATCACCTGCCCAATCTGCATCAATATAGCCAACTAAAGAGCAATTAGTATCCTTTGAGTACCAAATACCTAGATCACATGTTCTAGCTACATATCTTATAATTCTTTTCACAGAGTTAAGATGTGGTTCCTTAGGATTAGCTTGATATCTAGCACAAAGACAGACACTATACATAATATCAGGCCTACTAGAAGTTAAGTACAAAAGACTTCCAATCATTGATCTATACAAAGTAGGATCAACATCTTTTCCAATAAAGTCTTTACTCAACTTTTGAGTTGAACCCATAGGGGTTTTCATAGTTTAGCAGTTTCAAAACCAAATATTTTCACCAAATTCTTAGCATATTTATTTTGAGAAAAGAAAATACCATCTTTCATTTGTTTGATTTGAAGACCTAAAAAGAAATTCAGTTCTCCAACCATGGACATTTCAAAGGTACATGTCATTTCTTTAACAAAACTCTCAAGCATATTATTACAAGTTGAACCAAATACAATATCATCAACATATATTTGAGCAACCATGATATCATTCTCAGAATTTTTAATGAACAAGGTTCTATCAGCTTCACCTCTCAAAAATCCAAACTCAAGTAAGAAATCAGTAAGTCTACCATACCAAGCTCTAGGTGCTTGTTTTAGACCATATAAAGATTTCTTTAACTTGTAAACATGATCAGGAAATTCTAGATTTTCAAAACCTTTAGGTTGTTCAACATAAGCTTCATCATCCAGAATACCATTTAAGAAAGCAGCTTTAACATCCATTTGATGCAAGTTAATGTTAATGAAACATGCAATAGCAAGAAGTAATCTAATAGATTCAATTCTTGCAACAGGAGCAAATATTTCATCAAAGTCTATTCCTTCAATCTGAGTATATCCTTGAGCAACCAATCTAGCCTTATTTCTCACAATATTACCAGATTCATCAGTTTTATTCTTAAAAATCCACTTTGTTCCTATGACATTAGTATCAGAATTAGGTCTAGGTACAAGTGTCCAAAAATCATTTCTTTCAAACTGATTAAGCTCTTCATGCAGAGCATTAATCTAATTTTCATCATCAAGAGCTTCTTTCACATTTTTAGGCTCAATTTCAGAATGATAACACTCAAAAGTTACCTGATTGCATATGGATGACATGCAAACTGATCTTACAAGGTTATTGATATGAATACCCATTCTTCTTCTAGTTTTTACACCAATGGTAGCTTCTCCAATGATCTGATATAATGGATGACTTTTCGTTATCTTAGTTGAGGGAACCAAATGTTTTGGATACTGTGAATCTTGTGACAGATTTTCAGTATTTGAACTTTTGGGTAATGTTGCATCATATGTTGATGGAACATTCTGATTATGATCAACATTTTTACTATCTTCAGTGTCATCAGTATTTCTGGATACTTCTATAAAATCTGATACATTATCTTCAGCACTTTTACCTGCAAGACTTGCAAGTTCATCAAATACCACATTTACAGATTCTTGCATTGTATCAGTTCTCAAATTATAGATTCTATATGCCTTGCTATTCTTAGAATATCCTAAGAAGAACCTTTATCACTCTTGGAATCAAACTTGTGCAACTGATCTCTATCATTCAAAATGTAACAAACACAACCAAACACATGAAAATATTTTGAATTTGGTTTCTTGTTATTCAGAATCTCATAGGGAGTACAATTACTACCAGAAAGAATATAGACTCTATTCACAATGTGACAAGCAGTATTCAAAGCTTCAGCCCAAAATTTCTTAGAAAGACTTTTTGAGGTTAACATAACTCTTGCCATTTCTTGCAAAGTTCTATTCTTTCTTTCAGCAATTCCATTTTGTTGAGGAGTTTTAGGTGAAGAAAACTCTTGCAAAATACATTTCTTTTCACAAAACTTAGTAAACAAACTGTTTTCAAACTCATAATCATCAAACATCTTTTTAAGCCATAGCAGTTGAGTGCAGCAACTTCCAGCAACAACATATTCAGACTCAGCTGTTGATTGTGAAACACAGTTCTGTTTCTTACTATGCCAGGAGATAATGTTGTTTCCCATGTAGAAACATCCTCCACTAATACTTTTTCTGTCATCACAATCACCTGCCCAATCTGCATCACTATAGACAACTAAAGAGCGATTAGTATCCTTTGAGTACCAAATACCTAGATCACATGTTCCAGCTACATATCTTATAATTCTTTTTAACGAATTTAGATGTGATTTCTTAGGATTAACTTGATATCTAGCACAAAAACATACACTATATATAATATCAGGCCTACTAGAAGTTAAGTACAAAAGACTACCAATTATTGATCTATACAAAGTAGGATCAACATCTTTTCCAATCAAGTCTTTACTCAACTTTTGAGTTGAACCCATAGGGGTTTTCAAAGCTTTAGCACTACGAGAACGAATATAGACTCTATTCACAATGTGACAAGCAGTATTCAAAGCTTCTGCCCAGAATTTCTTAGAATGACTTTTTGAGGTTAGTATAACTCTTGCCATATCTTGCAAAGTTCTATTATTTCTTTCAACAATCTCATTTTGTTGAGGAGTTTTAGGTGAAGAAAACTCTTGCAAAAGACCTTTCTTTTCAAAAAAATCAGTAAAAGAACTGTTTTTCAAATTCTCTTCCATGATCAGATCTTATCATACTGATCTTTAAACATAAAACAATTTTAAACCTTTTGTAAAGTATTTTAAACTCAGAAAAGGTATCTGATTTTTCCTTTAGAATAATAACCCAAGTATATCTAGAAAAATCATCTACAAGAACATATGAATACCTCTTTCCATCTAAACTTTCTGTTTCCATATGACCCATTAGATCCATATGAATCAACTCACAACACCTGTTTGTTGTACATGCTGACAACATTTGATGTGTTGTCCTTACTTGCTTACATTTCTAGCATGATCCACATATTTTTCCTTTTTCTAAGTTAAGATCAGGTAAACCAACAACAACACCTAGTTTATACAATTTCTGAATACTTGTGTAATTAACATGACCATGTTTTTGATGCCATAGAATAATATCATCTGCTTTAACACTTTTACAAGTATGATTTGAACCAATCAAATAACAATTATCAGCAGATCTTTCACTTGTCATTAAGCATTCATTATTTTTGTCAAGTACATAACATGAATTTTTGTCAAATTTTACATGTAAATCATCATCACATAACTGACTAATACTAATCAGATTATCAAGTAAACCTTTTACATGTAATACATTTGTCAACTTTGGAAAACCAGGAACATTCAAGGTTCCTTTACCAACCACTTTACCTTTTGAACCACCACCATAAGTAACATGACCACCATCACAAGATGTATAATTAGACAAATGATAAACTTGACCAATCATGTGTCTAGAACAATCACTATCAAAATACTAAGATGCAGGAACACATGTTTTCAAAGATGTATACACAACATTACATGACATGTTCTATGAATCCACTTCTTAGTGTTGTTAACCTTTTTTATAGGGTGTTCAACTTTATCAGGTAAAACAATTTCAGCTTTCAAATCTCTTCTTAACTTAGAAAAATATGGACGAATGTGACCTACTCCAGCACAGTAAAAACAAAAATACTCTTCAAACAATCCAGCAGATTTCTTTTGTTTAAAATTCAAAGGTTTTGTCAAACAAGTTCCTTCCTAAACAAAAGAAATAGGTTTATTGGAGATTGGAGTATCTTCAGTAGTTTTCTCAAAATCAAGACAAGAATTACTTGGTCTTCCAATCATTAAAGCATCATAAAATTCAACAGTGCTAGCAAAAAACTTTTTAAAACTCAGAGTAGTCCACTTAAGCTTATTTTTCAAATAAGAAATTTCCACATCTTTTCTAGTTAAAAGAACTTCAAGCTTTAAAAGATTTTCTTTAAAATCTGAATTTTCTAAATAAAAGGAACTCAATACCTGTTTTTGAGTTTCTAAATCAGTTTTAAACTTCAAATATTCAGAGTTACATTCAACAAAATTTGAAGTTTTTGAATTTAGAATAGTTCCAGCAAAGCAGTTAATCTCAGAATCATATTCACTAAATATTATTTTAGATGTTGTGTTAACATCTGAATCTGCTTCAGATCAATAATCATCGAGATCATCATCAAAAGTATCATCATACACTATTCTAGCAGACATAACACTTAGTTCACATTTACCAGCATCAGTTTCATCATCAGAATCATCACTTAAGGTAGCATTAAAGTTCATCTTTTTCCTAAGCATAATATTTGCACATTCATTAGCATAATGATCATATCCAGAACATGCATCACATTTAACTTTTTTTCTGTAACCAGGATCATATTTGAACATGTTATCCTTAGTAAATTGTCTAGGTTGATTGAAACTGGAAGACTAACTTGGAACAAGCTTTTTATCAGAGGGAGAGGTATTCTGATTATTTCTATCTCTTGGTTGAAAATTACCATTTGGTTTTTTGAACATTCTTTTTATAAAAGATTTGAATCGCTTAGTGATAAGAGCAAATTGTTCAGAAATATTTTCATCACATAATTCAGAAACATCATCATCAGAATCAACTTCAGTAACATAAGAATGTTTACCAACATTATCAGAAGTTTCACATCTAAAAGCAAGTAATTTCTTGTCTTTATCTTTCTCATGTTTACTATCATCTAACATATTTGAGTTAATCTCATAAGTTTTCAAAATATTAATCAACTCATTTTGACTAAATAAATCAGTGTTCTTAGCCTCTTCTATAGCACATATTTTTGCATCAAATCGTTTAGGAACAATTCTAAGTATCTTATTAACTAACCGAGTGTTGGAAATTAGATCACCAAGTGAGTGTGACTCATTAGCAATCTCACTTATCCTTCATTGTATGATGAAATGGTTTCATCATCTTTCATTCTCAAGTTCTCAAACTTAGTTCCCAACATTCGAAGTCTAGTCCTTCGAACACTTTCTGATCCCTCACAATGTTCCTGCAATATTTCCCATGCATCCTTAGAAGAAACACAGTTAGATATCAGTTTAAACATTGAAACATCAGTAGCATAAAAAAAATACATTAAGGGCTTTAAAATTGAAATTGGCTGATGTGCATTCATCATTGGACCAATCAATCTCCTGTTTGACTTGAGATTCTCCATCTTTATCATCAAATTTCTTTGGTTGATTCCGACCAGATAACACACTACGCCATGCTCTCTCATCTATAGACTTAGTGTACATGCACATTTTAGGTTTCCATTAGGGATAGTTGGATCCATCCAAAATTGGAGGTTTTAAAGAAGGAGTCAACAAATAATCCATTGCAAAAACACACTTTAAAAACACATGACCTTTAACTTAGTGTATCAAGTTTATGGCTCTAGGACCAACTGAAAGTGTGTGTGCGTGTATTTTCAGAGTGTTGTTGAAAATGTTGTGCAACATATAAAACAACATATGACTACGGAAGTATTAAAAACGTAGTGCAAAGGATTTCGAAATTGTGTATAGTCTTAATTCAGACTATACGAACCTTATTGTTAAAAACATCACTATAACAAGTAGTGAGATACACAAGAACCTCCTACAAGATCCTAAAAGGTATAGTGAAAAACCACACACCAAAAAATAATATATTAAATCAAGTAACTAATGATCTTATTCAACCTAAAACTTGATCTAATAAGATAAAATCAACATTGATGGGAGAGATTGTATTCCCTTGACCAGTACAAATAGAATAACATTGACCCTCACACTCCTTGGATTACAAACACTCGATTTTTCACTCTTGGTTGTGTCTTGGATACTACTCTCTAAAGTTTAGAGTAGAGCAAATGGTATTTCACTTTTCCTCAACCTTGAATGTCGACCAATGCAGTGTATTTATAAACTTGAAGATCAAATGCATTGTCCTATCCACTAGGCTTGGATAGCCTTGAACATCTCCTCCACTATCTCCATGATCTTGGTTTAACCACCCATGATCTTTCTATTCTCATTCCACCACAGTGCAACCGTTTGACAATATAACCGAATTGTCATCAACCTGCAATGTAGGAAACATATAAAAATACATCTGTTAAAACGGAGTCAGTGTTAGGAGAAAGGACAAATTTATGATGTTGTGCAGAATGTTATCCAACATATGGAACAACATCCGTGCAACATCAACAGTTCATAGTATGTAATTTATACCACTACACTAACAAACTAATACTGCTATACTTATCAACTGATACCATTACATTTATAAAGTGAGATCATAACATTAAGTGCTACAAGTATTAGTTTATAAGAGCAGTGATATCAATTTATAAATGTAATGGTATGAGTTTCATACTATGATCAAATTTCACATAAGAATTTATGCTAATTATATAATTATTGTTATTAATTAATTGCCAAAAATATGAGAAACTTAACCTAGGCCGAAAATTCTTGATTGATGTGGAGTTGATTTGAAAAAGTATTTTATGTTGATTGTTTTGATTTACATGTTTCGACTCTATATTAAATAAATAATAATTGGCAAATAATTTTATTTTAGTAATTGTTTGAGCAAATATACTAGTAGATACCCTTTCAAAAATAAACACTAATAGACACTATGAATAATTATTAATGCACATTTTGTGTGTTTTTGCACATATTTATATTTTTATTATAAAATTTATTGTTTATGTTGAATATTTTTAAACACGCAAGCACTAAAGTAGTTGCTAGATGTAACAGGTGTTGCAGTTTTTTCTTCTGTCTTCCATTTCCTTGGTTAATCGAGATGTCAATTAAGCAACTCATTGTTTTGCTTGACTGCTAGATTGTTTCTAGTCCCCATTGTTGAGTCGAGCCTTTAAATGTTGTGGGGGTGCTTTCCAGATATAACTTGCGCTTGTTAACTAATGCACTCTTTTTCCTTTTCTTTTTTAAAATGACGCCCAACTTTTATCTTTCCGGTTATTGACCTTATGGTGCAATAGTTTACAACAATTGTTTTTGCTTTTCATGTCCATAAACTTACCAGCAACATCATTAAAAGGGAAACCACAGACTTGTTAATTTTTTAATATTCCACATAGGGATAAAGGAGGATGGGTTGGGGGGAGAGGGGAGTTGGGAGCATAAAATGTGTCAACATGCATTCTAGCTACGTCTTGAAAGAGAATTAAATTTTGATATAATAAAGTAAGTTGATATAAGTTAGCACAATGCTAAAAGAAACATATACGCCCTCCATCTCAATTATATAAGCTAATTTTTTTTTTATTAATGTCTCAATTATATAAGCTTATTTTTATATATAGTTATATTTTCTTACTCATGTAATAATATAACCTTATTCATTAATTGTATTGAAAAGTATAATACTTATTAAATAGGGTTATAATAAAAAATTTACTTACATAATTTACTTTTTCAATGCGATTTCTTAATCTTTCAAAAAAGTTAAACAAACTAATATAATTGGGACGTAGGGTGTAGTATGGTACAAACTGTACATGATCTTGATAAATTTACTAGCCGAAGTTATTTGCACCACAATTATTAGGTAAAACACCCTCCATTTTTTAAGCGGATATATAAAATGTCAAAACTACCCTTTTTCTATTTCTTTTACACTAAAATCAGTAAATACACCACAACTCAAGAAAAAAGAACGAGTTGCAGTGTTAACTAAAAGAAAGGTGAAAACTTGAAAAAGAAGACAACCAAATATTTAAAAAAAAAATGAAAAGAAAAATGAGAAATTGTTTAAATCTTGATCTTCTCGAATTTTTTTTTAAAAAAAAAAAATCAAATAATTCAAAAAAAAATTGAAAAATACCAAAAAAAAAAAAATAAAAAAATATATATATGTTTTTGGATCTTTTTCGAATGATATCTACGTAAAATATAAATATTTTAAAATTCTTTAAAAAAAAAGATTTGGATTTTTTACAAAGTTATAATTATTTTCGGAAAATTAGATTTGAAAAAAATGAAAAAGAAGTGAGCAAATGGGTTAGAGGGATGTGAGGAGCACTACAAGAAAAATGTGTTTTTCCGAAGGATTTATACCGATGGAAAATATTCCGTCGGAAATATATTCTTTACCGACCACAAATTATTCAGAAAACAGCAAGGCAAAAAAAACCCTCCAACATTAATAAGATTTCCAACCATAAGGGAATGCATCGATAAAAAAGATAAGATTCTCGGTAAAAAATCCGACCAATTCTAGGTAGGAATTAAATCTCCAAATACAGAAGTAAAAATAATTGTGGAAATATTTTTTCTCACTCCTTTACCATCTAATAATTCGTCGGTAATAGTTATAAAAAGAATTGTCCCCGTCGCAGGAAAATGTATTGATTCCCGCTTGGCATAATTTTTTCCTTATGCTATAGCTGACCAATGGTTCATCGGTAATATTATCCCAAAGTAAAAGATGAATGTACAATTATTTTGTAGCTTATCCCGCCAAACTTATATTATCCAACCAAACTTATATTTTTCTTATTTATATACCAACTAATATATTGTCGGTAATAACCTACTTTGTAGGTCCCGAACGAGTTTCGTGAGTGGAAAGTTTAGAGGGAATGGGTGAATAGACATTCAAACTTTTTCATGTACAGCGTGTAATAACAGATAACTGTAGTAGAGTGCGTAGTGAAATCAGTCAGATCTGATATCCAACCTACTGACAGCTTAGAAGCTTATCAGTTTGACGTCTATTAGTTTAGCTGATGTGCGGAAGCTAATTTTAACCCGTGAGAAAATCTTTTACAAACTACTTAAGTTTTGCCAAGATCATCAGATAAAGGATCCAACTGATCTGATCAGCAGACTTGATGTCTGATCTGATCTCTCAAGTATGCATGTTGTTTGAAATGTGCAGTGCAAAACAAATAAAAAACACACAATTTTTATAGTGGTTCGGAAAACTGCTCCTACATCCACTCTTCCCTATCAGTAGGGGGATAAACTATCAAACACCTTAATTTTTTAGTGATAGACACACTTACAATTAGATTTTTACAGAGCTCTCACTCTATCCCAGAATGCAAGCTAGGTTAACTAACTCACAAACTTGCCTACAAACTTTCCTAACAGGTTGTGTTTAAGGAGGGTTTATTTATGGTTCCAACTAGGAAATATCTCTAACAATGAATTAACCTAAATACTGAGAGAGAATATTTTCTATCTAAGCTGTAAGGGATGAACACTAAAAATAAATCTTGAGTTTTGCTTGAGTGTTCTTGCGGAAATGGCTTTAGGGCTTGAATGCTTGATTATTTCCGTAATGAACTCTGAAGGGGTTCATCCTTATTTATAGAATTGAAATCAAAGAGTCATTGGAGAGCAATTTGAATTGTAATCTATTTTCAGGTAGGAGGGTAGGTATAAAGTGATGTTTCGTAGTACTGCAATCACTCGAATGGAAGATCCTACCCGGTATAAGATTGGAAGAAAACATGGTCCACTTCGGTATCACTGAGAAATTCCTCATTTGCTCCCTATGCACAGGCATAAAGGAGATTGGTTACACGGACCACTGGCGAAATCTTTCAACATCAATCTCACATCGTCGAGAGACGGTTTTCAAGTCAAATCAGCATCTTTGTCTATTCCCGCTTCAGTCAGACCGGTGCTTGACCAACAACTACTTCCTCGCTGCTTTATGGATAGGGCTTTCATTGTAGCATTCTGTGATGGCGCGGACGAATACAATGACATAGTATAGGCAATTCCCCCACTCATTCTCCCAGAAAGAGGTCATTCGGGTTGAGCATCTGTTGTTCCACGAGCATTTTCTCTTTCACCGATGGATGACGACTCTTAACTCAAGATCGATCGTTGCGCTCGTGCTTCCTGCTTCAATAGCAGCTCTCTTGTCCCTCGTCTTCCCGGTCTGATAGCCTCTCCCTCTCATCAGCGGTAAGCGGGTCACTGGTCTTAGGTCCATGCCCTCTTGAAAATCTTTTATTCAATGTTGCCATTGGAAGCAGACTTTCTTGTCTTCCCCGATTTATCATATGAGTTTGAAAAGCGCTGTAAAACGGCCTTATTTTATCTTATTTATGGTCTTAGTCAGTTAACAGTCAGGGCTTCTTGGGTATATGTTTTTCCTTGGACTTGGTTTTTCCTCCTACTTGTGGGTGGTATGCTGGTTTGAGACAGATGGGATGAATGGTTCAGGTTCACCAGATTGTGCTTAATGGCGAGTTCGATTGGGCTTATCCAACCAACAATCCTAGCGAAGAAGGAAGACGATGGCCAAAGATCCGGAAGTCGGTAGAGAGCACACCTTTTTGCTCCGCGTACTTCCTTGTACCAGAAAGAACTCCAAGCCAAGCCTTAGCCCATAGAAGCCGGCTGCCTTTCTCGTGGGTGGTTAGGAAAAGACTCCTCTTCTTCGTGCTATACCTGCCAAGGACCTTCGATCCAGACCTTCATTTGCCTTTGCTATGAGCTTACCAAGAGTCGAACTTCCCCATTCTTCACAAGTCTTTTTAGACTGGTTGACTCACGCAATCCTTTGCATAGACGTTGTCTCGGACTTTTCCACATAAAAGGGGAATCTTATCATCAATCAAATCACTGTTCGCGACCCAACATAACGATTTATATAGTGAATATAGAATTGTGATTGTGTTAAGAATTGATCAATCTTCCTTAATCGACTAAGTCCTCTTGACAACTAAAAGCCAACAATCCCATCCAAATGAATCATCCTTTCCACGCGCCATACCTAGAGCGTGTAACTTTGTCCTTTCTAGTCGTTGATCCCTGATACTTCGTATCTTGCTTTATCATTCAAAGTACATATGTGTCAATCTCTGGTTGATTGACAAGTACAACAATGCGGCACTTAGACAGACATTTTCATCACATTCTTCTGGTCTGATCTTTGTATGACTTGATATAAATTCTTCATGGAATTCTAACTTAAGCTTGACTCTGAAAGAGTCAAATGTCCTCGTCGTACCAGTTGAGCATCAGATCAGCAGTTGGGCTAATCTGATCCGGAGTCTGATACAATATTGACTTAGAAATAATCTTAAAACTCTGCTGATATCTTCACAATGTAGGTCTTCTGGTCTTCAACAGTCTTCTGATCTTCGAATCTTCTTGTCTTCACTTGACTATTCTGATATTGAATTCTCCCTCAATATATGACCTAACTCTAAAGTACATCAACTGTCTAACATGATCAGTTGGTTTCCTATCTAATTATCAATCGACTAACAGGTTCGATTGACCCTATTACATGTGTTTTTGGAACTTTCATCAAAACTATAATTTTCTCAACATCCCTGTTGAAAAAAAGAAATCTAAAAATATTTTATGTTATTAAACACCGACGTTGCATCGATAATAATGCCTCAATATTATTTTTATCTATTACCGACTAATTTATTTCTTGATATGTTCATAAAATCCGTCGGTATTTATGGAAAAAAAAGTAAATGTAAAGCCCATGCAAACTAATTTGAAACTTAGAAAAAGTTAATTTTTTTTAAGAAAATCAATCCCATCATATACAGATACAAGCGCAAACCTTTATTTCATCCAAGCTTTCTTTAGTTTCTAAATACAACACAATTAAAAGCATTCATAGTTGGGAATAGAAAAGGGAAGAATGAAACCTAGAAACATTTTCGGCCACTAGAAACGATTTAGGGCTAACATCTAGATGGCGGAGAGGTGAAATTAGTCCAACACTCCCTTTACTTTTCAATTTCCTTGAATGTGGTGAATCTCCTGGTATGTTCATTTGGTCTTTATTTTTGCCCTTAATTCTTTTTACCGTATGTGTGACTTTGTGCCATAATGTTAGGGAAATTAAATACATGAATTAATTACACACCTTACTACAAGTTAAGATTTTTAGATGAGATGTAATTCTTTCATGGTATCAGAAGAGCCTTCAGGCTCACGCCCACGTCCTAGGTTCGATTCTCGTTGAAGCAACTCCACCCATATTAAATTGACCACTCGATGGGCCTCCTCCCAATGATGGAGTAAGAGAATGGTGGAGTGTTAGGGAAATTAAATAGACGAATTAATTCAACACCTTTCTATAAGTTCGGACTTTTAGATGAGATTGAATTCTTTCACATAAATTAGGATTTCTTATCAGTTTCTGTTTTAATAGAGTTCAAGAGGCAGGGACGCACTCTGTACGGTTTTGGGGGGCTGGGGTTTTTAATTTAGCCGTAGATTTGGTTAATTGGTGTTATATTGTTAGGGACTGTTGAAGCCAGTATTTTGTAGGATTTGGGAGATGTGATGTTTGATTTAGCTGTAGCAGGCGTTAGCTATATTTTCTTTTGTCGATGTTTTGGGATTCTAGTATGTGTGTGTTTGGAAATTAAGGGTTTCATTGACTTCTAAAACTTCATATATAGTTCCTTTTCTTGAAGATAGGAGATTAATGATGGATTTCACTTAAAGATTAAATAAATGGTATCATAGAAAATTCAGATTAATCTAATGAGGATCAAATATATTTTGCGATTATGGTTTCAATTAAAAAAAAGAATTGACACTCAATGACGTTTGCGGCAGAGAATTGAGGATTGTATATCTAATACTATTATAATCTTCTTAAAATGCTCGATTTAATGAAGGTTTATTCAAAATGGATTTTTTTAAAAAAAGAAAGAAATACAAGTATTGGATATTTGAATTCATGTAGACTTGAAATCCAATTTGTTATTACTTTTACTTCTTCTTTCCATAAAGACATGTATTGGTGATTTCAAGAATCAATACAAAAGTAGATAATGAAAACAAACAGTTGGGAGTGTGTATATGGAAATTAGTATATATGGTTGAAGGATTGTATTAGGCTGATGTGAATATTTATAGAGTAGAAGTGGGAAATTAGAATTAGAGATGGTCGGGATAGAAAAAATTAGTAGTAGAGTACCTATAATGCGCATGAGAGGAAGTCCATTTCATAGAAGAACACAACACTCGCCATATTCATGTGTAATCTCATATTAAAATAATAATATTCCTTGTGATGATACATATACCTTTTATTTTTTTGCTTGATGCTGAAGTAACTAAGAAAGTCATCTTACTTTAGAAAAATGAATAGGGACAGTATCCATACTCCTTAAATTTATGTAATCAAAGGTTTAATTATTTATAGATGTTGCCTTATTGGATTTGCTCCTTTAGTGGATGATACAACCATCCAGACCAACTAAATTTTGATTATTTTTCGATCTTTTTTACATGAATACGTATACAGGTTTAGGTTAATGGTGCTATTTATAAATTTCTTTATTCTTATAAATAATCTCTAATATTTTATGATATATCCAGTCAGTGCTAGATTAGTTGCTTCTTACTTTGTCTTGAAAATGACAATGGAATAGTGCATGAGATTGTTCTTGTTGTAATTTATTGTGAATATACATTATAATGATTTGTAACATTCATTTTTTTTTTTCAGATGGCTGATAGTATTGGGACATTTTCTATGTCTGGGCTTTTAACCCACGTGGGAGGGAGAAATGAAAAATAGTTTTATGGGGGTTAACCGGTTAAGTAATCGTAGCCTTTTATTAGCTTATTGGATATGATATTTTGGGGTAAAAAGTAAAAAACACCAATGTGTTACATATAAAATGCGCAAAACACCATGTGTTTTAAAAAAATGCATAAAACCCCTTTGTATTTCATTAAAGTATGCACACTCCCCCTTATGTTTTAATAAATGCATAAAACACCCCGTGTTTCATATAAAGTGTACAAAACACCCATGTGTTTCATATAAAATGCACAAAACGCACTTGTGTTTTATTAAAATAATGTTAAACGTGTCCTCTTGTGCTGACTTTTTATTTTCTTTAGTTTGTTTACTTATAGTTTGTTTGTAAAATTGATTATGATTTTCAATATTTAGTACAAGTTTTAGATGATTTTTTGTATAATTATGGTTCATTTTGCAATTGAATTTTTATTTGACGAACTTATTAAACTTAAAAATTAATGAAAAAAATAATGATAGAACAATTAATAAAAAGTACATAAAAAAATAAAAATAGATCCATTAAACTCAACATTCAATTAAAAAATTGATCAAAATAAATTTCCGTCATACTTTTATAAAACACGTGCAGAAGAGTATTATGCATATTTACGAAACAAAGGAGAAATTTATGCATTTCTTGTAAAACACAGGGGGACTTTGTGCATATTTTATTAAACACATGAGTAATTTTTTTTTTGTATAAACACATACACCCCCCTTTAAAAATAATAAAAGGGGATTATGTGCATACTTTAATGAAATACAAGGGGGGTTTATGCATTTTTTTAAAACACTGGGGTGTTTTGTGCATTTTAAATGAAACATAGGGGTGTTTTTGTTGCTTTTTACCCAATTTTTTTGTGAATTGTGATTTCTCTTCCTAGGGTTTATATTATAAAAAAATGATCACCTAACCAGCTCTATTAATTTTGTTGAGTTTGGCTAGTGGATTAATTTCCGGTATGATAATAATGTTGAGTTGTCATTTCCCAAGGAATAAAAGATATTGATTAATTAAAACATTCAATAGCTTAAATTAATCAATAAATATTGAATCTTAAACACGGAAAATAATAACCGGGAGCCATATTTTGTAAATGGGTTAGGATGGATAGTGCAATATTAATTCTATAGTGAAATGAATTAATAATGATGGACTAGAATAATATTGTGGCTCAATTTTAGTTTCTAGGCCCATTGAGAGGCCCAATCTCAATTCTCTAAAAGGTCCCTTGAGTAACCTCCCAATAAAAGCCAATTAACTAAGGTAGTTAAAATATAAGGATTAATTTTGTTGCAATCTTAAGACTCTCTCAAATTCGGGTCGATAATCATTGATACAGAGCTTAGCTCTAGCTTGAAGTGGGGCCACCGCTAGTGGACGGTGGTTTTTGGTCCCTCGAATTAGTCGGTCCTTGGACCGGATACCGAGTTATTAAAAATAAAATCATTGATATATCGACAAAAATATCAGCGTGATAAATATTAGATATTTTTGAAACGTCAATAATTGTTGATATATCGACAAAAATATCAGCGTGATAAATATCAGATATTTTTCTCTGCAATTAATTTGTTGAGTTCCATACAATCACTAGAACTTTTTTGTGCATCTTACAATTGATGTATTGATAATTATTTTGTATAAATGATTTAATGTGAAATATATCAAAAAGATGCAAAATTAAATTCAATGAAAACACTTCAAAAAATTATCTTTCAATGTGATTAACATTGTTCTGAAATTCATAATGCGCAAGTTGCTTCAATGATTTTTTCCTAGTGATCTCATGTCGGTTAGAAAAAGAAGAAAATATTGTACTTGCCACAGAGCCATACAACTAAAATCCCATTGCATTTTACAGTTGATAAAAGACATTTATAACTGAAGGATGTTCATTTAAATATAAATCTAATTGGATAAGAAAAGAATCACATTTTGTAGAAGATTAAAGAAACCAAGACAGGACATCATTGGTAAAGAAATATCTATGATTCCATTTTTATGCAGTTCTTCTTCAATCCTCTGTTAATTATTCTCATCAGCCACCTAAGACCCACAACATGATAACCATAAAAATAGAAGATGCTAAAACAATAGTATAGAAACTTGCAAGCACATACTGCTCCCTCTTTAGTTTCTTTCGAGTCTGGCATGTCTTCTTTCTTCTCTTTCTCCTGGACATCTCAAGATGATGGGGCAGCTTTCATAACCCCAACTAATAAAAATTAATATAGCATTTGTATATTGAAATGACAACAGAATTAGATTGCATGACATACCTCCATCTAACTTGGACCTATGAAAAGTTTTTTGGCAACTGTGATCACACCTGCCGTATTTGCTTGCCCATTTATTAAATACGAGACCAAATGGTGGAGGATTATTTTCATCACTCTTTAATTTTGTCTATTTCAAGATGCATCGCAGCTTCTTTATCCTTTATATGAGCAGGTTTTTTTTTCTTCGTCTTCATCCCTAAATCTTTGACGGGCTTCTTTAACAGCCTTGTAATATATCTCCATTCGGATTGCCCTCTTAAGAGGTTCCCTTTCTACAGCCTCTCCATCTTGCCCCTCCATCTTCTGTCTCTACTACTCTTCCCTAAATTATAACTCGTGCATATCTTGTTCATCAGTTTTATAATAATAAAAAAAAAGTTAATAATGACATAACATTAGCTGCACTCAAATTGATGTTAATTCTGTCACAAATTACAAAAAGGAGCAATCCAGAACATATACGAAAATTGAAATAATTTGAGCAATGAAAGGGAGGTGTGAGAGACCTTTAAAAATGGATTAAGAAAAATATGACTAGCTAATAAATGATCAATTATTCTTTTAAACTTCGATACCAGTAAATTGACAACTATTTTATTATCTTAACCAAAAAAAAATTATCTCTAAATATTAGTATCAATTATTCTTTTAAACTTCGATACTAGTAAATTGACAACTATTTTATTATCTTAACCAATAAAAAGTTATCTCTAAATGTTAGTTTAATATAAAAGATGAGAGTGTGTTCCATTAATTGAGAACTATTTTATTATCTTAACCAATAAAAAATTATCTCTAAAATTATCGGTGAGTTGATCTTCTTGGATTTGAGCACCTTTTATTCCCCCTTGTCGATCTATGACGATTTGGCACACGATTTAGGGAAAGCTTCCCACCGGCTCTAACTTGATGAGGATTGGGATCCTAGGTCATACTGTCTGTCCGCTTTGTTTGGCTGGCCCGGATGACTTTGAGCATATCTTCGCGCACTGTGCCTTCTCCAGACGCCATTATGATGAGATATCTCGTATTTTTGATATTAAATTATCGTATGATTTTGATTTTCTGGATATTTTTCTTCAGGCTACACGATGTGAGTTTAGGAAACAGGTTCATAGCATATGGAGGCTAGCTTTTGTCACACTTGTTTGGGTGATTTGGTCGACTCGAAATGCTGCTGTTTTTCAGGATTTGCGACCCTCTTATCATGGATGTATGATTCTTTTCCTTAAACTGGTTAAGGAGGTTGAGACTTTTCATTTGGGTTACATGAGGAATGAGATTAGAGAGTTGGCCATTATGCGCCGTCTACATCTTGTTGGGGCTGCTCGTCCCCCTCGGCAACCCTTTGGCTTTTGATGGACTCCATCTTCTCCGAGATGGTACAAAGTTAATACGGATGGGAGTGCTTTCGGTTCCCCTGGTCGCCTTCATATTGGGGGTCTTTTTCGAAATTCTAGATTTTTCTTTGTTGCTGCTTTTTCTAGGACTGCGGGCGTGGGTTTTCCACTTGAGGCGGAGTTGGCCGCTTGTTTTCATGCTATTCGTTAGGCGTCGGAAAATGGGTAGTTTAATCTGTGGATTGAGACGGACTCGGAGCAGGCTGTCAAAGCTCTACGGGAGGGCCCGTTGACTGTCCCTTGGAGATTGCAGGCTCTTTGGAGCCAGGTCAAGAACTACCGTTATGTTCTCAATATTCGGATCACTCACATTTATAGGGAAGGCAACACTGGAGCTGATTGTCTTGCTAAGCTGGGGGTCTCACAGGATTGGATGGGCTTCTGCCCGACTTTCTTACTGTTGTTTTGTACTCAGATATGAACAAAGAATATTTTTCGTTTATGATTTTTTTTTTTGTTTAGGATTACCTTCGTCTTTGGGGTAATGCTTTCGTAGAGAGTTCACCTTTTGCCTTGACTAAGGTTTTTGGCCCGAGGAGGGTTTTTACCTTATCAAGGTTTTTTGGGGCCCGACCTCTGGACCCAATTGTAGTCTTATGGTTTTAGGTTTTTTCTTTTTTCCTTTTATTGATTAGTTATTTGTCACATGTTCAAAAAGAGAGACATATCAAGGAGAGAAAAAATTATAAAATAATTAAAATAAACAACTTAGAAATAAAAAGGTAGATGTTCCTCATTCAAGAGGATGTAATAAAAAAGCGATAAACAATTTCAGAACAAGCATGTTCCACTAGTCGACTTTCGGTTTAATAAAAATATACTATAATAAAAATAATAAACAATATCACCATTATTAACATTACCCTCCACTAATTTTATAATAATACATTTATATAGGTTGAAGAATTTTTATATATTATTCACATATTTAATCAACTTGAAACGAGAATAAATATTCATCATATTCTGGAATTTTATTATCGAGACCTCCTGCAATATCAGGATTTCGTGTTTTTCAACGCATTTGACCATAAATGTAAATGAGTGAATTGTGGAAAATAGTATAAAGGTTGAGAACGACAGAAGTTTAGTGTCGTGATACCCTACTTTTTATTTAGAATTGAGAATAAAAGAAGTTCTACAACACCCCGAAAATTTCAAGTCAGTTTTTAATTTTTTTAAAACTTCAATAAGAGATGTTTCCAACGCTTTTAAAATTCAAATCTATCTTTCAATACTTACAAAAAATATTTTTTATCAAAGTCCCAAAAAATTTCTCCAACTTATTTTCATATGTTAATAAGATTTACAAAGAAATTTGTATATTAATCTTTCTCTCCCGAAAATAAAATCCCCACTTTCTCTCTAATAAATTCAAGCCCTCGTGATCCAAAATTTTAATGATTCGTGATCCAATTTTTTAATGATTTTAAATTAAGACACAAGCCTTATTTTATTTTTATAAGTATAGTATACATATCCTTATGTATATACAAGCAATTTCGAAAATAACCACCAGTCACATCTTGTTTATATATTCCGCAGTGATCTTGTCTTTTATTTTAATTGTTGTTATTAATATTTTAAGTTTATTTACTTAACGATTATATTAGATTTTACAAAAGATATCTTTGAAATTTTATCAATACCTACGAGAATCAAATTTCAAGATTTTCATGAAATATTCAAATCTCAGTTTCATTAGGAAATATATTTTATTCCTTATAAATAGAGGTCTCTTTTTATGAAATCAAAACACACAGAAAAATATTTTTTCATACTTTTTACAACTTCAGAGTTTTTTTCTCTAGGATTAAAGTTATTTCATTGCATGCATCTACATCCATGACATGAATTTAATGTGTGGTTTCTTTGTCTTTATTAAATATGGCATATGCATAAATTGTTTATCTGCTGCATTACATGAAAGTGCATGACAAGTTTTATATAAGAAATTTTATAAAAGGTCAGGGGCTTAAGAGAGGCCCGGGACTGGAGAGAGGTCCTCGGGGAACTCGGGATTGAAGAGAGATCCTTGGGGGAACCACCGTGCACAAAAAAGAACACGGGACTGAAGAGAGATCTTCATAGAAGTAATTGATTATTTCGATGAAAAATCATTTACATACATGAAAGATTTTACATACATGAATATTTTGAGATTTGCACTTTATTTTTATGTTATATTTAATCTTGACAAGGTGACCTCACTGAGCTGGTGGTTTTGCTCATACCATACATTTAACATTTTTCAGATTAAGACGGAACGGTGGAGGGACGGTGGATGTGTCTTGAGGAAAATTATTTTCATATTGATTTATTAGTATTAGCATTTAAATTTAAATTGTATTTTAAATTTTAGTCACACCTCTTTTTAAAAATTTGAATTTTTAAAGTGCATATTTACTTAATTATATTATATTTTCCGCTGCAAATTTTTATTAAATTTATGCATATTTGGCCTACGAAAAATCGGGATGTGATAGAGTAGTATCAGAGCAGGTCTATGTTCTTGTAGACTTGTTTAAAAAAAAAATCTTTCTCTTTTAGTCAAGAAAAATATTTTGCAAAAGAAATTTAAATCATGCATTGTTGAGTATACGTTACGACATCCATCACCTCCCACCGTTACAACTCCGAGGTATGATATGAAAGTTTATAAGCTACTAGTCTTTTGCCCGTGCTATGCACCTGCCAGTTGTAAATATTACATTTAGGTAGACTTACAAATTGTTACTCTTTTAATACTTTAAATATTACATTTAGGTAGACTTACAACTTATTACTCATTTAATATATACTTTAAACTAATTGTGGATCATATGAAATACTAAATTAATTGTGGTTACTTGATAAAATTAAAAAAAGATTTTGATTCTCTTTTCGTATGAGAGTGTTCATTCTTTTTTAATAATAATATAAGAATAACATATATTTTGTGTGGCAATCCTAGTGAAAACAATATATTTTTAGAAGAAAAGATGTTGGAGCTTATGATGAGTAACATTTACAATAAACTACAAATAAAATGAATTAAACTAAATTAATTAATGGAATTGCAGTATGTAACAACTATGTCTCAGAAAATCTAGTGGGCATATCTAAGGGTTTCATTGGATAAAGACTTTAATATACATCAATATTTATCTTCTATATTATTTGAGAGTCTTAAAATGCATCACACAAAAATATAAATTAGTCTTTAGGCTTGTGGTTATTCATAAATACAAAACAATCAAAACACATAAATTATCGTTCCTTTTATATTATACAAATCATTCTTACGGTCTCAAACTGAAACTACAGTTAACAAATCCTGAAAACACTATATCATTCTTTCCACTTCGACTGCATTTTACTGCAAAGCACACCCTTTCGAAAGGAGAAAGAGCAATCATAAATTTCTATAGTTTGATTCTGAATCACAATAGGACAAACAAATAAATCATTATAAAATAAATATTATATATATTAATGAAAGCTTACAACAATGATGACCAGAGTTTCTTTGAGAGACTTCACTACCTGAGCATCTGAAGACATCGGCGTACGTGAACCCTACGTTCCATCAACCTGTGGAGATAGAAAAGTCCAAAAATAATAAAACGTCTACGTAAATTCACCCATGAGTTATGCTCTTGGCATCTTCTCCAGAATACTCCAAGCTAACTCAAATGCATAAATTAGAAAGCACAACCATACCCAAAAACAAAACCCAACATAAGTAAGAAAAGTAGCTAAAATGAAATAATATAAAATTTATATTTTTTTTGCAGAATCGGTCTGTAACACAATAAGAATTTTCAATGTTATTAACTACACTTCTCATCCGATAAGATCTATGCCAGTGTGATGCACGGGTCTGTTGTTAATCTGATTTTTTTTTTTAAGTTTTTTGAGTTGAGACAATTTTTTTTGAGGTGATTGAATTAGTATTTTGTAAAGTGTTAAAACAATGTGTTTTTTTTATTATCCCAATTTTTTGTTTGGCGAGATAACTTGGATCTAAGGAATTAATTACAAACCCATGCATCTAGTTATGTAACAGAAAGCCTTATAATCAGGTTTCCGACTTACAGTACACAAAAATTGAATAATTTGACACGACATTTAACCTACGTAAGGTCCAGGCAAAATCACCTAATATGTGTTAGTGTTAATGTCCTAGAGACAATATTTTGTAAGGACATAATACTCAAATAATATTCAGTATTGGTTTAATATTATTATTTGTTTAATATTAAATGTATGACGTTACACTCATTAGAATATTATGTTTGATTGTTTGCATTTATTCTTATATGCGTTCCCTTGAATCACTGCTGTCATTGAGTGAGTGAGAACTCATATGACTCAAGCATGATTCTTAAATAGCCCCAATCGAGGATCATCAAGAAAGGGATATTGATGGTGCAATGGAGATTGGTGTGCGATCTGCATCATACTCTTAGAGAGTGTAGTAAGATCTCACTTACTACGAGATACTAGGTATCTCATGATGGATGCACAAATACCTTAGAGGGTATTGATATACCCATCCGAGAAACCGATTGATGTAGTTCCACTATATGTGTCTACGGGTGTCTCGGTTAGTGGGAGCGATGCGATACTCCTTTGACTTGAAGTCAATACGCACGACATGTGTGGAGTGATAAACTTTGACCATGACCGACGCTTGCACCCGTCTATGGGTAGATATGGCTTGAATTGGGTTCATCACGAAGTGCATGTGCGTGGTAGTTGAACCAAGAAAATGATTCATTTCTCAAAGTGGATTTAGAGAGAATACTCACATTCTCATCATAATTGGATCTAAGTCATTGGCCAATGCACGTCAACTTAGACTTTGTGACACTAATGATCAATTAGTGATTTGAGATAAATTGATTAAGTTATTTGAATAGACACTTAATCATGTTCAAGACTAATCGAATATTCGTGAATGAAAGGAGGTAATCGCAATTGCCCATGTTACAGTTACAAGTAGTTGCATGTTTCTCGCAACGTACCTCATATATTGAGAATGTCTGATTTATTGACTAGGGTTCAATTAAGACCGTTAGTTTGACTAATCGCTAGATATATGAGGGCCTATGGGTCACACAAAAAAGTAGTTCCCTTTTACGGATTATAGTTGGTTGATTAAATGTTAAATTGAATTTAATATTTAATTTATGGAGAAGAAATTAATAATAGATTAATTTAGAATTAATTATTATTAATATCATTTAATTGAATTGAATTTAATTAAATAAGAATTCCCAATAATTATATTTGGAATATAATTATAGGATTTAATGTATATGAAAATAAATCGTAGAGATTTTCATATAAGGCATTTAAATCCGTAGAGATTTATATGGGGAAATAAATCGTAGAGATTTTTTTAAATAAGGATTAGGGTTTTAATTACCTAATTGGGCTAGCTTAAGATTTAAGCTGGGCCTCCCCTATATATACAGACTCTTGGGAATTCACAAACAACGTAACTTCATATTCTCTCCATAAGGTCTAAAGTTTGGATTTTCCTAGTTGATTCAACTTGGGATTCAACACTGGCAGAATCGTGCAGATCCGTTCTAGGGGATTACGTGGATACCATAGTGGAGGAATCTGTACTACAGTTATTGTAAGATTTCTTGTTATGATTATTGTAATCCTTTCTGTGCAATTAATTGTTCGTTGTTGGTGAACTTTAATTTCCGCTGCGCATGTATTACGTGTTTACGTGCCTCTATATTCCAACAGTGGTATCAGAACTCCAGGCTCTTGATTGTTTAATTGCACAATTAAAAGAATTTTTGAAATTTTTTTATATAATAATTGGGGCACGGTTTCTGCTAATGACCACCCCAGTTCTTTATTTGGGGTTTTTGATTTATAAAATAATACACCCCTTTTTGGGGCTCTTCATTGTCCTCCTCACGTTCTAGGGTTTTACGGTAATCTCTTTGCCGCCCTTTTCCTCTTCAGCGTCGATCGATCTCTACGCCCGGAAGGCGGGCACCATGACGTCGCTTGAGCCAACGTGATGATGTCGAAAACCGCGATGGCTTAAACCAATGGAGGTTAGACCCATGGGGGCGGCGCGACTTGATTTTGGTGCGATTCGTCTCGACGTTGACCGCGTTTCATCGATTCAGGCATCAGCGTCTTTGTTGGGGAATTAATTGCACGGATCTATTCGGGATAAATATTTAAATACAAATTTAACTGATAATTATTACTAGCATGAATCAATCCTATCTTAATTCAAATAATAATTCAACAACAAATCATGCATATAAACAGGTTCACGAAATCCTCATGCGAAATTACTACGAGTTCGTGAGAACGTACCTCTTGGAATGACAATGGACTCGTCGATGAAAAACACACCAAAAAGCCTTCCCAAGTATTCCCTTAGTCCTTGCTCGACAATCCGGTGGAAGGATGCTCGCGAACAATTAACAAAAGGAAAAATAAAAAATTGTTGCACCACCTTTGTGGATTTACTAATTTTTCCAGCACATGGAATTGTACTTGGGAATGAAACATTCATCCCCTATTTATAGAGGGTGGTGGTCGAAAATTTCATGTGAAATAGGGAGGAAAAAATCTTTTATTGATCTCCAAGAAATCTTGAATATATCTCATATATTCTTTTCTCCATAATTGAAATATTCCACAAAATCCCACTCTCTTATTTGTTATGGAATATTTCGAAATATTAAGGGATCAAGATTCCAAGATTTGGATCTTCTTGAATTTATGAGATATTCTTGTATTTCAAGAAATACATATCTTTCATAATATCTTTTCAAGAAAATCAAGAAAATCTTTCTTGCCCTTTATATTCAAAATTTTTGAAAAATGCTATATGGATAACCAAGTGGGAGATTTCTTGAATTTAATGAGATAATCTTGTATTTCAAGAATACATATCTTCATTCCATAACAAAATTCAAAGAAAATCTTTCTCCCCTTTTAATCCATAATTTTCGAAAAAAAATAGGAAAAATATGCAACAAGATTTATTTTATTTTTAAACACCTTTTTCAGTTATTGGACTTTATGTTGGGCTACTTAGGGGGCCTTTAAGAGAATTAAGATTGGACCTTCCAATGGATCTTGAATTATCAATATTAAGCCACAATATTATTCAAGCCCATAAATATTAATTAATCCCACTACATAATTAATATTGCACTATCCATCTTAACCCATATTACAGTCAATAAGGCTCCTGGTTATTATTTCCCGTGTTTAAGACTATCTAGCCCACTAATTAATTCAAGCCACTAAAATAGCTTTCCATTAATTAATATCTTTTGTCCTTAGTTGAGAACGGTTCAACATTATTATCCATCACCGGAAACTAGTTCCACTTGCAAGATTTGGTATGATAAAGCTTATGAACCTCCCAAGGGGGCAAATCGAACAAGCGTACTTGCACACGATTCTTCGTATTAAATCTTAGCAATCGCATGTGACCAATAATATTGCCCAAGATAATAAGTATTGAATCTCGTTGATTCTCTACCCATGATAAGTCAAAGCAATAGTTACCAACCACAGGTGATCCTATTTAAGGGACGAAGATTAAGAAATAACGAACCACTGAGGTCTAATTCTTCCTTGTTCGGTTCTGAAGAATTTGTCCTCCCCAGAGGTCCTATTCAAAGCATCGGTCATGCACTAGTGTAATCTCTTGGTCAAGACAAGCCAAATCGGAGCTTCAACCTTTCACGATGGATTGTTCATTTCCATCTAGGTCGTGAATGGTGTACTTTTTAGTTACAAGGGATTTGTTAATTTAATCTTACGTGATCCGGTATCACTAAATTAACTTCAATGTAACACGTACTATTTATTGAACAATTATGCAAGAAATATATGTAACATTCAATGATATTTAAAGCATCATTGATAAACAATTTATTTGATAAATAACTCCGAAATTGGGTTTTTGATTATACAAAGTAAAATCATACTTTCGATATAATCCCAACATCTTAGATCATTGAGGATTCGTCGATTTAAGCCTCGACTCGATCGATTTGGCGGCGGAGCATACCGCTTTCGTGCTTCCTTTGTCCCTGCGTGTGATTCCACCCACGATCTGCGTTCGATTTAGTTCGACAAAGTTACGCAACGCCATCACCGTGTGTTTTAGTTATTTGCTCGGCTTGTCTCGTTTCATCTTTGACTTTCGAGTCGTAGGCTCAATCCTAAATGGGATAGAACCCGGTTCTTGCGGTCGAATCGGCCCCGTCGTATAGGGCGATGTGGCACTTCGCACGCACGCACCGTCTTGGTTGCTTCGACTGCTTTTACCCAAATTGAAACATGAGTTTCTTTGTTTGGTTTTCAGTTCTGATTTGCTCAGTTTGTTGGACTTTCTTGAGCAATTGGGTAATTTTGATAACAACTATTGATTGATTTTGTGATGAAATTGGATTGAATCTGAAAAATTGGTAACAAATGTTGGTTCGGATGTCCCGACTATGAGATGGTTTGCGGGCGGTGATGAGGAAGGGGTATTTTGGCAAATTAGATTTCCGATAGGCCCCTCCGTGCAAATTTGAAGTTGCACTTGAGCCCTTTGATAAAACTTAACTAAAATGTTTTAAAATTAATTAGATTAATTTTAAAATTAAATTAAAAGTTGAACTTTTAATTATGATTAATTAGATTAATCATATGAATAAAATAATTAAAAATTGTTTTTGTTATTAACAAGACCTTAATTTTTAATCGGAATATTGGTTGGACCAATTAATAATTAATAATTAATTAGATTAATTATTAATGTTTAATAATCCTAAGTTTGAATTTAAAATTCAGAAATTTAAGAGGAATTATTAAATCCCACTCCTTTAACTTATTTTAATTCGTTAACGCTTTTACAGTCCGCATTATAGTTGTTTGGGTAGGCGGCGCCCAATAATTGTCAGACTGTATTATTGTTTGGGAGACGGCACCCATATAAATGTTAGTCCGTGTAATTCATGTTTGGGTAGACGGCGCCCGATATTTGCTCAAACGTGATGTAGATTAACATGTTGGATCTCGATTAAGCAATTAATACCCTGCCTTTAAAAGATCCTCACTAAAATATGATTTTTCATTAAATTGAATGGTACCTTCCATCAAAATTAATAGTAAACCGGAGATTTCGTTCCAATGAGTATTTAAGGCCCAAGTCTTTTGTTCGGATCTACATCTAACGGGACTATTATAGAGACACGTTGTGTCACCGCTTGGTGGTTGTAAATCAACCTGACTTTGTTTCACCAGCCCAAGTAGGGAAACGAGGGTCAAGGGGCATCGGTTGAACTAGGTTCAATCAACTAGGATTGCATTTTTTGCAATTGGTTTAGAACCTACCCGGTTATCTTTATTCGATGTCATTACCAAGCATATATTGTAATAGTATGAATGTGGATCCTAGTCCATTATGATTTATATTGGATATAAATTCGTATTCTTCCAATGAGGTCTGTTGACGGTCAAATAATTTACGAATTCTGATGTGGCTTGTTGAATTTGACCACCAAACAAATTAGTAATCGAAAGAGAACACTGCGGGAAGAACCGTAGTTCTTCCCTGAAATGTGGGTGTAGGTATATAAGTGGAATCAGGGAAACATTCCAGAGTTTTTTCCTCTTTACAATGAAAGGTGAGGTCCTTTATATAAAGAGGACCAGCACGACAAATCATAAGCACGACAAATCTTTAAGCACGACAAATCTTAAAGCACGACAAATAGTAAGCACGACAAATCATGTGCATAAAGCATGACAAATCAAAGGTCTCGGTGGGACTGGCGGCGTGTGATAATTCATCTTGGCGGCGTGTGATAGCCTTGAGTCCTCACGAGCCTTCGGGTTACTTTCGGGCTTCTTGAGTTCGGCTCTTCTCGAGTTGGACATCGACCCTCGGTCCTTATTTCGAAATATCGATTTCTTCTTGCGATCGATGTGTGATAAATCTCGGTGATCTTGGCGTGTGATTAATCTGAGCACAACAATAGCCCCCAAGATCGGGCTGTGACGTTGTTCAGAGCTTGATCTTGTTTCATGTCTCGACCGTGATTTTTATCTTTTGTTGTATCTGCGGTCCGCATTGTTTGCCTTGAGCTTGCTTATTGTCTTTGTATGAGATCTTGATCGTTCGAATGAGCCCTGCATAGAGGATCTTACCTTAAATGCGTCGATCTAGTCTATGCTTTCGTGCCGAGGGAGCCCGTCGTCTGAGTCTTTTTACGTCTTTCGTACATCGGGGAGCCCCCATCGTATGAGTTCTTTCTATGCTTTCGTGCTTTGGGGAGCCCGTCGTCAGCAGTATTTTCTGTCTTTCGTATTTGGGAACCCGTCGTACAAGTCTTTTATGTACTCGTGCTTTGGGAGCCCGTCGTCTGAGATTTTACGTCTTTCGTACTTTGGGGGAGAGCCCGTCGTCTGGAGTCTTTTACGTACTTTCGTGCCGGGGAGGCCATTCGTCGTATGAAGTCTTTTTGTGCTTTCGTGCCGGGAGAGAGCCCGTCGTCTGAGTCTTTTCTGTCTTTCGTCTTGCCCGCGGGAGCCCCGTCGTCTTGAGTCTTTTACGTTCGTGCCGGAGGAACCCCGTCGTGCGAGTCATTAAATTGTTTTCGTACTTTGGGGAGAGCCCGTGTCGTCTGAGTCTTTTCTATGCTCATACTTAGGGAAGATCCCGTCGTCTGATCTTTTAAGTACTCTTACTTGGAGAGCCCGTCGTCTGAGGTCTTTTCTATGCTCATGCCGGGGCCCCATCATCACGAGTCTTTAATGTGCCGTGCCGGAGAACCCGTCGTCTGAGTCTTTTTCGTGCTTTCGTGCCGAGAACCCGTCGTTATGGAATCTTTTACGTGCTCGTCATGCCGGGGGCCCGTCGTCTGAAGTCTTTTATGTTCTCGTGCTTGGGGGCCACGTCGTATGAAGTCTGATAAATCTTTCGTGCCCGGGAGACCATCGTCGTGAGTCTTTTCTATCTTTCGTGCCGGGGAGAGCCCGTCTTCTGAGTCTTTTCTATGCTCCGTGCCAGAGCCCGTCGTCTGGTCTTTTTGCTTTCGTGCCGGAACCCCGTCTCGCGAGTCTTTTTCAGGTCAACTTCTAGATTCCGTCAGAGGAGTTCTTTTTTTTGCGTGCTCGTGATTAGTGTTCTGCCGCATTTGTGCTCCTTTCTCTCTGCGGCTCATACTTTGCAGAAATTCCAGACGAAAGAAGTTTTCAGGCTCAGACCGGGAGCCTGGCTGAGACGAAGTCTTTTCGCGGTTTCAGACTTCGTAAGCCCCACTGCACGTAGTCTTTTCAGGTTGCATTCTGAGCCTTCTATGGAAGTCTTTTCGTGATCGACTTCGGAGATCCCCATCGCATTTAGTAGCTGCCAGGTTTCGCATTTCTGGAGAGCCCCGTCAGACGAAGTTTTTCAGCTCAGACTGGGAGAGTCTGTCAGACGAAGTTTTGAGGTGCTCAGACTGGGAGCCCCATCAGACGAAGTCTTTTTTCAGGCTCAGATTGTGGGAGCCCCATCAGACGATTCGCTTGCGGCTCAGACTGGGAGCCCCACAGATGAAGTTCTTTTTTGTGCTCAGATTTCTTACAAAGTCTTTTGTCTCGAACCCGGAAGCCGTTGTAAATCTTTTTTCGTGCCGGGGATCGTGCGGTCTTTACTGTCTAGTCTTTTTGGGACTTTCGTGCCGAGTCGCGATCTGCGTGCTTTGGGGATCCCGTCGTGCAGTGTTTTACGTTCTTTCGTATTTGGGGAACCCATGGTAAATGCCAGTCTTTTACGTACTTTCGTGCCGTGGGGCGCCCGTCGTCTACTCTTTTTACGTACTCGTGCCGTGGGAAACCCGCGTCGTCACGATCTTTTTACTGTCTTTCGAACCGGGAGCCCGTCGTCTGAGTCTTTTGTGTACTCGTACTTTGGGGAGCCAGGTCGTCTGAGTCTTTTAAATGCTCATGCTGGGGAGCCCGTATGAGTCTTTTACGTGCTTTCTGTACTTGAGGGCCCATCGTCACCAGTCTTTTATCTTTCGTGCGGGGCCAAAGTCCTATGAGTCTTTTCGTCTTTCGTGCATTGGGGAAGTGCTTGCGTCGTCTGAAGTTTTTATGTGCTCGTGCCGAGGAGTCAGGTCGTCTGATCTTTTAAATGCTCATGCTTGATTTAGGCCCCATAATACCGATTCTTTTACGTACTTTCTTGCCGGAGCCCCGTAAATGCGAGTCTTTTTGTGCTTTCGTGACTTGAAACCCCGTCGTCTGTCTTTTACATTCTCGTGCCGGAGGCCCGTCGTCTGAGTCTTTTCGTGCTCGAACTTGAAGTCTGTTATGCGAGTCTTTTTTTCTTTCGTGCTTGAGGGCTGGATCGTGCGAGTCTTTTTAATGCTCATGCTTATTAGGAGAGCCAGTCTAGTCTTTTACGTGCTTTCGTGCTTTGGGGAGAACCGTCGTCACAGTCATTTCTATTCTCGTGCCGGGGAACCCGTAGTACAAGTCTTTTCGTGCGTTTCGTTACTTAGGTAGAACCCGTCGTCTGGAGGTCTTTTTCGTGCTTTCGTGCTTTATGGGAGAGCCCGTCGTCTGAGTGTTTTTACGTACTTTCCGAACCGGGGGAGCCGTCGTATGAGTCTTTTTTGTGCTTTCGTACTTTGGGGGAGCTCGCGTCGTCTGAGTCTTTTCGTACTCATACTTTAGGGGAAGGCCGTGTAGTCTTTTACGTTCTCGTGCCAAAGGTATAGTACGTCTGAATCTTTTCTATGCTTGTACTTTGGGGAACATAGTCTTGAGTCTTTTACGTCGCACCATTACATTGGGGAAGTGCCCGTCGTTCGAGTCTTTTCTGTCTTTCGTGCCGAAGTCCGTCGTCTGGAGTCTTTTTTCTGTCTTTCGTACTTGAGGCCAGTCGTCTGAGAGTCTTTTCTGTCTTTCGTGCTTAGGAAGCCCGTATGAAGTCTTTTACGTGCTCGTGCTTGAGAACGCGTCGTCTGGTCTTTTCTATGCTTTCGTGCCGGAAACCCGTAAATGCAATCTTTCTGTCTTTCGTGCCCATTAGGTAGCCTCGTCATCTGAGTCTTTTCTGTCTTTCCTTCTTGAGAGAACCCGTCACGAGTCTTTACGTACTTATGCCGGGGAGCCCATCGTCACGAGTCTTTACGTACTCCGAGCCCGTCGTCTGATGCTTTTGTTCTCGTACTTGGAAGAACCCCATCGTTGGTGCACCGTACTCATGCCGGGGAAGCCGTCACGAGCCTTTCGTACTTTCGTACTTGAAGCTCCGTCGTCGATCTTTTACTTTCGTACTTGAGGCAATCATTATGGAGTCTTTTTCTATACTTTCCGTGCCGAGGGAGCCGTTGTATAAGTCTTTTACGTGCTTTCGTGCCGAGCAGGCCCCGTAAATCTGAAGTGTTTTTCTATGCTCATACTTGAGAGCCCCGTCGTACGAATCTTTTACATGCTTTCGTGCGCCCATGGGAGAACTTCGTCGTCTGATCGTACTTTCGTACTTGAAACCCGTCGTCTGATCTTTCTGTCTTAACTGCTTTGGGGGGAGGCCACGTCATCTGAGTTTTTTAGCCTTCGTGCTTGGAGGAGCGCGTCAAATGCAGTCTTTTTACTAATGATCGTGCTTGATAGAGGCCCGTGATACGAGTCTTTTACGTGCTACCGTGCCGGGGAGCCAGTTGTACAACTCTTTTTACGTACTCGTGCTTGAGAGCCCTTTGTCTGAGTCTTTTACATCACTTCGTGCTGAAGAGCCCGTCGTACAAGTCTTTTAAATGCTCGTGCCGGAGAGCCGTCGTCTGAGTCTTTACGTACTTTCGTGCCAGAGCCCGTCCTCACAATCTTTTACTGTTAGAACTTTGGGGAGGCCGAAATCGTACGGAACCTTTTAAATGCTTTCGTACTTGAAGTCCGTCGTCACGAGTATTTTAATGCTTTCGTGCCGGAGAGGCAAAAATGCATCAAGTCTTTTAATCTTGATACTTGAGGAGCCCATCTTAGTCTTTCTGTGCTTTCGTGCTTGAAGAACCGTCGTCTGAAGTCTTTCTTTCGTGCCGGGGAGCCGAGTAAATGCAAGTCTTCTGTCTTTCGTGCCGAGGAGAGCCCCCATCGTCAGTGTTTTACGACACTCATACTTGGGGAGAGCCCGTCGTCTGAATCTTTTACGTACTGCGTGCCGGGGAGGACCCGTCGTCTGAGTCTTTTACGTCTTTCGTACTTGGGGCCCGTGTCTGAGTCTTTTGTCTTATACTTTGGGGAGAGCCGTCGTCTGCAGTTTTTATGTGCTTTCGTGCGGGAGGAGCCGTCGTCTGAAGTCTTTTTCTGTGTCGTGCCATTGGGAGCCCATAAATGCGAGTCTTTTACTTTCGTGTGCGCCGGGGGCCCGTTATCTGAAGTCTTTTCCCCGTGCTTTCGTGCCGGAGGCCCGTCGTCTGAGTCTTTTTATGGCTCTTTCGTGCGCCAGAGGGCCCATTGTCTAGTCTTTGTGTCTTTCGTGCCGGAGGAGCCCCATCGTCTGAGTCTTTTACGTACTTTCGTGCCGAGAGCCCCGTCGTACGATCTTTTCTTTGCTTTCGTACTTGAGAGAGGTCCATCGTCTGATTCTTTTACGTACTTTCGTGCTTGAGAGAGCAGTAAATCTGAGTCTTTTACGTGCTTTCGAACCGGGGGTAGCCAGTCATCTGAGTCTTTTGTGCTCGTGCCTCTGGGGGAGCCGTCGTCTAGTCTTTTTATGCTCATACTTGAGAGCCCGTCTGAGTCTTCCTACGTACTCGTGCCGGGGAAACCCGTCGTCTGGTCTTTTACGTACTTTCGTGCTTAGAGCCGGTCGTATGAAGTCTTTCGTGCTTTCGTACTTCATAGGGAGCGTTATACGAGTCTTTCTGTCTTTCGTGCTTGAGGAGAGCCCCCATCGTCTGATGTTTTACGTGCCGCGTGCCGGAGAGGAAACCCCGTCGTCACGAGTCTTTACGTGCTCGTACTTTGGGGGGCCATTAAATGCAGTGTTTTTGTGCTCGTGCCGGAAATACGTCGTATAGTCTTTTGTCTTTCGTGCCGAGGAGGCCGTCGTCTGAAGTTTTTATGTGCTTTCGTGCCGGAGAAACCATCGTCTGGAAATCTTTTCCTATCACCGTGCCGGAGGCTCTGTCATCAAAGTCTTTTGTGCCGTACTTGAGAGACCCGTCGTCACGGAAGTCTTTCCCATGCTCATACTTGAGAGGCCGTCGTCTGAAATCTTTTACGTGCGTACTTTGGGGAGAGGAAACCCCGTCGTACAAGTCTTTACGTACTTTCGTGCTGGGAGAGCCCGTCGTCGAGTCTTTTACGTACTCGTGCTTGGAGGCAATCATGAAGTCTTTTACATTAGAACTTTGAAGGCCGTCGTCTTAGTCTTTTACGTACTTTCGTGCCGGGGGGTCCATGTCGTCACGAGTATTTTTACGTCTTTCGTGCCGGAGAGCCGTCATCAAGTCTTTTACGTGATAATGCGCCGAGAGCCCCGTCACGGAGTCTTTACGTACTTTCATTAGCAGAACCGTCGTGTCTTTTCTATGCTCGTGCCGGGGAGCCCGTCGTGCAGTCTTTACGTGCTCGAACCCGGGGAGGCAATGCATCTGAGTGTTTACGTGCTTTCGTGCCAGGGAGGCAAGTAATCTGAGTCTTTTGCGTACTTTCGTGCTTGAGGCCCGTCGTCTCGAATCTTTTCTATCTTTCGTACTTGAGAACCCGTCATCACGAAGTCTTTTCTGCTCTTTCGTGCCGGGGCTTACTTCGTCTGAGTCTTTATGTGCTCGTCGTGAGAGGCTCCGTCGTCTGGATTTTTATGTGCTTTCGTGCCGGAGGCCAATGGTATAAGTCTTTTACGTACTTTCGTGCCGGGGTAGCTCGCGTCATCTGAGTCTTTCTGTCTTTCGTACTTAGAGCCGCGTCGTCTGAAGTCTTTTATTCTTTCTGCCGGAGAGCCTCGTCGTCTGAAGTCTTTTACGTGCTCGTACTTGAGAGAGCCCTCGTCTGAGCCTTTTACGTACTCGTGCTTAGGAAAACCCCATCATATGAGTCTTTTACGTACTCTCGTGCTTGGAGAGCCAATCGTCTGAGTCTTTCTGACTGCTTTCGAACCCGGTGGGGAGCCCGTAGTCAATCTTTTCATTGCTTTCGTGCTTGATTGGAAACCCCAATCGTCTGTCTACATGCTTTCGTGCCGAAGACCGTCATTACAAGTCTTTCGTGCTTTCGTGCCGGAGCCCGTGTTATCAGTCTTTTAATGTGCTCGTGCCGGGGTAGCCCGTTATGCAGGTCTTTTCTGTCTTTCGTGCCGGAGCCCGTCGTCTGGTCTTTCAAATGCCGGAGGGCAGTAAATGCAATCTTTTAATGCTTTCTGCCGAGAGTTCCGCTAATCTGATTCTTTTATTACTTTCGTGCTTGGAGAGCCGTCGTCTGAGTCTTTTACGTGCTCGAACCGGGGAGCCCGTCGTCTGAAGTCTTTCTGTCTTTCGTGCCGGGGGCCTCGTCAAATTAGTCTTTTACGTGCTCGTGCCGAGGAGAGCCATACGTCTGAGCCTTTTACGGCGCAATGCGGAAAACCCATTCATATAGATCTTATACGTACTCGTGCCGGAAGTACGATCGTACCAGTCTTTTACGTGCTTTCGAACGGTGGGAGCCCCGTCGTGCGAAATCTTTTACGTCTTTCGTGCTTGGTGGGGAGCCCCGTACGTACTTAGTCTTTTACTGTGCTCCGTACTTGAGGCCGGAGTCTACAAGTCTTTTGTGCTTTCGTGCCGAGGCCCCCATCGTCTGAGTCTTTTATGTCTTTCGTGCTTGAGGTAGCCCGTTATGCGAGTCTTTTTTCTTTGTGACGCCGGAGGAGCCCGTGTCTGAGTCTTTTACCAGTCTTTCGTGCCGGAGGCCGTCGTCCTGAGTCTTTTCTGTCTTTCGTGCGCCAGCGGAGAGTTCCATCGTACAGTTAACTTACGTACTTTCCGTGCTTGAGGAGAGCCCGTCGTCTGAGTCTTTTTTACGTACTTTCGAACCGAGGCCCGTCGTCTGAGTCTTTTTGTCTTTCATCTTGGGGCCGATCGTGCAATCTTTTCTGCTCATACTTGAGGAGAGCCCGTCTGAGTCTTTCTGTGCTTTCGTACATGAAACCCGTCGTCTGAAGTCTTTTACGTGCTCCTGCCGAGAGCCGATGGACCCAGTCTTTTTGTGCCCGTACTTGAGAGAGCCCCATCGTCTGAAGTGTTTTCTGTGCCGCGTGCCAGAGGAAACCCGTCGTCTGAGTCTTTTTCTGCGCTTTCTAAATGCCAGAGAACCGTCATCTGATGTTTTACGTCTTTCGTACTTAAGAAACCCAGTCGTATGAGTCTTTTACGTACCGTACTTTGGGGGAGAGCCAGTAAATCTGAAGTTTTATGTGCTTTCGTGCCGGGGAAGCCGTTATGCAAAATCTTTTAAATGCCGTACTTGGAGACTCTGTCGTCACGAGTCTTTTACGTACTTTCGTACTTGGTCAAGGAACCCGTCGTCTGAGTCTTTCATGTCGTACTTTGGGGGAGAGCCCGTCGTCTGAGTCTTTTACGCACTTGTACTTGAGAATCAAAATAAATGCAGGTATTTTCTGTCTCGTGCCGGAGAGCCGGGTTATCTAAAGTCTTTTTACGTACACGTGCCGATGGGAACCCGTCGTATGAGTCTTTTTACCTTGCTTTCGTGCCGGAGATCCCCGTCTGATCTTTCCCCAATGCTCGTCGCCGGGGAGGCTACATCGTCACGAATCTTTTTGTCTTTCGTGCTTGAGGCCCGTCGTCTGGTCTTTCGTGCTCGTACTTAGGAGGCCGAGTAAATGCGAGTCTTTTACGTGCGTGCTTGAGAGGAAACCCCGTCGTGCGAAGTCTTTTACGTACTTTCTGCTGGGGGAAAACCCGTCGTCACGGAGTCTTTTACATGCTGCCGGGCCCGTCATGAGTCTTTACGTACTTTCGTGCTTGAGAGGCCGTCGTCTGGTCTCTATGCTTATGCTTGAGCCCCGTAATGCAAGTGTTTTCTGTCTTTCGTGCCCGAGAGAGCCACGTCGTCTGAGTCTTTCTGTGCTTTCGTGCTTGAAGACCCGTACGTCTGAGTCTTTTAAATAACCGTGCCGGAGAGCCCCCAACGTCTGAGTCATTCTGTCTTTCGTGCTTAAGAGCCCATCGTCTGAGTCTTTATTCCTTCGTACTTTGGGGGATCCATGCATTGCTTGATCTTTTACGTGCTTTCGTACTTCGCCCGGGGGAGCTCGCGTCGTCTGAGTCACCTGTCTTTCGTACTTGAAGCCGATAAATGCTGAGCACTGTGTCGTGCCAGGGGGTGCATACGTCTGAGTCTTTCTGGCCGGGGGGCCCGTCGTCTGAGTCTTTTTGTCTTTCGTGCTTTGGGGAGAGCGATAAATCCTGAGCCTTTTGTGCTCATACTTGAGAGAACCGTCAAATGCAATCTTTTTGTGCTTTCGTGCTGAGGCCCAAATATGAAGTCTTTCTGTCTTTCCGGAGCCGGGGAGCCACAACCATTATGGAGTCTTTTTGTGCTGCGTGCCGGGGAGCGGTAATCTGGTCTTTTAATGCCCATACTTGAGGAGCCGTCGTCACGAATCTTTTTCTATGCGATGCCGGGGGCTGTCGTACAAGTCTTTTGTGCTTTCGTGCCGGAGACGCGTCGTCTGAGTCTTTCTAATGCTCAAACTTGAAGGCCAGTAAATCTAATCTTTCGTACTTTCGTGCTGGGAAAACCCCGTCATTACAAGTCTTTTTGTCTTCCGTGCCGGAGAAACCCGTCATCTGATCTTCGTACTCGTGCCGAAACCCATCCTCTGATCTTCTGATAGAACTTTGGGGGAGAGCCCGTCGTCACCAGGTCTTTTTAAACCTTTCGTGCTTGAAGTCATCATACGAGTATTTTTTACGTGCTCGTGCTTAAGAGAAACCCGTCGTAGAAGTCTTTACATCTTGTCGCCGGGGAGAGCCCGTCTGATCTTCGTACTTTCGTACTTGAAACTTGTCGTATCAGTCTTTCTATGCCGTGCCAGAGCCCATAAATACAAAGTCTTTAATGCTTTCGTACTTGAGAGAGCCTCATCGTCTGAAGTGTTTTACGTACTTTCGTGCCGAGAAAACCATGTCTGATCTTTACGTACTCGTGCCGGAAACCCGTCATCTTAGTCTTTCTGTACTCGTACTTGAGAGAACCGTCGTCAAATCTTTCTGCTTTTTCGTGCTTGAGAGCAGTAAATGCGAAGTCTTTTATATTGCTTTCGTCACGTCGAGAGGCCCGTCGTGAAGTTTCTCTTTCGTGCCGGGGCCGTATCGAGTCTTTTACTGTGTCGTACTTGAGGTGGCTCAAAATTACGTGCGAGTCTTTTCTTTGTCTTTCGTGCTTGAAGGCCGTCGTCTGAGTCTTTTAATGCTTTCGTGCCGGGGCCTCAAATGCGTCTGAGTCTTTTTACGTCTTTCGTACTTGAGGGAGAGCCCATACGTCTGACCTTTTACGTACTCGTACTTGATAACTTTTACGTATCCCTACTTGAAGGCAATCATCTGAAGTCTTTACGTACTCGAACCCGGTGGGGAGCCCATCGTCTGAGTCTTTTAAATACTCGTACTTGGTAGGAGCCCAATAAATGCGAAGTCTTTTTACGTACTCGTGCTTGAGAGCCGGTCATTTACAAGTCTTTTACATGCTTTCGTGCCGGGGAGCCCCATCGTATGGTCTTTATGTGCTCGTGCCGGGGTGCTTGCGTTGTCTGATCTTTTATCTTTCGTGCTTAGGAGGAGCCCCATAAATGAGTCTTTTACGTCTTTCATCTTGAGATACGTCGTCTGATCTTTAAATGCTTTCGTGCCGGAGAGTTCAATAAATGCAATTCTTTTCTGTGCTTTCGTGCCGGGGGAGAGCCGTCGTCTGAGTCTTTTCGTGCTTTCGAACTTGAGAGCCCGCCGTCTGAGGTCTTTTAACTTCGTACTTGAGGAGCCTCGTCGTCTGAGTCTTTTAAATCTTTCGTACTTGAGGAGGCCCGCCATCTGGCTTACTACGTACCGTACTTGAAAATACCGTCATGCCAAATGCTGTCTTCGTACTTGAAACCCAATAAATGCAAGTCTTTTACATCTTCGAACTTGATTGAGAGCCCCCATCGTCTGAGTCTTTTACGTACTTTCGTGCTGGTGGGAGCCCCATCGTGCGAGTCTTCGTACTTTCGTGCCGGGGGCCCCGTCGTCTGAAGTCTTTTACGTGCTTTCGTGCCGGGGGCCCCATCGTGCAATCTTTTATGTCTTTCGTGCCAGGGTAGCCCGTTATGCGGAGTCTTTTACGTCTTTCGTGCCGGAGAGAGCCCCATCGTCGCAGTCTTTTTTACGTCTTTCCATGCCGGAGGCAGCCCGTCGTCGGAGTCTTTCTCTGTCTTTCGTGCCGGAGAGTTCCGTGTCTGATTCTTTTACGTGCTTTCGTGCCGGAGAGCCCCGTCGTCTGATCTTTTACGTGCTTTCGAACCCGAGGCCCCGTCGTCTGCAATCTTTGTCTTTCGTGCCGGGGCCCGATCGTCTGAATCTTTTAATGCTCATACCGGGAGAGCCCGTCTGAAGTCTTTCTGTGCTCGTACATCGGGAACCCGTCGTCTGAGAATCTTTCTTCATCGCCAGAGAGCCAGGCGGAATGATCTTTTGTGCCGCGTACTTGGGGAAACCCCCATCACATCTGATGTTTTCGTACACGTACTTGGCAGAGGCCATCGTCACCGAGTCTTCTGGCGCTAAAGCCGGGGGGAGGCAAATGTCACGAAGTGTTTTACGTGCTCGTACTTAGGGAGAAACCCGGTCGTATGAGTCTTTTACGTACTTTCGTGCTTTAGGGGAGAGAGCCGTCGTCTGAGTTTTTATGTGCTTTCGTGCTTGGAAACCGTTATCTGAATCTTTTAAATGCCGTACTTGATTTCTGTCGTCTGAGTCTTTTACGTGCTCGTGCTTGAATTAGGAGCAAATAAATGCAGTGCTGTGATCGTACTTTGGGGGAGAGCCGTCGTCTGAGTCTTTTTAATATGTGCCAGAATCGATAAATGCAGTATTTTCACAATACTTTCATTACTTGAGAGAGCCGTTCTTCTAAATCTTTTAAATGCCGTACTTAAGTAAATTACGTCGTATGAGTCTTTTACGTACTCGTGCCGGGATCCCCATCATCTGAGAATCTTTTACGTGCTTTCGTGCTTGAGACTCTGTCTGTCTGAGTCTTTGTGCCGTGCCAGAGGCCGTCGTCTGAGTCTTTTAATGCTCATACTTGGGGAGCCGTCGTACGAGTCTTTTACGTACTCGTGCTTAATTATCGTCTAGTCTTTCTGTTCTCGTGCTTTGGGGAAGGCCCGTCATCTGAGTCTTTTACATCTTTCGTACTTGGAAGAGCCGGTCATATGAGTCTTTTATTGCTCGTACTTGAGGCCGTCGTCTGAGTCTTTTAATGCTTGTACTTGAGGAGAGCCCCATCGTACAGTGTTTTACGTCTTTCGTACTTGAGAGAGCCGATAAATCTGATGCTACGTACTCGTGCTTGAAACCCGTCGTCTGAATCTTTTGTCTTTCCGTACTTGAGGAGCCCCATCGTCTGAGTCATTTACTGTCTTCGTACTTAGGGGGAGCCCCATACGTCTGAGTCTTTTATATTCTTTCGTACTTTGGGGAGTCCATAGTATGAGTCTTTTACGTCTTTCGTGCTTGAGAACTCGTCGTCACGAGTCTTTTACGTGCTCGTGCTTGAGGAAGCCGGTCGTCTGAGAACCTTTTCCCTAATGATCGTGCTTGAGGTGCCCCGCTTGTGCGAGTCTTTTACTGTCTTTCGTGCTTGAGAACCGTCATCTGAAATCTTTCATCTTTCGTACCGAGAGAAGCCATCATCTGAGCACTTTTACTCGTACTTGAAGAAACCGTCGTCTGAAGTCGTGCTCGTGCCGGAAAACCCGTATAGATCTTTCGTACTTTCGAACCGGGGAGCCACATCGTCTGAAGTCTTTTGTGCTCGTGCGGGAAGCCCGTGAAATCTGAGTCTTTTGTCTGTACTTGAAGCCCGTCTGAGTTTTATGTGCTTTCGTACTTGAAGTCATCATCAATCTTTTACGTACTCGTCTTGAAGACTCCGTCGTCAAAGTCTTTCCGTCTTTCGTAATTAAGAGCCACGTAAATGCAGTGTTTTACGTCTTTCCGTACTTGAGAGAAACGCAAATAAATCTAGTCTTTCGTACTTTCGTACTTGAAGAAACGTCGTCTGAAGTTTTATGTGCTCGTACTTGGGAGGCAAATAAATCTGAATATTTTACTACTGTGCTTATGCCGGAGAGCTACTGTCATGCGAGTCTTTTACGTACTTTCGTACTTGAAGAACCCGTCGTCTTCTATGTCGTACTGAGAGGCGCGTCGTCACCGAGTCTTTTACGTACTATTACTTGGGCGGAATCCGTCGTCTGAGTCTTTTAAATGCTCATACTTTGAGAGCCCGTTGTCTGATACTACGTGCTTTCCGTACTTTAGGGATCCCCGTCGTAATCTTTTACGTACTTTCTGCCGGGGAGCTACATCGTGCTGGTCGTTTTTGTTCGTACTTGAGGCCGTGCGAGTCTTTTCGTACTCCATGCCGAGGAGCCTCATACATCTTAGTCTTTTACGTACTCGTACTTTGGGGAGCCCGTCATCTGAATCTTTTCTGTTAGAACTTTGTGGGAAACCCGATAAATGCAGGTCTTTTACGTACTTTCGTACTTGAAGTCGGTCGTCTGAGTATTTTCTGTCTTTCGTGCCGAGAGAGCCCGTCGTCTGATCTTTTGTGCTTTTCACTTGAGAGATCATGCGTTTCTTTCGTACTTTCGTGCTTGAGGAGCCGTCGTGAAGTCTTCGTACTCTTACTTGGGGGTATCATCTGGTCTTTATGTCTTTCGTGCCGGAGAGCCCCGTAAATGAGTGTTTTTACGTACTCGTGCCGAAGGAAACCTATCACCCGAGTCTTTTCGTACTTTCATTGCTTGAAGAACCCGTCGTGGAAGTCTTTACGTGCTCATTACTTGAGGCAATCGTCTGGTCTTTTTCTGTCTTTCGTGCCGGGGAGCCGTCGTCTGAGTCTTTTTATCTTTCGTACTTGAGGCCAGTAAATCACGAAGTTTTTTTATATTCTTTCGTGCTTGGAGGGAGCCCCATCGTCTGAGTCTTTTCTCTGCTTCGTACCGAGGGTAGCTCCATCGTCTGGTCTTTTCATCTTAGTACTTGAGCCGAGTCGTCGATCTTTTCTATCTTTCGTGCCGGGGAGCCCCGTCGTATAATCTTTACGTGCTTATGCCGGAGGCCCCGCCGTATAATCTTTTTCGTACTTTCGTGCTTGAGGATGCCTCGTCGTCTGATCTTTTTGCATGCTTTCGTGCCGGGGAAGCCCATCATCTGAGCCTTTTACGTACTTTCGTGTGCTTGAAGAAAACCCATCATATGAGTCTTTACGTACTCATACTTGGGGGTATCGTCTGAGTCTTTCATGCTTTCGATCATCGGAGGCCAGTCGTCACGATCTTTTGTATAAATGCCGGAAACCGGTCGTCTGAAGTCTTTCTGTGCACATACTTAGGAGAGCCCGTACAAGTCTTTCTGTGCTCGTGCCGGAGGCCGGTCGTCCTAAGTCTTTTACTGTCTCGTGCTTGGTTGGAACCCCGTCGTAAAGTCTTTTACGTGCTCGTGCCATTAGGGGCCAGGTAAATGCAAGTCTTTTCTGTCTTTCGTACTTAAGTGGGAGAGCCCCATCATCTGAAGTGTTTTCTATCCTCGTGCCAGAGAACCCCGTCAATGCAGTCTTTCTTTGGTTTTCGTGCTTGAAGCCGTCGTATGAGTCTTTTTCGATTCTTTCGTGCCAGGTGGAGCCCGTCGTCTGAGTCTTTTCTTTCGTTTCAAATCGTCTGAGTTTTTATGTGCTTTCGTGCTTGCCAGAGAGAGCCCCATCGTCTGAAATTTTTATGTGCTTTCGTACTTTGGGGAAACCCGTCGTCTGAAGATCTTTTTACGTGTCTTTCCAGGTGCTTTGGGGGCCGGGGAGGCCCGTCGTGCGAGTCTTTTAAATGCTTTCGTGCCGGAAATCGTCGTCTGGTCTCTTTCTTCTTTCTGTCGCCGAGGATGGCCGGGTCGTGCGAAATCTTTTACGTACTTTCGTGCATCAGGACCCGTCGTCTCAATCTTTCTCCTTTCGTGCCGGAAGTCCGTCGTCGCGAAGATCTTTTAAATGCTTTCGTGCTTCTGTCGTCTAGTCTTCGTGCGCGTGCCAGTCACCAGGTCATTTACGATGCTTTCGTGATAGCGGGGCCCCGTCGTCTGATCTTTTTGTGCTTTCGTGCCGGAGAGCCGTGACAAGTCTTTTCTCAGGCTCAGATTGTGGGAGCCTCATTGCATTTAGTCTTTTTCAGGTTTCAGATTATGGAGAGTTTCCCATCGCATTTGTGTTTTCTATAATTGCATCGGAGGAGCCCCATCGTGACGGTCTTTATCAGGCTCAGACTGGGAAGCCTGGCTGCATTTAGTCTCTTTTCAAAGGTCAGATTGCGGGATTCCTGGCCTGCATTGCAGCCCTTTTCAGGCTCAGCCTGGGGGAGCCCCCGTCGCACGAGTTTTTTATGTGCTCAGACTGTGGGGGTTTCCCATCGCATTTGGACCTTTTCTGCGGCTCGCATTTTGGGAGTCTGGCCAGAGAAGTCTTTCCGTCGATTGGGGAGCCCCACAGCCTTTTCCGTGTTGAGGCTCCCGCTGTGACGTCTTTCAGACTCAGACTTCCTGGGGAGTCCTGCTGACGAAGTCTTTTTCTTTGCTCATACTTCAGATAGCCCCATTGCATTTCAGTCTTCGTGGCTCAGACTGGGGAGCCCTGTCAGACGAGCCTTTTCTCCGTCAGATTGTTAGGGATCCTATTGCATTTAGCTCCTTCAGGTTTCAGACTGGGAGCTTCCTCATTGCATAAGTCTTTTCTCAGGCTCACAGATTGAGGCCCTGGGTCAGACGAGCCATTTCTCAGGCTCGTGATTGGGAAGGCCCCATCGTACAGCCCTTTTTCTCTGTGGCTCAGATTTCTGGGAGCCCATTGCATTTAGCCCATTCTTGCTCAGATTTCTTTGGGGAGAGCTACGCCTAAACGAGTCTTTTCTGGTGGCTCGTGATTGGAGAGCCCCATCAGATTTGAATTTTTTTCTCGCGGTTTCTAACTTCGGGGAGCCCCCTGTCAGACGAAGTTCTGCAGCTCAGATTTCTGGGGAGCCCAACAGATGAAGTCTTTTTCTATGTTCCTACTTCTGGAGAGCCTGATTTAGTCTTTTTTCAGGTTTCAGATTGGGAGCCCTTGTCAGATGTAGCTTTTTTTTCAAGGCTTTGCATTTTGTGGGGAGCCCCCATCAGATGAAGCCAGGCTCAGATTAGAGAGCCCTGTCAGATGAATTTTTCTGCGTCAGACTGTGGGAGCCCCGTCAGACGAGTTCAGCTCAGACTGGGAGAGCCCCATCATGTCGAGTAGCTGCCAGGCTCGTGATTTCCTGGGAGAGCCCCATCAGATGAAAGTGTTTCAGGTCAGATTGGGAGAGCTCACAGATGAAGTTCAATGATTGGGGTTCCTGGCCAGACGAGTTTTTTCTGCGGGTCAGATTAGGGGAGCCCTGGTCAGACGAGTTCTTTTCGCGGCTCGTGATTTCGGGAGAGCCCCATCAGATGAAGTTTGATAGGTTCAGACCAAAGGAGCCTGTCAGATGACGCCATACAGATGTGAGTCTCTGGCTGATAGTTTTATGTGCTCTAGATTGAGGAGCCCCATCAGACGAAGTTTTTCCGCTTACTTGGGGTAAACATCAGACAGTTCTTTTCATAAGTAGTATTTGGGGAGCCCCACAGACAAGTTCTTTATAGCTTCAGACTTCCTGGGAGCCCCACAGATGAGTCTTTTCGCAAGCTTGTACTTCGGGGAGCCCCATCGTGATGAGTCTTTTTCTCTGCGGTTCAGATTTCGATGCCTCGTCAGATGAAATGCAGCTTGCTCGTACTGGGAGAGCCCATCAGACCAGCCTTTTCTCAGGCTCAGACTTCGGGAGAGCCCCATCATATGAGCTCCTTCTGCTCATACTCGGGGAGCCCCATCAGACGAAGCCCTTTTTCCTTGCCTGACATCGGAGGGAGCCCCTGTCAGACGAGTTCTTTTCAGGCTCAGATTTCCCGGGGAGCCTACCAGACGAGTTTTTTCTGTGTACATATACTGGGGAGAGCCTCAGACGAAGTCTTTTTCAGGTTTCAGATTGGGGAGCCCTGGCTGTGACGAAGCCTTTTTCTCTGTTTCGTGATTTCGTGGAACCCCCGCTGCATAAGTCTTTTTCTTCAGGCTCAGATTGTGGGGAGCCCTGGCCAGACAGTCTTTTCCGGTGCCTCAGACTGGATTCTGATCGCACGAGTGTTTTGAGCACTGCATTCTGGGAGAGGCCCTCATTGCATTTAGCTCCTTACTGCACTCAGACTGGGAGCCTCCCGCTGCATGTAGTCTTTTCAAGCCTGTGATTGTGGTCTCACAGACAGCCTCAGGCTCGTGATTGTGGGGAGAGTTCCTGTCAGACGAAGTTTTTTATGTGCT